>JADFUC010002017.1:0-402107 GCA_019722365.1 Lithospermum erythrorhizon | reverse complement strand
CTAAAATATACTAGTTAAAATTAAAAACTGAAGTATATATCTTTTTCGATAGAGGGAGTAATAATATCTATCCCAATTTTGCACTCATAATCCAACTTACAAAACCTTTAAAAACACGAACAAAAAAAGTGACGTGCTTGAATTTACTTTGTTGAAAATCAAGTTATGTCATATGTGATTATTCATGTCACATTTGTTTGTTTGTTGTGAACCAAATCCAGCAGCACTATTCACAATTGTTTTTGTCCAGAAGAATGCCGTCCAGAGAATTAAGAAGTTGACGTGTGATGGTGATTATACATGAATTAAAAATCAAAATTTCTATACATAATAAAATTTCTAGATATTTGAATTCGATTTTGAACCTTTTTTCGTCATGTTTCAGCAGTTTATGATGCATCATGAAAACTACTTCATGCTTATCATTGTTTGGCGTTGGCCATCATTTATATTTTAGATTATGGACTAAACCGTTTCTTATAAGTTGCCAAACATTACAAAGCAATTGATTTTATTATCACATATTAGATCTCATAACCCTTTTAATAATTGATTTTAAACATAATTATTACTAATGTTTAGAAACTACACTGATTTTTATGTCCAATACATATTTTGTTAGTTTATTATAATTTCATTCCTAAAATTATCTACTTTTAATTTTTTAATAGCTTAACTACCATAAATATTTTTGCTTAAGGTTGTGAAAAATTAATAAAATATATCAATAGAAAGAATTGAAAAATGATGCAATATATATTTTTCATAAAATATTATAAAACACAAACAAAAATACTTACTACCAAAAATCCAACTATTAAAAAGTTTCAAATGCCAAAAAATAAACAATCTTTAACAACATAATAAGACATAAAATTAAAACGTAAACACTACATTATAAATTACAAAATTAATATAGTGAAAAAATGAACTAATCCCGTTGTCGACCTTTAATATCGTACCCATATGTAACTAGGAAACAATAACAGGGGACGGCTAAACTGATATCCAATATACACACACAAATAGTGTTTTTAGAACTGAAATGACTATTTTACTCCTCAACAATTTCTTTTAACTAACACACTTATAAATATCAGGGGGCAAATAGTCATTTCACCCCCAAACACTTGTGTGTATAACAGCTCAGCAACGAAACATGTATATACATAGAATGGAGTCTTATACTAAATCCATCATTTCGTCATAGTACAAACTTAATTTATTGTATACAACTTAGCTTTCAAAGATGTAACAATCAATTATCTAGCAATTGGATGTACGTTAGTTATTATTTTCTCCGTTTCAAAATAAATAATTGTTTAGATGAAAATTATTTTATTAAGGAATTGTGAAAATTACACGTGATTATAAAATTACATTGTAATTAAAAAAACTACATTAATTATAAAATGTGATATTAAAATCAGAACAATTAACTATTATAAAAATAAAAAATTCTGTATTTATCATGTATTAAAAATATATTTTAATGGTCAACTAATTCTAAGAATGTGATATGGGGAATATGCCACATGTGCATATCTTGAAAATGTTATCATTTCATCAAAATAATTTTAAATATATCATATTGTTTGGAAAAGAGATCAAATAATTAAATTATGCCCATAATATTGAATTATTCGTTCAAAACTGAGACAACGTTACAATAACAACTAATTCTCCCATACTACTACAAAACCATAATCAAGGAATACATTTAAATCAAAATTACTGTACATAAACACCCTTTGTCACAATTTGTCCCTAGTAACAAATTAACAAATGACACAAGCATTGGGATCTTCTTCCACAGATTTGTTACCATGATTATATGAGTAAGCAGGAACAGGTTGTGGATATTGGTACTGAGGGTATTGTTGATAATAAGCTGGGTAGGCTTTCATTAGTTGAATTGGATCAACTTTCTTTTTGTCACCATCTTTTTTGTCACCACCATCCTTTTTCTCTCCTTTTTTGTCACCATCTTTTTTCTCATCTTTCTTTTCATCTTCTTTCTTCTTTTCAGGTTCTTTAGCTGGACCAACTGATACTATTTCAGTGTGACAAAGTTTTCTTAATTTTGCTACAACCTTAACTGGATCTATGTCCCCAATTACAGTCAACTTCTTGTCCTTCTTGTCCATGGAAATTGATTCAACCCCTGAAATGAAAAATTAACCCAGGATTTATGATCAAAACTTCAAAATATCGGATTAGTGTAGTGTTCAAGTAAATTTACTAGAGCCTTTAATGGTGTTAGAGAGATTTTTTTAATGAAAAACACAGTATGAGAGCATTTAATTTGATTGAGGTCCTAGACCACAATCCTTGTGACTTTACTTTATATGTTTATATATGATGCATAGTCAGATTAATCACATGTCCGTAAAACGAACATAGAGTACAATTTATTACAACATGAACATAGAACGAGTCACACAAAGGTAGATAGTATCTCAACCGTAGATTTGACTGTCACCAATGAATGATTTATCATGCTTCCTACCAATTAGGAAGATGGAAAGAAAGAAAAAAGATTTAAAAGTATTTACCTGTGAGGCCTGAGACAGTCTTCATGGCTTTTTGCTTGATTTTGTCCTCACTCCACTCCAACTTGAGGATAACTTTCTGTTATAGAAAACAAACAGAAGAAGTATTAGGATCAGTTAATAGTATCCAATATAAGAGTTAAGTAAAACTTGGTTTCAAGTAAACAGACAATTAATACGAAATGAATCATTTCACTTCAAAATGAAGTAATACTTGATGTTAGGTGCCTAATTGGTACCTTCATTTTTGGGTTCTAGTTGATATTTTGAGATCTGAGTTTGCCTTGGAGAAGTTTGAGATCAAGAAGTTTTACAATACAATAATACCAGGGTGAAGCAGGGCAGGAGAAGAATCTTGAATTGATTAAAGAAATAATTGAAGTTTAAGACAAAAGAAGAGAGGAAAAATGTAATGGACTTGTCGAACTACAACTATGCTAATTATTATTAGTGCCCCTTTGATGAGTTGTTATTTATATACAAGGTCGAGAGGGGGCGAAAGAAATGGTGTGAATGTGTGATGATGTTAGTATAAAGCTAAGACCACTATGCGCAAGCAAGTCAATTCAACTTCAATATTGGACATTGATTTTTTTAGTCAAAGATGAATAGAAATAGGAAGGATAGAGGAAAGAGGTGTTTAATGGCTTGTGATTTAGAGGAGAGCTAAACTATGGTTACTATTTGATGTTCGATTTTTTAGTTTTTGAAGTAAAAAAAGAAATTGTATATATATGTCATATAATGTTTAATAAAAATATAGGTAGAAAATAATGATTTCTTGATTTTATTCATGAGTTTAGAGTACAATATATACACAACGGCTAACGAACCTCAAATACTAAACATTAGGTCGAACTAGGTGCGTCATCGGGAGATAGATCGGGACTTCGGTAACTTCCGAACTTGTTCCGATCTATCTCTGGACACAAAACATGGAGACTTCGTGATATGGGTCGGGACTTGTAACTCCCGACCCTATGTCCCGATCAACATCCTCTCAAGTTGGAGCATGAAGGTCATAAGTGCCTAACTTGCGTAACAAAAACTTGAAACGCTGTTTTCCAAGAGGCTTAGTAAAGAAGTCAGCAAGGAGTGAGGTCGTGGAAACATGAGAGGCAATATGGTCCCATCCTGATACCATGTAGGAAATAACGATTCCTAGATTTCATTCATGAGTTTAGAGTACAATATATACACAATGGCAAGCGGACCTCAAATACAAAACATTAGGTCGGACTAGGTGCGTCATCGGGAGATAGATCGGAACTTGTCCCGATCTATCTCTGGACACAAACATGGAGACGTAGGGACATGAGTCGAGACTTGTAACTCCCGACCCTATGTCCCGATCAACAATATATTAGAACAATTATAATATTTTTAACGGATTTTACTATTAACATGATAGTTTTGATTTACTCAAAGTTATGTGTCTCAACGAAAGTTGGAAAGTTTGTTAATTTTGATGATTAAAAATAAAGTTGGACAACTTATTTTGAGATGGGGTACTGGGGTAGTGCTAATGACTAAAATATAAGTATGTTATAATCATACATTAATATACGATGCATATATGATTATAATATACTTATATTTTATAAATATGGTGTAACATCAATTAAGCTGCCCCGATAGTAATATAGTATTAGTAGACGTGTCAATATATTTATAAAATCAATAATGATCGCACAATGATTTAGTGGAGTACACTAATAAGGCTTGGCTTCTTGTATTTTCAGTAAAAAAAAAACAATCACATCTATCTCAAGTGAAAGAGATGTCCCCAGATGCATGCCGCTTGTTTGATAGCGTCACTGTACTCTTTCCCTTGATCAACTCCCAACCTGAAAAGTTGTATATATTGAGCTTCTATGGAAGCCGTTTATATATCCAAATTAATGGGATTTTTTATTTGTTTTCGAGTAGTCGAATTGGATTGACAAATGGTCAATTCTCGCCTAAACCGACTCATGAGTTATGGTTAAAGTTGTACATGAGTCGACATGAGACCGAGAGACACTTGTTGGTTCGGGCAATATTATTTCACCGAGTCGAGCTAAATTATCTCAGTATACGGAGTATTTGATTTATAGTTGAGCATTGGCGTTTCTCTCAAGTCTTATTAATGCGTGTATGATACATATTGATCAATTAATAGTCAACAAAGGTGTTGGAAAATTCAAGGAAGTAGACTTCTGGCGGACCATTGCTTTAATATTTCTTGTTGGTTTTTTTCTTCAGTACGTAGTCATCTTCTCTTATGGCTGCTAACAAGATCTCTAACTAATACGGAGTAGTAATTTGCCACTTAAGATCATCTGCTCATTTTGTTTGAATCTTCCTTGCATACATATATGACCAGTTCAAGAAATAAATAAACTTCTCTATTAATCAACAAATAAAGACACCCCATGAATTTTAATTTGGTCATCCATGTACTATTATTGTAACAAATTGGTTAATGAGAGGTGTATGTAATGCTAGAGAAGTTAGTTACACTCTACAAATTGCCTTTGCCACAATTCATTTCTGATTCTATCCACGTCAAGCGATTCACGTCAGCTTCCATCGTTTCTTTTACTAACGGTACTCGAGGACCAACTTCAAAAGATTCGGCCCCATCGCTTGTTAATACGGCTCAAGAACGCAGCCGACGTCCTGCTAATTAAATCGACGTCCGATTAACTACTTTTGCCATATTACTTATTTACTTCGTAAAATCTGTTGACTCAATCTTTATCTTCGTTCTACGAGTTGACAAGTATGAATGTTATGTCTAGATTGATTAAATTCTATATAACATCATTATTTTCATTTAATATTGAAATGCAGAAAATGTAACGCCAAGAACTCGAATGCAATTGATTGAAAATTGCTCGATTCCATCGACACATGTAAGCGAATCCCTTGTAACGCATTATATAATCGCTGTGATCCGCGCATCCACTTCAACCCAATCTTCATATCCCAATATCCAATTTATACGATGTACGTAAGCAATAATCGTTGCTCTCTTTATTTTTTATTTTCTTTAAAAGAAAGCGGATTGATTTGTTTTATCTTCTATCGATGTTAAAGCTTTGGCCTCTGGATTGTCAGTTTTGTTTTACGACTTTTGAATTTCGATTGTGACCAGGTTTAATTCTATTTGACGTGCGCGATCGACTTTTATTTGCAATAGTGTAATTATGCATGACTTGTGAGGAATAAACTACTATACCACTGAAAAAGACGTCCCCTTCAGCCGACCGGACGTCCGCTCCATGTAGTCGGATGTCCGCAATTAGCCAAACGACATACCTTCGAACTGGCTGACCCAGCCAGTTATTCTGGGTCCGTTTGCCCACACTAACTAGTGGGCCAAGAAAATTCCCGAATAATCAGTTGTGTCAGTCTGCTTCAAAGACACCAAAAGCTCCACCATCCGAGCAAATACGAACATGTATCAAGTCAAGATTCCGATACTTAATGACGCCAGCACCGTCCGACCCACTTTGTTAGCCACCTCTAATTCTAAGTATCGTTTATGATAAGTTGCTAGCAGAGCTTGATGTAGTAATGTACTGGACTTTATGACTTTTCGGCTTTACGCCTAACCGGCTAACCCAAATGTTGAGGAATTAAAATTATGTTTGCCCTGTTGCTCAGCTCAAGCTTGTTGTATACTTGTATCAGTTGTATGTATCATACTGAGTTCTCTAGGCCCACTAAAGGTTGTGTATATTTTAGGAAACCAGCCCTCTTCAACTTGGACCTTGATGACTGGATTGTGATTTATTGTCCAACTCCAACCCCAGCTTTTTATTGAGTTTGGTTTTATCTTAATTGTGTGTTTTCTACTTGGACCTTGAAGACTGGATTGTGATTTATTATCCAATGCAATTGGGAACCTTAAAAAATTGGCACAAGAACGTTTAACACCATTTCACTTTCAAACTCCACCATCAACCGTCAAAACACCCGAAATCATGATAATAACCTCAATCTCACTCCATTTCTTTTCAAACACCCATTTCCTCTTTCTTCAAGTAATTGCTCCAGCGATTGTAGAAAAAGAGACACAAAAATTTAACTTGGAATCTCAAATGACCCAAACCCCAAATGACTTCTTGAAATTTTTCTTCATGGCAAAAAAATCCCAGTAAAAGGTTCTAACCTCTTAAAATACATAAATGACACCACTAATTAACGATCTCTCTTTGGTATACCCTTTCACCTTGTTTCTCCTCACCAAGCTCACCAATTGTCACACCATTTATATTATTACTCACGTGTCTTTTTCTTGCAAGTTCGACTAGAACTATCACCGGGTTTAAATCTTTGGAATGGATATCAAAACAATTTGTAATATTATTTGGTTTCCCACTCCAGACGGATGTTTCTTTTTAATTGAAGCGTTACTATTTCAACTTTTAATGTTTTCCCTTGTAATTTGCTCTCATGTAATAGCCATTTAGGCTATGAACAATTCTCTTTTAATTAATCAAATGTACTACTTATCACAAAAAAAAAAATTGTTTGTTTTCATGCATCCCTCGTATAGATGTAGACTTTCATTCCTAAAAAATTATATAATTTTGATTGAAATCAAATATTTTTAAATATATTGTATAATTTTCACCAAAAACTTATATTTTTAATTTATTTTTCAATTTATATGGTAATTTTTATTCAAATCTATATTGTGTGTAAATTGATGCTTAGATACTACAGGGATGTCTGCTGAATTTGCTGCAACTCAAAACCACCAAAAAAACTTAAAACTTAAAAAGGAAGACAAACAGCCAACACTTGAACCAAATTCCAAACCGCACCACCACTACTTAACCCACTCAGTTGTAATTACGAGCAACTCGCATAACTTTAATTTGAATCAATATCATCATATTATTTATAAAATAGCTTAAATTTTAATATATATATTTTATTAAATATTATGTGAACAGTTGCAAAATATGTAAATTTAAAATTTATAAAGCAATGGTAAAAAATTTAAAATAGAACAATCTTGATGGACGGAGTAATTAATAGTCCCTACTTATTGCAATGTTATTTTATTTAGGATGAAAATAAACATATTTATGGAAGGATAGATTTCAAATGCCAAAACTACACAAGCATGTGATTAGAGATTGTGAATTAATCTATAGCTTGATTTCAGCATAAGCACACCTTAAAGGACCAAATGATATGCTAAATTATCATTAAAGTTGTAGAGACCACTAATTCATTCACATTTATATTGACCATAAGAATCTATGAAGTCGGCGAGCCTCACGAGGAGAACAATATACTAAGTAGAACGAAAGTAATCAATGAAATCACTCCTCCATGCCAAAAAGTTTTATCAGTTTTTAATTTTGATAGTTGACCTTCAATTTGTCAACTTAATTATCCATTTTTAATATAATCAACATGATAATTTGTCAATAATTAAAATTATTAAATCTATCCATTTTAATAATTGAAAAATTAAATATGTTAATTGTATTGGGATGGATGAAGTTAATGAGTATAGGAAATAATGATTCCTGGATACAGGTCCCGATCAACAATGAGTATGCACTCATTATAGAGGGGGTTCATAACTCGCGTACATGATTCATCTGATGATACTGTACCATAATTGACAAAGTGAGATAGATATTGTTTTAAGTTTAAAATTTATGTTGTACTTTTGTAGATGGAGATAGATACGCCTTGTTTAAGTTGCACACTTGCATGTAAGGATAGAAACAATAGAAAAAATTCGAATCGAATCATATCGATTTCAACCGATTTGGGATTTTTCTCAACCGCATGTATATTGCTTCAAACAATTTCAAACTGGAACGTTATGGCTTAAGGCTCTACCCAAACCGCACTGCCAATAATATAATTTTTGTATATTCCTCCGTATATATATTTTACATAATTAAATTGAGATTTATAATTTTGGGTTTTAAAAATTTAAAAATGCTCCATTAAAAACGTGACATATTCTACTCTACGCCATCAATCGGATCTAAGTTTATATTTAAAATTTTTGAAAGATTTCATCATAAAGAAATTAACACATGTTGATGATTCCTCAAAATCATAATTACTCCTCATAAGTCACAACTATTATTTATAATTGATGGATATGTATTTTGACAAATTCAATACTTAGTTGTATAACAATTAATGAATATGTATTTTGATAAATTAAATGTCCAATTTCAAGATTTAATATTTTCACCGGAAAAACCAATAAGACCGAACCACACCGATAAACCGACTTCTACAAAAACCGAAAAACGTATTCCCACCAAACGTACTTCAAAAATCGAGAAAAATACGGTACAGTCTTAAAACCGTACCGATTACCATCCCTATATGTATACATCAGGTGTGACGCAATTACGCAATTTGAGCCTTATGCCTATTTGCAGCTTGATTATTCGGAAGCAAAGATGATTTATAACAATGCCAAATTGCTAATACATTGATCTTATGGAGTTTTTACATTTACAATCCTGACGCTCATACCTTGCACAAAAAACAAATAAAGATATCTCAAGTGGGGTTTGAAAATAAGGATTAATAAATTGCAAACAAGATCAGTTTTTATTTCCGGTAGTGTTTATTGTCTAGGTGTATTGATTTTAAGGCCTATCACGACTTAGTGTAGGATCACCTCTGCCTCTCACATTGGAGGCTTCCTTCTGTTTGACATGGAGGACGGCGACGAGAGCCTGTTCTGCCACGCTCTCTCCTATGCACTCCGGGCCCCGATGCTAACTTTGCTTACTCCAGCTGATTCCATTCGCCGAGGTCTCGACGCGCTTCCGTGTATCTGTGCTACGATCAAGCCGATCGCAAATTACTGACGATAAAGCTAAGATGACGTGGTATCAATCGACTTAGTAATGTTGTATGAAAAAGATTACCTCTCAAAGTTAAGCTTAACGGCTTATTTATGGTAACACCCAAATGTCTTACTAATGAGATTGCTATGAAACGCAGGTCGCTTCTCTTCGGTTCGATCAATCCCATCGTTATATAAAAAGCTTCTTTTTCGTCCATTTTCCTATCGCTCGTATATCGTCTCTGCAGTTAAACTATTATTTATGTTAATCACCTGCTTAACGCTCTTGAATAATTATGCCGCCATTTTTATGAAATGGTACCGGAATATTCTAGATAAATAAAGGTTCATTAAACACCTAATCCTCTCTTCACTTCGGGCCTCCGAATCCCAAAGAACGAAGAGCAGGCGCTGACGCCAATGCTTTAACCGAGCCTAACAGAAAGCCAGGAGTTCGAAACCCCACTATCATCAAAACGAAAAATGTGTTCTATGGTGGACCGAAGAGAAAGCCCAAGAAATGGAAGGTGCCCCCATTTACCGAGGGAGTCGAAGGTTCCCGAGGGTATCGACAAAGACCCAATGATCCGGGGCGGCGATTCTCTAGACCCTCGAGAGGGTTTTCGTAGTAGAACAAAAAGAGCGCAAGCTACAATGACGATCTTTGCCATCTCCTAGACCACTACTCTATCCATTCAAGCGTGCAACGCGAAGTTCCTCCCGACGGGCGAGATTCTGGATACTCCCCTGGAAGCAAGCGGATATACCTCGCCTTCTGAGATTTTAACTATTTGCCGCGGTCAGAGCACGCCCTTCGTTAACTCTCTTCTATCTGCCATTGGTCGTGCCCCCTGTCAATTGGGTCCTTTTGCCTGGGCAACAACGACAAATTTTCCAAGTTTCGGGACGCTTTGTTTGTCAGTCGTGCCTGTCAACCTTTTTCAAAGATTTTCAACGCTGCTCATCAAGCAGGTCCTATCCTACTTTCATATCAAGGACGGGGCGGCACATGCTTTACTCCCCAAAACTGGCTGAGCCCCATCAGGTAAAGACAGTATCTGCTCTTTGAAAGACGATTTTCTAGCGACATTTCCCACCACTTCGTATGAACTATACTACTTCCTCGAGTTTGAGGGATTCTCGAGGCCATCCAGTAGTTCTAGAAATTGGGTCAATTCACTTCCCAAACCCCTTACTCTGGTAAAAACCCTTCTCAGGACTCGATGGTCACTAAAGCGTGCTCAGGTAAATGACCCAATCGCTTTCCCAACATGACTTCAGTTCGAATAAGCCACCAAGCATATTTACATATATATTTTTTCTTTATTCATAATAAAAATTATTTACATCCGTAGATAAATTACTTCTTCGCGTGAAAATCGCCTCACCCCTAGCCATGATTCCACATCGGCCCCTTCATCGTCAAAGGGCGAGCAGGAAGAGCCTGCTCCCATCCAAGAGGCCCCCGAAGCGCCTGAGAGACTCAAGGCCCCGACGCCGAGTAAGCCCCCAAGAGCTCCTCGATTCGTCAGACGCTCAATGCATACGGTGTCTTCGGGAAAACCCAATCACATGCCCCCCTTTGCTCCCTCGCTACTTTCCTCACCATTCTGCGGGTTTTATGCCTACCGGTTACGAGGAAGGATATAAGAGCCGATCATCCATATTTCGTGACACTTTATGTACTCCCCTGGCCGGGAGCGAACATGATTCTCTGCCTCTCGACCCGCCCATTCGACGCGTTTAAGAACTGTACGAGCAAGAACTAAGTACTGAGCCATTTAAGGTTCAATCCCACTCCCTTTCACCAAATAGCCATTCATTATCAATAATCAGGTAAGTTTTCTTCCTTCTTTCCATCCTCTATTTTAATTGTTATTTGGTTTATCAGATTATCACCTCCTCCTTCTCAAAGCTACGGTTGCCTATGCGACGCCTCTCGGGCTTGAATCGCGAGATCACTCTGAGAGTTCGAGCAAAGCAGGCCCCATGAGTCCATGAGAGAGGATTGCAGGTAGACTCACTCTTCCTGCAGTTTGGTACACCTGACTGGGTGCTAGTTCCCATCTCCTCTGCCGTCAAGAGGGAGTCGATCTACCACCATGCCACTTCCGGCGGAGTGCTTAAACTGAACGCAAATCCTCAAGGCCACCTCCTCGTACCGATTTCAGAAGATCAAGGTCGACTATCGTGAGACCCGATCCCGATCGGGAAGCGTCGCTTGCTGGTATGAACATTTGAACTCCCGCCTTTCTCGCCGAGAATTCGCTACTCCTCGCCATTGTTGAAGACTTCAGAGTGTTGAGCAATGCTTAAGCTCGCTGGAAAAGGAAACACCACTATTTCCTTTCTTTCTTGGGGTTCTCACAAAAAGCCACCGACTTCCTGTATATCCTTTCACTTAAGAGTCTCAAGTTTAGCTCGGGATGATTACAGAAGGGAGCTTTTGACTCCACCTCCCTAACGATGATTTACTCTGGTGATACTGAGCCATTTACTTGGTGATATGACAGCTTCGGTATGCAGACGAGCAGTAATAAATTTCAGCCCTTTTAATATTTTGTGATGTGCCCCTGCTTTTGTGTAAACTTTAAATTTTTATTCAACCTCTGGTGATTACCCGATTCCTGCTTACTAAATAAGCAGTTCCATTACTTGTGTAACTTTTTGTTTAGTAATAGGAATGCACTATTTCGACTTCCAAATAAAATTTCACAATCTCTATTTCTTATCATCGCAGTCTCTTTAATTATTGTCTCCATAGCCCTTTGTACCAGTTAACCATATCGCTCATGATGGTGGAGTTTACTAAATTCTTTAGTAAGTTGTCTCAATAAGATTCACATTAGTTTGATTCAAGATTCTGACTATTTCGCTGATTAGTTTAGTACGCGGCGGTTAAGAGCGGCGGACGCGATTTTTTATATCGGCTATCGCCCGATCGCCGCTTAGTCGTGACTCAGAAGCCTTTGGCGACTTAGTTTCAAAAAGTATGATTTTGAACTATCTCGATTGTTCGAAAAACCCAATTTAAGAGCTCCTCTATTAATCGGGGCGGATACGAATAAAGATCGTTTCGAGCCTCAAGTCTCGAAGTTTAGTTTTGAAACAGACTCGTGGATGTCCGCCTATACGGTGCCCATGTGACGTGTCCCTAGTATAAGGTCCGATCTATGCTCCTCCTCCGAGACACGTAAGTATGAGCGGACCGAAAGTGACCGTTTATACAATTCATTCCATACCATTCGGAACTCAGAATCCCGATCGACCACCTTCCCCGCCTCTACCTTTGCCGCCAGGAGTTCTCTATTTGCCATGATTCTAGCCATTGGGCTCCTCCAACTGGGTTACCTCTAAGACCTGGGAGCGTATCGGCACTACATGTACGGAATGTTCTCTCTCGACTTCCACATGAGCACCCCGGCTGCCCCTCAAAGGACGCGCGGTTGCCAACCTGGAGAGGTGGTCCGCATGCTCATTCTGTGCCCGGGGAATGTGTTCGAGTAGTATGTACTCAAACCCTTTTGTTAAGGCCAACGCCTTAGCGTGATATTTCGTGAGTTCCTCGCTCTTAACTCCACAATCCCCCCTAATCTGTTCAATCACTAGTTTCGAATCTCCCTCGAACTAATACCAATCTCTCGGGAGCGCCTGCGGCTATCTGGAGGCCCGTGACCATGGCCTCATATTCTGCCTCGTTGTTGGTTGCTTTAAAAGAGAACCGAAGAGCGTATTCGAATACCTCGCCTCGTGCCCTTCTATCAAAATCGGATCCCTTTCATTCTCGGCTCCATCTACGTAATTTCCATCTAGGACTTCCTCAATTTTCCCTCTCAAGGGCTCCGGATTTCCTCCGGGACCCGGAAATGTACATTCCATTAATGAAACGGCCAGTTCGAAATTTCTTTACACTAGTTCGCGGGGGCATACCGACTTCAAACTCACTCACCAATAGCCTGCCGGTTAACTCTCGCCAACGGCGATCGGACACGATACCGCATTAGGTGGATCCGGCCATTACTTTGATATGACGTATCCAAAGTATGCTTTAAGCTTCTCATGCAAGGATTTACCACACAAAATAACAATGAAAACTGTTTATTGTGGATACGACTCCTCCGCCTACGGAGACGCTGACCACATAGTAACACGCTCAATGTCTTCCCCTCTTCCCTTACTAGGACACTACTCACTGCCCCCTCGGAAACGGCGAGGTATAATTGCAATTCTTCAACTCCTCCCGCCTTGTCACGGGATCCTGTGTAATTCTTTAACTCTGCTAAGGCTCTTTCACATTCTTTTCATCCTGTAGGAAAGCCTGGAGTTCGGCCAATTTTTTTGAAAAAATGGTAGATTTCTTATCATGCATTTCGAGATGAACTCTACTGCCGCTTAAACAACCCTGCTAGCCTCGAACTTCCTGCAGTGAGGGTGAGGCTCTCATGTTCAGATGGCCTCACTTTTGCTCTGGCCTTGGGCCTCGATTCTCGTCTGCTTATTATGAAACTGCTGAACTTTCCGTACGTGACCTCAAAGGAACATTTTTCTGAGTTTATCCTATATAGATAACTTTACTACTTATGTGGTCTCTTTTAAATTTTCCAAACGATCCTCGCCTCCTTCCCGAATTTCAGAACCATCTCATCTACATATATCTCTATGTTCTTTCCAACTGCTCTTTGAATTCCGGA
Organism: Lithospermum erythrorhizon; assembly: GCA_019722365.1. NCBI lineage: Eukaryota > Viridiplantae > Streptophyta > Magnoliopsida > Boraginales > Boraginaceae > Lithospermum > Lithospermum erythrorhizon. Next base: position 388,032 of record JADFUC010002017.1, on the reverse strand, counting down.
TTCACCATTCTCCGTGTAGTAGCCCCCCGTGATTCTTCAAACCGGGCGGCATCACCCTCCAACAAGAGTCATACTCCGTTAGCGAAAGCCATTTTTTTCGGGTCATCGCCACGTAGGAGTATTTGACGGTACCCTCGGTAGGCGCCTGTAAAGTCGAAGACCATGTCCAACCGTCATCGACCAATCTTCCCAGGCGCGGTGGGATAATAGTCTTTGGGCATGTTCAATTGGGCGAGACGGCATAATATCCTCCACTTATTGTTGGATTTTTTCACCATGACCATTAGCTATGCATTTGTGAACGGAAGCTCGGATTGCATTTGCTTCCACCAGCCTCGACCTCTTTGTATGGCGAGGTTCTTTCCTCGCTTGAAAGCTTCTCTTTTTTGTTCGACAGCCTAAAAGATGTGTCAACGCAAACGATTTAAGCAGAGTTAAGATCCACCCTGCATGTCCTCGATCCTATGCGAAGACCTCCTCTTACTCTCGCAGAACAATAGACGCTTCCTATGTATTGGCAGTGAGGAAGTTTCCTCGTGGTTTATTCTCGAAAGTTCTGACTTTTTCCTTATCCTCAAACGGAATTAATTCCTAGCTCCCGCTGGGTTCTCCTCGCTTATCGCTTCCCTTTTTCTTTAGGATCGTTATCCTAGGAACTTCTTCAACCTTAAAAACAGGTATTAGCATCCCTAGTTCTTTCTCCTCGTCGACGGGCATATTAAGAGACACCTTTTGGTACCGTGATACCGATAGCACACCGCATTTTCCTCGTCTCCCCGAAATTTCTCCCACCTCCGTTAGGAACTTCATTTTAAGGTGTGGAAGCGAGGGAGCACAACCGCCTCGATCATTAAGGAGAGGCCTCCTTAATAAGCCTCGTTGTAAAAAGCGGATCCGAATATCCAATGCATCAGAAAAGAGGCCCCTTACAGCTTGTCATTCGGGCGCTTCGGCCAATTAAGCCAAATCCACTCTATTCCCTGCACACCGAATGTCCTATGAACCCCGCAAGTGAGGGGCGCTGATACCGGTTTCAAATAAGTTTATGGGAAAGTCCTAATCGATCATAAGCTTGTAAATAGAGGATGTCCGTCGAACTCCCCGTATCTACCAACATTCTGACAACAAATGAGTTGCCACATGATAGGACTTCAATAAACTGCGTGGATCATCGTGGGGAAGTTCAAGCCCCACGAGCTCACTTTCCGAGAAGGTAATGGGTTCTCTGTCTATAGTCGAATGGGAGCTAAAGCATACACGGACCTCCTCGCATACTTTCTTCGAGCATTCGAAGTGTCCCCGCCTCCAGCTATACCTCCAGAAATAGTATCAACCCTTCCCGTTATGCAAGGGGTATCATCGTGATCTTTATTAATATTGACATTGCGCCGAGGAGGCGTCCTTTCTCTTTGCCGCGAGGGCCGCCCGGTCTCTTCTCTTAAAAACTCCTTTAGTTGCCTTCTCGCGACTATCTCTCAATGACATTCCATCGCTTGTCATGCCACGATCCTTGTGGATATTCACAATACTTCTTCTCGGCCCTTTCTCGACAGGAGGTGATTTTATCTTACGAGGTACCCTTTAACGGGCATAAACGTGGGCTCCTGGAATTTACGTTGTCTTCCCTCTTCCTTCGAGCGACCTCGCCTCCCCCGTCTCGAACGCCTTCTTCGGGCTTCGAGGCGATCGCACACTCGACTCCTTTTTGGATATTTTTTATGCAGTTCATCTCGCTTTCTCGACCCCCCTACCTTTCGAAAGTGAATATTCCCTGCAGCTCTTCACCTCTTCCAACTTGATGTATTGAATGCATCTAGCCTCGATAACTCATTTGTGAGAGCGTTAGGTGGTTCCAACACCAATTTCTCGGTAGGCCAGGTCTCAACTGCGGAAAGAATGAGATCATCGCCACTTCTCGCTAGACATTAGTATATCGTTGCCACTTCTTCAAATATCGCGGGCGAAACTTCCTCAACGCCTCCCGGTTTGCCAGATTCCATCGTGGTTCTCTGCCCGCATCGCCCAATATAGACGCCGAAAACTTGTCCATAAATATCCACGACGCTTTGCCAACAATACGGAATCGATGGCAATTTGTGGAACCACTTCAAAGCTTGTCCCGACAAGCTACTTGGGAATGCCCTCGCGTATACTTCATCATCACTGGCCCAAAAGACAGTTAGGAATCAAAGGATTTAAGGTGATTTCCCGGGTCTCCAAATCCGCCGAAAGTTTTGAATTTGGGCATTCAATCCCTCGTGATAAGAAGCCTTAATCGCTGTGGGTGCGGCGCCAGTGCGATGTGGTTTAATCGCTCCCTCACTGTGCGATGCCTTTAAGAAGTTGATCTCGAGTTCATCCACTTATTTTTGCAACTCAACATTACTACTATCAGCTTCCCAAAGACGTTCGCCGAGGTACATACCGATTCAAGCGACCATGTTTGTTCTTGTCATGATACGAAAGACTTTACGTGACCTTTCATAACTTCGACGTTTTCTATCGCCGTGATCGGCTTTTCCTAATGTGGGACCTTTTCGAGTACTGTCTCGAGGTTGTTAAATCATAACCGGATCGATAGTTCACGGCTCAGCCAGCCATGAAAGTTATCGCAGTTTACGTTTGTTCGCTAAATAATTGGCGCGTCCTCCGTCTCGAGGGGCATAAATTGCTTGTGATTCGTATTCATTATCAAAGCCATGATGAGCATTAAGGATCTTTGCCAATGTACCTCGACGACGCCGCCTCCGGTTCTTTCAAAGTAACCTGGCCGTACGGTCCGGTGGGATAATTGCAAAGTGGGGGATTATCGATCCCCACATACCGCGCCACCGACGCTGGGTGGATTTCTGCAGGGCCTATCTCGACTTAGCAGTGGTCGCCTCCTGGCTCTCTCACATCTAAATCCCTCGGGTTCTTCGCCCGGGCGAGGTTCGATGTCATCCTCTTCTGCCTCCCAAGGCTCCACAGCGGCGGGCCTCGATAGTTCTCTTCGTCGGATCGGGCCAGGACGAGGGTCCGGGTTTTGTCCCCGCCTCCCAACGCACTCTCGGCCCCGATTAACTCCCCGATTTGATCGGGTGTTTGGATTCCATTCTGCCGAAAGTCTCGACGTGTTCCTGCACCTACGCCACTTAATCGCCGATCGCACAATTCGATTTATAAAATTCACATTTATCGTATATCAATCGATTTAAGAATGAATTTAAAAAGATACCGTCAAACGAAGTTAACGAAAAGTGTCTCACTAAATGATATTTTCATGACATCGCCAAGGAAATTTCTCGATTGATCAATCCTTATCAAAAGTTATATAAAAGCTTCTTTTTTTGATCCATTTTACTATTGAACTCATATATTGACTTAGTAGAAAACTATTATTTGGTATCACAATACATATTAAAGAATGATCATTTTCATTTTCTTATTGCCTTATTGGTGCATACAGTATTAAAGATTATGGCGTATGGATGCTCAGGAGTCGGGACAAATATGAAGGAATACAAGAAAACATATTGTTTTAATGTGATCATAGTGTTGCCGATTGTGGAGAGTCTTGACATAGTGATACGAGATTGAAGTATTATATTAATATCGACTATTTCCTTCAATCCACTTTAATTGACAAGCCAATTTTTCAAATTAAACTGACTCATCAATTATTAATTATTCATTATTCTAAAAATACAAAATTTATATAATCAATTCGTCTTTTAAAATACTTTTACAATATTAATTTTTAATTTTTAAATAATATAATTAAAGAGTATCAAGACAAAGATTTGTCTCCGATACGCGTAAAAATCAATTAAAATTAAAGGGAGTATAATAATTTTTGTTATATCATGATGATATTAAATTACAAGCAGCATTACAACTTATGAAGATGCAAACCGGTGACTTTGCTAACTATTACAACTATAAAACAACGCTTAACTAATATAATTAGACAATAATTACAAATAAATTATTACAAAGTATATAAAATATATCTTCATCGGTACTCGAACCCGTAATCTCTTGCTAGAAGAATATAATAAATGAAGAACCCAAAATTGAACTTTTTAACATAATGTGAAAACCAATGCTAGAGAAATTCCATGTGAGATGTGACGAATTTCCCATAGGATGACCATCACTCAACTGATCATCAAACGAGCTAAGCCATACAAAATCCATTTTTGAACTCATGACATTTCTACTCATTAAGAATATCTGATCTATTTTTAAAACTAGAATGATTTTAAAATCCCACTTTATAATTTTATTAAAGTAGATGTGATTACTCTGCCCAACTTTATCTTATGATAGTACGTCCCATATTCGATGTCCTTAAGAACCTTTGTGTCTGGCATGCTACCACCAGTCTTTACCATTCGGACCAACTAACACCACTCTTTTCTTGCCAAATTAATGAGTTATTGTTTAGGCAGCTGATTTCGTAAACATTATTTTTTGTGAAACCTGAAGAAACCCATGCCAAAACATCTGTCACATACGTACGTTGTACCTACCCCCCATTATCCATTGGAATGTAAGGTATAACTACTACTACTTTCAATTTATTTTAATTAACTTTCTCACATATCGAATTAAATCTTTAATCTTCAATTACTTTTTAATTATATTACTAAAAAATTTAAAAAATAAATAACATGAAAAAATTTTAAAAGACGAATCCAAATATATAAATTTTATATTTTTGTGAATAAAGGATAATTAATAATTAATTATCAAAAAATTCAAACGATAATTAAAGTCGCGATTAAAGAAAGATTTTTTTCATATTCAAACGATATGATTGCATTAAAAAAGCAATACGATACAAAAAATAATTTAAAAACAAGTTCCAAAACTAAACTAGGAAACTTAAAGGACTAGTAAAAGCTAAAACGGAGACATCGAGAATCATTCCTCCTCTAACGCACCCTATAATCCCAAAAAATTGAGTATTTACTAAGTTGCCCAGTTCACATTTTAATATCAACCAAAAAAAAATGAAAACAATGATATTGTTGTTCTAACTTAAGTAGTTAATAATTGTATTTAAGCACAATGGATAAGTCTGAATTGATCACCAATAATATCGATTTTGTTAAAAAAATGTTAATCATTTACTTGGATACAATTATGGTTAAGAATTTTGAGTACAATTATGGTTAAGAATTGTTTTGAAAAAATGACATGTTACCAAGTTGAGTAATTATGTCGTAAAAATCGCTATCATTAATCACAAATATATATAAAAATGTGAATAAGGATTGTGTTTCTTTTCTTTTCATATTATTAATTACTAAATTGTTCTTCTCTCTAAAAATTAAGCAAACATATAATTTTATGAAATATATTATGAAAATAATACTAATACTCCTATTAGACTAATATTAGACATATTTTTTTCACAAATATCCTATTAAATTAATATTAATTATTTCTTCGAGTCATAATAGAAGTTAACTCCTAATAATTTTAATTTCAGTTAACAAATAATGATAAAATCTTTTATAAAAAAATTGATAAAGTCATATAAGAGAATTGTGATTCTTAATAATTATTTTCGCTCCGCTTCCATATACAAAATCAAGACACCGAATATCCTTAAACTGCTTCGACATAAATTTTGGCTGCCAGATCAAATTTTCATTATTCTCTTCCAACTTTATTTCGTGAATAAAATCATAAAGAACATACAAGTTTCAGCATCAAATCATTTTCTCAATACTATGATTATAGATAATGTTACCGCTATTTCAAAACCATAATCAAGATTCTTTCATCTTTTAAAAAATTCAATTATCTATTAGTTAATTGTAATTTGTGGTTTCGGGACTAATATTCAAAAAATAATCCGATCGTGTTATAAAATTGATACCAATAATGATTTTTTTATTGTAATTTTTCATATTATATTTAAATTGTTATTCGTGATCAAAGTAAACCTTCAAAAAATAATAATATTAATTAGAAAAAAATTCGAATGATTATAAGTTTTTATACAATTTTAAAATAATTTTAAATTAAACATAAAAAACGATCAAATATTTAAAAATCTAATCAAGCCACATTTACTAGTCAACATCAAAACTCAAATGTCAGAATTCCAACACCATCATATAGAAAGTTTGTAAGGGAGTTGAGTATATAATGCTTACAAAATTAATATGAGTAATCAAATATCGAATTCAAACACTTGGTATAATCCGTGAACATATGAACGAAACCCCAAAATTGTGGACCATAAACAAGCCACCAATGTGAAATGTACATGTAATAATCCACTCACCTAGAACAAACCGAAATTCTAAGCAACTACAAGTCCACAACCAAAAGAGAAGTACTTTTATTTTAGCAATCAGTATGACTTAGATAATAATATCAATACAATATTCTTCTACTACTATTAATTTGTAGTTTCTTTTAAATCATTTCTAGTTAAAAGTAATAACAATAAAAAAGATAGGAAAATTAGTGCCAAGCAGATGCGATAGTGAGTGATCGTCCCATCCAACCAAAGCAGATTCCACCACTTTGTTCACTCACGGTGAAACCTCTATTGCCACGTGTCATCGCACCGAGTTTGGCACGAAGCGAGTCAGCCACGAGCTGACTCATCGGCTTAGCTCGAAAACCCGCCATTCCCATTCGAGCCCGCCACTTCCCGAACACTTCACATCTCTCAACTCGATCACTCCCTTCACACGCAATCGAGTTAGCCATTTTCCTACCGAGCCCCTCCTCGATCCTTACTCTATCCGGACTCTCCCTGGACACTGCGGCTTCCAACGACTCGAACAACGCAGTGTAATAACCAAACACTTCACTCACACGCGCGCCAAATGGCGCCGTGTTACAATTCATTTCTTGCTCCACGACTGTCACCACGTGTGGTGACAGTTTCTTCACACGACGGAGAACCTCGTCCCTGAGATTCTCCGTCGTGACACTCTCATCAGGCAATTTATACAACTTGAATGCCAAATTCACTGCCAAAGCTTCATCATCCTCCAATCCAAGCTTCTCCCTACTCAAATCATTCACCTTCAAACTCATCACATTAAATACCAAACTAATTCCAATTTTACTAGCCAAAGCTTTGAGTGTATCACCAACAACTTTGAGCCTCCCTTCTTCACCTCTATTGAAAAAATCCAAAAAAGTTGTGATCTTCAAGAACAAAGGCTTGTGATCCTTCTTCCCAGCAAAAGCATGAAGCAAATGCACATATTGTCCGCCTTGACCAATATCAAAATCAATAACATGTAGCTTATTGGTAAAATTATCATCCATTGTAGCTTCAAGAATTGCTAAATTTGCAGCCATGAAACCAAGCTTGAAACATGGTGAATTGTCATAAAGCTTATGAGTTGATATAGTATGCTCCTGGCTGTAAAGTCCCGAGGATGGCACCGAAGAGGTCGTGGAGTCCACGCGCTGCCTTAAAGATGAAACCATGTAAGCTGTTAACCTCTGTTCTGGAGTGCCTTTGAAGTTAGCCATCTGAGAGAGGCGCTTGAGGAGTTCAAGTGCCACGTCGGCTTTCGACTCAGAGATTGATGAAGCTATATCAATTATCATTTGTTTAGGAGAAGATGATGTTGGAGATGCTGAAGTTGATGAGGTTGATGAAGTTGATGAAGTTGGTGATAAAGAAATAGGATGATTTTGTAGTAGTTGTTGAGGTTGAGGTTGTTGTTGGTTCAGGTTTCTCCATTTGGTAGGGTTCGGCTCGTTTACAGTACTATGCATAACCATAAGATTCTGGAAAGTTGCAGACCATTCACTGTTTATTACACCAGAAATTTCTTCAACTCCTTGATCTTCATCATCTAAGAGCTCCTTCTCTAGTTCTTGAAGCATGTTCATCATTTTGGTATCTGATTCTTGATTTGCAACTGTAGATGAAGAGTTGGGCACACTCATATTAATACAAGAATCTTTATTTTGGACAAAGTTTTGAAATGGGACATTTGATATACTAGATTGGTTGACAACAAAGTTGTTGATATGGTTGGTTGAATTTTGTAACATACCATTGAAGTTGTTTGGATTCATGATTGGAAAACCATAGTGAGGATTCATGTTTGAAGAAGTATTGGAAAGGGAAGAAACGGAAGAAACCGGCGATAAATTTATAGGTGATGAAGTTTGTTGATACATTCTTTGCTTAACATTTCTTAAATAAATCCCCAAGCTTTGTTGTTGTTGTTGTTGAAACTCTGCAAGTGATCTTTTGCCCCCCAAATCAGGCCGCCGTTGGAGGAGCTGAGCCGCCGGATCCGGCAAAACTCCGGCAAGAGATTGCCTGAATTGCATCTGAGGAGTGGTGGTGTTGATGGATCTTCCTGAAACAATCCCTCCAGGAGAGTAAAACTCTGACATTTTTTCACCTATGAAGTTGAAAGACTATGTTTTTGTATGTTCTTTAACAAGAAAGCCCAACAACTTCAACTACTATGCTACAAATATATGAGAAACTCATAAAAACAATGCATTTCTAGAGAGAGAAAAAAAATGGGGGGAGGTTAATTAATTTTGTAAACTCCTAGAGAGAGAAGGAATGAATTACTGAATTAGTATGAAAATCAATGAATGAGAGTGATTCTTGATTGTGATAATATAATAACATAACAAAGGACAGAAAAAGGGAGAAAGTGAATGAGTTGGAGGGGTATAAATTTGGTGGTGGATTTTTAAATGGAGTGTTTGGAGCTAACTTCAATGTTTGGTCTTGAGGTACAAATGGCTTTAAGATATACCATAGGATTTTGGGATTTTTTTAATTTTAATGGAAATCGGACGGTTTAGATGTAAAAGGAGGAAATTTTGGAGGGACAGCTATGAAAAGATGTGAATTTTTCGTGACATTTGTTTATGGGATGGGTGTTACTGTGTGTTACATTTTGTGTTCATGTGATATGATATTCAATTTAATTTAATCGATATTTGTAGTTTTCGTGTTGAAGTTCTGAATTTAGGTTATTTTTATTTTAATCCGTATTATAATAAATATAGAATTAATATCGTTGATTTGTTTCTAAAAATAATTTCATAATAAAGTTTTTTAGCATGCAATTAAAAGATTATTCATGATTAAAATTTTATTTCGAAAACGGAGTATCACACAATTATGTTAGTTGATCCATACTTGGCAACATTAGAGTTTTTGTGGTGTGTGGAGATAAGAATATTACCAAAACGTAACTGACAAAACCTTCTTTTAATCATGGCAATGATCTAACACTAACTTTGCAGGATTTCTGGACCAGATTATCAAAATTGTACACCCTTGGTCCCTAAATAATAATGAGATTTTATTTTACACAGATTTTATTTATCTATAATCTATAACAATATATATAAAAAGCCGCTAATAATGTTGTGATTTTTTCAATTTTTACACTATCAATTACTAAATTAAATCTAAAAAAGCTAGAAATTTCAATAGCAATTAACTACTATCTCTACCAATTTTTTTCTATATTTTGTGATATCTGTTTTTAATTTCGACTATCAATTATTCTTAAACTATATTGCTCAAAAATTTTAATAAAATAAATATTATAAAATTATTTTCAAAAGTTCGAATCTAATGATATAACTTTTATATTTATTTAAATAATAATAAGTAATTAGTAATAATTGTCAAAGCTTCTAATTCCCGATATACTTTAAAATCGCCAAATAAAAACGGATTTAGTATTAAATATTCATCATACTTTTATACTTCAGATACATGTAGCATTATCAATCGGGAAGAGTGATATCATCGTATGGTTCAAGTGATGATACATCACATACATTTGATATATACTATTTAATTAACTTTGTTTATCTATCTCAAACAAGATGTTTAATTTATTCAAATATATGCTATTAATAACACAATTATTTCGCCTCGTTTCTTACTTTTATTAACTTTCATGATTCATTTCAAGTAAAGTTAATACGCCTCCTCATATATTATATATTATTAATTTGTTTATTTCATTATCAATATTGCTTTCTATCATGCTATTATTTTCAATCTTAAGGACTTGATGTTAGTTAAATAATAATACGGAGTATGTTTATGATAGAACTATTGTTGCCATTATTATATATATAATAAGTGTTTGTTAAATGGGAATGATATATTTTTGTAGAATTATTATTATTATTATTATTTATTATGTAGAACTATTATCATTTATTATTATAATAGATACTCCGTGACAAGTTAACAAGCACACGCTTTGACTAAAATTATTATTATTATTTATTATTAATGTTGTTTATTAATTTCACACATACGACTTTTATATATCGGGGATCCACAAAATTTAAATTTTATTTTTTAAATCACCCTTAATTCAACCGACATACATAAGAACAAATAATTCGACGATACTATATCATAACCATCCGCCAATATATTTAGTCGTAGGAGTGGTAGGACATCAAATCAAGTTAAAGTTAATATCTATATCTCTTGCTGACATCTCAAATACCGATAAGATAGCTCTACGAATATATCGATTTTATTATAATTTTTTATATTATATTTAAAGAGTTATTTGCATCAAAGTATTCCTTCAAAAAATAAAAGTATTAATTAGAAAAAATTCAAAGGAATGTAGTTTTACACAGCTTTTTTGTATCACTTAATTAAAACATAAAAATGATCAAATATTTAAGTAAATCGGACATCCCGCTTCACTGCCTCCTTTACTAGTATTATAAATGGTACATATTATTTTATTTTTTATTGCAATATCATGAATTTGATCGATGCCTCCTATCAATACTTTTTTATCGAACTCCTGCTTCATAATTTTAGATTTTACCAAGATAATTTATGACTACCAACTCACACGCATTCGTCGAGTAGCCCCATTACAAAAGAAGGTCTTACTTTGCACAAATGCAGATAGCTTTTGAATTTAATAGACAAAGCAATTTTCTTCACTATAACCCTCTCATTTTTTATTCTAAAATAAAAATGTGAAATTTTCCAGTATAGAAAACATCCCAAATAATTAAAGTACTCCGAAGGAGTGAAGTTATGATTTCTCAAGAAAAAAATTCAAATAGATTTATGGTGATGCTCATATACTAAGTTAAAATTAGCCGAGATAATTTTTACTGCATGGAATTCCATTTTTTAAAGATTGGATGATTTTTTATATTTAAACTAAATCATTTAAAAGTAAAAAACTACAAATCCTTCAAATTTTTTAATTAATATTTTTATTCTTGAAGTGATATCTTGATCGCGAATAACCTTTAATGGAAACAAAAAATTACGATAAAACGCGATGATTAAATAATTTTTTTTAAAAGGATCATTAGTATCAATTTTCTAGCACGATCAAAGTTATATTTTTAGGATAATAGTTGTTTTGTTTTCTATAATATTTCTATTTCAAGTATACTTTCTTTATTAAGAATATTATTTGGAATTATTAATGATATTATTAATACATATTCGACAAAAAATAATAAGTTTTATAAACTTAAATACCATATGTCAATCAGGTATATAATAATATTTTTTTAGTAAAACATTAGTAATATAATATTAATATCCAAGCTTACATTATTCGAATAATAATCAATAAAATATAATTATACTGGATTTTAATGTATAAGCATTAAAAGCATTTAAAAGATCTTCTCAATTTAAACATCTCATCTCTTTTTCTCCAACTAAGAAAAGAAAAGTTTTTTTTACATTTAATACATTAATCATATATTAATACGTTTCTGCATCTTTCTATTACTTCATCAACTAACTTTTAAACACGTTATCTATAAATTTATACATAATAAATAATTTGGTATTTCACTTGTGTTTTACTTTATAATCTTTGTTACCACATAAAGTTGGAAGATAATAAGAAAAATTTGTTACGGTACGGCTATGTCAAATACGTGATATTCAGCCAGCTGGCTTCAATTTTGTACATTGAAATGAAGGAAATAATTTATCGAGAATCATAATATTCAGATATGACTTTACTTTGGTTATTTTATTAACCCAAACTAAAATTATTAGTAGTTAACATTTATTATGATTCAAAGGGATACTATTATTTATAATAAATAATAATAATAACAATAACAATAATTCTACCAAAGCATATAAAGATATACATACACTCGCCGCCTACAAATCGCGCCAAATATTCAATGAAACGCCATAATTTATAATCATATCCACTACGACATTTGTAACTCCGTGACGAAGAAGACATGCATCAATTATACCAAATCGGTACGTCCATGTAGTAGATATAAATATTAATTTTAACAAAATGACGTCTCCTCCGCCTAAATCTATCGATAAATCGATCATCAATATGTAATATCATCGACCATTTGCTTTAATACGTCTGCGGAAATCGGGTATGATTTAAAAAAGATAATTTAAATTTTCGCGATCTCAATATATAAAATTCATATATGTGTAAAATTAAATAATAATAATAATAATAATAATAATAATAATAATAATAATAATAATATATACACAAAGCATATATTATTTAACTAATACATATTATAATAATAATAATAATAATAGTTCAACATTGTCAATAAATAATAATAATAATCATGATATAATTATTTAACTAACACCTATTATAATAATAATAACAATAGGTCTACAAAAAACATATATTATTATTTAATAGTAGTTAATTCCTATTGTAACTCAAGCTACGAATTATCAATTAACAGTGAAATTATTAATTAAAAAGATAATATTTTTGTCTAACTTTAGATTTTTAGAGAGAAATTCGTGAATTTAGTAATTAATAAATGCTAAAAACAAGAACTAAGAAACAATAAATTTTATTCATATTTTATATATGTTAGTGACACATAGTGATTAATAATCTCTAAATACCTGTCTTTTTATGAAAAAGGTTAATTAATGAGATACAATATATTACTAAATATAAATTATTATTAATGAGGGAAAAACTCATAAATCATAATTCGTAATAAGGAACTGCAACTATAAGACTTAGATCCGTTTGGCAGCGTTTAATTTTTATGTTTCCGATTATTCTGTTAACAAATTTTATATGTTCACTAATATTAATCATTCTTAAGATTTATAACTCAATTAGCACATATATGCTCACTAATATTAATCATTCTTAAGATTTAATGATTTATAACTCAATTAGCACATCTAAGAAATGATTTTCAAACAAATGCATTAAATCATCGTCCTTACTTCTTGTTAATAGTATGTATTTAGTTATCTTTTATTATTTAACTTATCTAAACAATTAGCTCAATTTATACATGTATTTGATTCATTTCACCTACAAGGTAAACTGAAAAAAGAATAATATGGATCTTAAATAAATTTAAGATGCAAACCTCATAATTTAGAATTTAATAAAAGTTCAAACGAATCAGCCTAATTGCACGAGAACGTAAGCTACTGGCTCATTAACGATACTGGCTCATTAACGTTTATTAATCTCAATATGTACCAAATTTCAATGCAAAATTGGTACATCGCATTAAAATGTACTCACTCTAAGCATTTATTACAATCAAAGAAAAAAGTGAACTAAAAATTATTATACGCACTTATTCGTAACGTACTCAAAATTCTATTTAACAAATGGCATGCATTACCCAAGCTTAAAACATAAGCGTATATAATCGACATTAATGAATTTTTTTTTGAAAAAATTGTACCTAATTACCTAAAACGTATCTAAAAAAAATATTATAAATGGCATAATTTCAGATTTCTTTTGATCATTAATAAATTATTAATAAACAAAAACAATGAATTATAAACTCCATATTAATAGTGGAGGATGCACATACGGTGGTCAAACTATGCATGAGGCATTGAGGCTACCCCAAGACCAAACACAACGCAATTTAATGTCTTTGAAGGTAATGTTGTAGCAACTTCTTTACATGGAAAACTCATGAGTCTTTGCACTAGCACGCACTTACAATTCTAATTGTTTGTTCCTTTCATTACTTTATAGATGCCTTGTGTATTTTTTTTTTGTTTATTCCTTTTTTTCTCCTCAAGTATATTTATTTTATATATATGTTAGACCATTTCAAATCCTCTATTTTAACCTCCCCTAAAAAAAACGGGCTCATGTACGATGTTTAAGCATATTTCGTGCTTAACCCGTTTAAATTCGTCTAATTAATGTTAAATAAAATTTTTTCACATTACCTCAAACAATAACATGAAGTTTAAGTTCTACTCAATTAACGATATTGCCGCCGCTAATAAAAAGCGACAAAGAAATTAATTTATAAATAAGACACGACTCTTTAATGTAGATTATGATATATCAAATCAAATACACTACTTTTGCCTAAACTCCAACGATTGTTCATGTCATCAATACGTCGATACCAATATGCGGCCAGCTAAGCTTATATTAATCAATTTTATCCTTATTTAAATGGTTTAACCACCTTAAACGTAATAAAAACTTAAGCATTGAATCAAGATCTCAAAAAAACCCTACCATTTTCTTTATATATTTTGATAAAATTGTTGAACGTTACTTAGGAATAATCCATTAATTTTTTTTGTTAGATCCGTCCCTAATCCATAAATACCCATCCTGCCTCCTTATATAACGCGGGGTTAAAATATTTTATCGGTAAAATTATCATCAGATAATTTCACTCGTAGACAAGCTATCAAAAAATAAAATAAAAAATATTAAGACAAAACAAACTTCAATACAAAAAAGTCAGATTAATAATAAAACAACTAACTAAACGGTAATTTTTTTTCTGTATTTATCCCTTAATTTAAAGTTCCTCGGCTATAATATTCTCCAACGGTTTTAAAATAAACGATGGGACGCAAATGAAGTGGAACGTAAATGAATGAGCCAACCCACCACAGGATGCAGTTGAGTGACCACAGGTTGCGAGTGGGCATGAATATATGCTGTGGTTGTTTACTTGTTTGTATGAAAAACGAGGCTACATTGGAAGTTTTTACAACATTAACATACACAACATTATTAATCACTCACCAAGCTTCTACTATTTGTACTAGATTACCTAATAACATCACTTTTCTGTTTGATCATAATTACTTCGAGTGGTGAAAATAAAATAATATGAAATTCGATTTTATGTAACGTTTAAAAAATAACGAGAACATTAAAATTTGATAAATTAATATGAATAAATGATTTGAGAAGGGTCTAATTACTGAGAACCTCGTGGATGCTCTTAATCTAATTGTCACATTCTCATCAACACCTGCTACAATAATATAAGCATGGAGAAAGAATGCTTCTTTCAACACGTTAAAGTTAATGCAACAACTCCACCCCTCCCACACTTTGTATCTCGTGTCCTTCTTCTATCCAATCAAAAAGATATCTAATCTTTTTAATTTTATACAAATATTGTGAAATAATTAAACTAATCAAGCATTTCACACTTTCCTCTTTTTAATCATTGTTAATATGTCAAAATAGCACTACTAGTAAAGAATAATTTGTAGATATTTATGAATTATATATCAACTAAATTAACCATACTTCTACTCTATTTTCACTTAGTTGTTGTCTACATTACGAGCTTATTCTTGGGTGCTTACAAAAAGCATAAAGCATTTTCATGCTTTATTTCAGATTCACCATTAAATTTTAGTTTGATTTTACGCTTACAAAATTTAAGTAAATAATATAACCTCGACAAAGACAACATCATAATTTATCAATACCTGCATTCACTAAGAATAATATTCAAATAAAATAATTATATCTATCAATCAAGACAATAACGATATGCACCAACAAAGAATCCATCTAGAATTGTTAAGCCATAACTGAACCGAACGACCGAAACTTAATTACTATATCCGAATTAATAATCTAATCTCGCATACCTTAAAATATTTAAGATTTGATAACAGCTTCAAAGTTAAAAAGACTTAAATCGAAATTGCTTGACAATTTCGCCTTTACCTTAGCTTCATTATTTATATATGAATCATATATTAAATAAATAATACTATAATAGATAATTAAATCATAAATCTTATTAATTAGATTATAAATAAGTAGTATAAACATAATAATTTGACTAAATAGCAACCGAAAGATTATAAATCAATGTAAAATGATAAAATTATTAAATTGAAAATATGTTAATTAACAAATCCGAGTAAAGATAAATATGTAAAATCACAATAGTATAAATATAGAAAATCCGAGTATTATAAATAGCAAATCCGAGTATTAACACCAAGACAATACATCAATAAAAAATACAAAGTTAATTAAATTGAAAAATAAAGCACTAACAAAACAATCCACAAAATAATCGACTTCCTTCATATTAACAATACAATACATTGAACAAAATACAAAAAGACTTAAATCAAAAATAAAACATCCGAAAGATTATAAATCAATGTAGAAAAGTGATAAAAATTAAATATAAATCGAGTAAGAAGCGAAGAAAGCGAGAAGCGCTATTTTTTTGCGATCGAACCCAGGAAGAGTGAAAATTACGAGATTATTTGATTAAGAGTTAAAAAATTAGCTAGAATTTTAATTTAATTTTTGTTAAGAATTTTGATATACTTAATTTATTAAGCACTTAATAATTTATTAACAAATGCTTAATAAATTAAGTTGTTAAATTAATTAAGTTTAAATATTTAACGAGTTTTAACAACACCTCCTTACAAAATTATAATTATAAGCACCCAAGTCGGGCTCCTTTATCACATCTAAAAATTAGGATAATAGTTATATTATGAATCATGTCAAAATTCCTAAACTACGAATAATATACTCCGTAACTTTTAGTGCGTATAAAGTATCAATCAGAATAATATATTTACCGCCAGCTAAAAGCCTTCCAAAGAATACGGCGGTACACGGTACACACAACTCACACAAGAAATGTAGGAAAAACTAATCACTCCAAATCAATAAGTTTCTAATACGGATTATTATTTTTAATAATTAAAATTAATGAATTTTACAATAATCTTAATCAATATACATAAATTTTGTTTGAAGTAAACTAATTATATTAATTATAAAATAATGAGGTTGAAAATACTATATTTTAATATAATTATAAATATAAATATTATGTAACATATGTAAGAATATTTGATTTTAAAATTAAAAGGCAATTGTGTCAAAATTTAAATTGTCTGGCGCCGATTTTTGACTCACAATAAAGCTAATGCACCGTATAGTTCAAGAAATTAAAATTAGAAAGTGTTTTAAAAGTGTGGTGTGGCAGTGTGGGGTATAAGAAACGTATGGACAAGTATACAACCATTCTTACTAAGACTATCCATAAAGAATGGCCAAATTCGACACTTCTCTCCCGCCACATCGCCTGAAGACCCCTCAAATAACACCCACTTTTACCACCACAAGAGGCCATTCAGTACAACCATTTTCTCCCTTCCACATCACTCCAACATATACTGCACTATATTTTCATTTCTTTATTTATTTCATATATATAATTATTAAATTTAATAATACAATAAATAATATTATAATTTTTAAAATATATATTTTAATAATTTTAATATTTTAATTATTTTTAAAATATTTTAATAATTTTTTAAATATTTTTTTATTTCATATATATTTTAAAAGTATATTTTTAATAAGATATATTTTTTTGAATTTCAAAAATCCCATAATATTTTTAATACAATAATAATATTAAATTTTTTTTAAAAATAACACACAATATTATTCATCACTCGAATCCTCAAAGATACATAATAAAGAAAACATACATAAATTATTGAAAACATACAATAAAACATGGGCTACATGATCCAAGTTTCAAAATCGAAGAGTAAAATTGATTAAAAGAAGAATAAAAAAGGTGTAAAAACTTGATTTTTTTTTTTTGTGTCCTAAATGACAAACCTAGTCTCTATTTATGTAGCTCGAAAAAATAAAAAATAGTGGTGTAATTTTTTTTTTTTTGCTTAATTATCGCGGCAAAACAATTTAAAAAACGGCGAAAAACAAACGGCCCACGCCAAGGCCACGGCGCCGCGCGAAGCCGCAATACCGCAAATGACACGCCGCCGAGTCGGGCAATCCTTTTTTTTGTTTTTTTATTTCTGCTGACCCACCGAGGGGCGTTAAAACCGACGCTCTCCCGACCAAATTTTGATCCCGTCCCACCGGTGTCAAATTTGACACTCAATTGATCCTCCGCCGCGTGAAACGCATCCCCCGACACCCCACTGATCCCCCCGCACATACTCTAACGACAGAATCCACGTTAGATTAATACTTTATTATCGAATTTGTCACAATGTATTTGCCTAGCTTACCCGACTACCGCGACTAGCCTAATACAACAACCCGGTGATTCATTCAAATACAAGACTCGATTTAACAAATGATCATGATCCCCATTACAAAAGTTTAATACAACTTCATACTTAAGGTTACATATCCAAATGTCATAAAAATTTCGATTTGGCTGCTAATACGCGAGATCCATACTAAAAACAATTTGCTACGACATTTTGGCATCGACACAAATGTCATAAGTTTTATTCATCCATAACCAATCGCTTTTAATAATATTTAATCTCACAATTATTAATACAATCTCTAACATTAAGCGCCGACTCACGACATCACGTCGGTAATTCACGAAGACGATACAAAAACAATTGATTATAAATTGATAAGATCGATATCTTATTAATACAATTCGAAAATCTTAATTAGCTAATGTGTGACTGGATTTTCAATAAGGTAAATATTTGTCGATTCTTGGTATAAGGGCACTTGCATAATGAAATGGATATAGTAGGAACGAGTGAATGACATACAATTTGGAACATAAAATTTGATGTATCTAGCGGTTTGACTTGTATGAGAGACGAGCAAATTGGTTTAGTGAGAAACCGAAACCTATAAGATTTTGTTACGTTCTTAACGATCTTCTTCCTTGATTTTAATGATGTAATCTATGTAGAATCTCTAGTGTAATGGAGTATTATTCTGTTCATGCATCTTGGATTAATTTATTAAAGCCAAACCATCCGAATCGTGTAACTGATTAAAGCCAATTTTGGTCAGGATGTTGAGATTATAATAATTTCAGTAATAATTGTGGAGCATTTTTTAACAAGTTTTATCCATTGGTTCTACTGAAAAACATTTTAGTCTTGTTTTAAAAAAAAGCTTATTTTCATTTCGCTCTCTTTAACTATCAATGGTATCTTTTCTGCGTTATCCCCTAAAACTATTATCTTAGAAAGCCGCTTCTTAAACTATCATCATCTCTTTTAAATTGCCCCTAAAAATCAAGTTTTTCTATTAAAATTGACGGAATATTTTTAATAAAGGGTAAATTCCAAAACATACATTAGAGGTTTGGAATCTTTTTGAAACTAGATTAATAAATTAAAAATTAAATTAAGCTTACGGCGAATCCGCTCACAAGTTGCAGTAAACTCACGGCGTTGAACAAAAATTGAAACTACCCATAAAAAGAATGAAAAATGTTAAGTCAATTGAATAGATAATAGGAAAGACGGTAAAAGAAACAATCTTAAAGTTTCATGAAATTTATAAATGGCAATGGTTGTAAAATGTAATCTTTTTCATTGGGAGTTGAAAGTCTTTTTCAAGTAATTCACAAATAAAGTTACTTTGATTTCTCTTTCCTGAGTGTGAAGTGGGGAGCAAAGTGCTTATTAAATATTTGCTTATTGTTAAAAAAGACCCATATATTAAAGTTATTATAAAATATCCCACAAATTCAGTATATATGAATTTCCAATTTATCCCCCACAAATTAAAAATTTGACTTCAAAATCGGATGGGCTTTAATTGAAAAGCACGATAAATATGATACGCTGGTAAGATAAAATGATAGAGCAGAATCGAAAAGATAACCATAGTTTGCGCAAAAATAAAAAAAGCCTTAAAAAAATATGTAACTATTTGACTTGAAGAAAAATGAAAGCTATAGTAGGCCTATAGTACTAGTAGTAGTTTTTAACTTTGCCCACTTACATATTCATAGTGCACTAGCATGATTTGAATTCCTTTGATGGCATTTTTTAGCTTACATTTTCTGTTAGTGAGATTCTTAAGCATATATTCTACCAAACTTTATTGGAGCAACAAGTTGCATACTTACATCGGTTGTGATTATTTCAGGTTTAACCCTACATAAATGTGTTTATTTTTTCACATTTTTTCTTTTCTGTTTTCCGAATTATTCATACATATGACAAAGTTTGCATTAACCCATTATTACAAGAAATAGTTTGAAAACAAAAACCGATAACTCTATTTTTCGCAGATGAGCCTTTTGATAGTAAAAACCATTGCCATATATCTTCATAGCATTGAAAAATTAAAAGGATTTAATTTGAACTCCAATAACATTACACTTCAACACGATACGAGTATGTCTACATGCCATACAAAAAAAATGGCTACGCGCCGACTAAGGCTACACCATCTCCATCTTAAGCAGCAGTCTTTTGCTTCTTTGCCACACGGTAAGCACCAACCACACAAGCATGGTCACGCTCAAAGGGCTCAAGGGTTACCTGTTCCATAGGTTTGAACTGCTCTGACTGCAGCTTCTTCACTTCCTGGGCAAACACAACCTCTGCAGGAACAGTTGAATCAATACAGTTGGCCTATCAAGGGAAAACAATACCAATGGTCAGATAGTAATCGAGGGGAGTAACAATAAAACTAAATTTTTAACCTTTATCGATATAACAAAGTGACCACCAGCCTTCAGGAAGTATGATGCATTAAGGGCTAAAATCAAGCCTGCAAAGAGGAAAGCTATGTTAACTAAGTGCGAGAAAAGAAGAACCAGCCACGCCAATGGTTCCAGCTTCTATCATCTGTGATATTGTAGTAGGTACAACAAATAAAGGTGGTCATTCAAATAACTCCGCAGCCATTCTACACTCAATGAACTCGCTCACCTAATTTGCATTACTGTTGGTACAAAGATCCAATAAATAACAAGCATAACTGGCTGAAACAGGTTTGCTATAAAATTTCCTGATATTCATAGTAGAACTGGCACAAAATCCCCACTAAACAGCATGTTTTATATTTGGAGAAACTTCAAATCTTGAACACATTTTGATCAAGTTGTGCAATATAATTAGGGAACAATATTTAGAAGTTATGTACCATAAAATAAACGTGACAAAGTGGAATGTAGTTTTTGAAATAACAAAATACGCAATTTTTTGTTCATCTAGAATAGAAAAATGGCCTGAGAAAATGTAACTCATTTCAGTACTATCTTCTAGTAGCAGGAACAGGGAAGAACTGAGATATTTAAACCAACAAAAAACCATGAGAAATCGCAAAAGGTGCCTTGAATAAAAAGACAAGGTTTTTGCATATGAAAATACGAGAAATTATCAATCAATAACGCATCAGAGACTCGGTTTTTGCATCACCCATGACGTCTTGAAGGGGAATCCGAGTAATTCATCATGTGCTCTCTTGTAAGAAATAAAAACAAAAGAGCAAAATTTTGAAAGACTAACAAAATACTCCCTCCATCCCTAAATGATTGTCCCATTTACTTACACAAAATTTAAGAAAAATTCAAATCATACTCACAATTTAAATTTCCCTCCTTTTCTTATACTAAAAAAAAGTCAAAACCATACCCAATTTTGGGATTTCTAAATATGGCAAAAACTCCCCATCATTTAGGGATGGAGGGAGTAAGCGATTTTCTCTTTACCATAATCTAGATAAATTGTGAGCAAATTGAAGATATTTCACTACTATCTTCTAGTAGCAGCAAGGGAATTCAGAAGCCAAAACTGAGATTTAAACCCAACAAAAAATATAAAAAATCACAAACAACTGGTTTTTGCATATCAAAATACAAAATAATCAATCATGCATTAAAAACTCGGTTTTTGCATCACCCAATGATGTCTTGAAGGGGAATCCGAGGATATCTATCACACGAAGAACTAGAAGAATGAAAAAGAAAATTTGAATGTTTGAAAATTGTTTCAAAATTTGGATAACAAAGAGAAACAAAAAACAGTACCTGAGTGCAACAGGAAGAAAAAAACAAGTTCTGAGTGCAATGGGAATTAAATATCCTTCCATTTGATATAGGGCAAGAAGCACAGGATGAAAACTATTCCTTCCAAGAGGATATCATAATTATACAGGAGGCATATAGACCACAAACTTGGTCGGGCTAAGCAACATCAGAAAATATCACATCCACCATACCCACAAGCATTCTGTACTTTGCTGGATGTCTGGCATCCTCAACAATGGGGATAACATTTGTTCGCTTCTTTGCCATGTTAACAAGATCCCGACCACTTCTATGAGAAAATTCCACAGCATATACCACTCCAGTCTGCCAAAATGAACGAAAAGATATTAGTTATAATTTCCATCAAACAAAAATCTTGGCAAAGCCCCTTAAATTCAACTCAGTAAAGGGCAACCCTACTTACAGGACCATCAAGATCAGAAACATGAGAAACAGTAGTTCCAGAAGCAGCTCCGAGGTACAATACACGAGCACCAGGTTTCTAGAAAAACAGCAATTTGTTAGAAACATTTCCTCAATAATTAAGAAGAAATAAACAGCCAAGAAAGGTAGCAAAACTTACAATCCATATGTCATCAACACCACCAAGAACAGCTGCAGCGAGCTTAGAACGAAAAGGATTCCACACTCTGTATTCAACTTTAGTTCCATCTTCATTCTACAAAGGCAATGTCATAGGACATTTTGAGAAATCACAATGCTTATACTAAACATTAATCATAATAGATACACACTCCAACCAAATCAGGCAAAAATAAAACAATGGGATAATCTTGTATTACTTTCACTCATGAATGACGGTTCAAAACGAAGAGAACTGAAGCATAGAAGAAAGAAATAAGAACTTGATAAATAAACTATCCTAGCCTCAATCAAAGTGTTTTTCTTCAGGCATTGATTAAGGTGCTGATAGTAAGGTTGTTACATTCTATTCTATTTACGTATAGAGGAATTTTTATTTTAGAATAGTATGTAATCTTAACACAATTTACTAAAAAATTTAGAACTTCCACGAGTCAATAAAGTTTGAGATATTGAAAAACAAAAACTTTATTTACATACAGAAGCAAAAATAAAAAATTAAAGGTTTGTTAATTGAACAACAATAGCATTGCTAACTAATAGGAGCTAACATGTAATGAACTATGCTTAAGCAACAAATGCATATCAAAGAACGCAGATTTACTAGAAACAAAGAAATGAAACAAAAAAAAACATCTACCAATTCGTTGAAATGAAGTACCATAGCAGTTATAGATTACCTTTAAGTCACAAATGCATAATAAAGATTAGACCTTGACTGTAAATAACTCAAATTAAAATCAAATTTGATCTAAATAATACTAGAAATGAGGGGTATACCTGAACAGAGACTCTTTTCTCATTGTAAACAGATTCACCAGGTACCATGTTCTTGGTACAAAGTGCATCTTCTTTCCCCTTAGCAATAAAGACGCCCTCGTGTCTATGTGGCTCCACAACAACCTTACTCCCCCCCCTTCATTCCTCCTCCTCTTCCACCTCGGCCTCCTCGACCACCTCCTCTAGGGCCACCTCGTCCACCTCCACGCCTCATGGCACTCCCACCATCTCTTCCACCTCTTCCTCCAAACCCGCCTCTACCTCCCCTTCCTCCTCTGCCTCCACTCCCACCATCTCCTCTTCCTCCCCTGAATCCACCACCACCGCACCCTGTAAAGAACACAGCAAAAGAAATACATTACTGTTCAGAAATTAAACAAAATATTGTACTCTTTGATTCAAAATTACCAAGCTTTGTAATCTTAATCGACACACGGACTTTGATTTTTACCACCATTATCATGTTAGTATTAAATATGATCAAAATACAATATTTCAACATATTTTTCACCAAATATTATACTATATAAATACAAAACTATAGGTCAAAATTAACAACCTTAGCAATCTTAACTGCACAAAACATTGCTTTCAATCAAAACTATCAAGTTAATATTAACATATGTCCAAATACTATATTAACACATACAAAAATGATTGAGTTGAAACCATAATAAATTGAAAAGTGGACAATCTTTTTGGGATGAAGTAATAATAAAAAACTGATATTGATTTTGATGGTAGTTAAGAAACCTCTGGTTGGAGTTGAAAATGCCATTATTGTGGCTGGAAAAGAGTGTGAGGGGTTTGTAATTAGGGGTGGGTTTATAGAACGACTAGTAAAATGCTCCGGGCTGCGAGCCTGGAACTATAATTAGCATAAGCATGCCCAGTTAAAGTAGACATTATTGGGGGGGCGGGGGGTGGGGGGGATAATGAATAATATGAATTTTCACTTCAAACTTATTGCATGCACTGTGTTCTCCTGTTGGCAACCTGTTCTTCTTAATATGTGGATTGCCTATGCGTGTGAATTAAGTTTTAGTCTATAAATAAGTTAACTGATGAGGTTTATTTTGTTTTTTTGATTGTGAGATAATATAACATAAATTTTATATTCTGTATATTATTATTGATTGTTTAGTTACAATCATTTATTTGATTTTGTGTAACAATGTAAAATCATGATTAACTAAAATATCAGGTGCTTCCGATTAGAATCAAGATTTCTGACAAACAAAACACACACATCGACGGTACCCAACTCTATTTGAGATTTTGAGTGGATCAAGGTCCAAATTTTAGCTAGGTCAGGTATAGCTATTTTTTTCTACTTTGCATTTCACTAAAAGATTTTTTCTCGATACACTCTATTCATGAGCCTATAGCGTGGAGTTAGTATTAGGCTTCCACAATATCTGGAAACAAATTATCTATAGTCTAATAGAAACCACATGAGTTTTCAACTTTGATTTCGTCACTTGACATCTATCAGCAGACAATCCCATGTGTTTAATCGTCTATTGTTAGTGAATTTATTCTCAAACTTTAGACAATTGTTTTCTATATGTGACATTTTGAGTGCTACTATAAAGTTTAATAATCAATGCTTTTACCATTACCTAAATAATTAGTAATTATTTTATACCAATTAACATATTAAATTGCTTTGTTTTGCGAATGCAAAAGGTTTATGTAACCCGGTTAGAATTTGTTTGCCTTTTCGCTTGTCATCGCTCGTGAGTTTAGTACTTATGCTCTGGGCGAATACTACAAAGTGACCTGCTCGTAATAGGATACTGCACCTGGCCGGCCTCGGTTTACAGCAAGAGTCGAACTCACCAAATACATGCAGGCTTTCTATCCTATTGTACCAATCGTATCATTTATATCCTTCTTCAGATGGAATTTGTCTAAACTGCTTTGGGTTTCTCCGCCTGGGTCAGCCTCAAACATGAATCAGGAACCCAATGTCATATCAGAGCGGGATTTATATGTGAAATCTCTATGGATCGCATATTATCCAACGCATGGTGCAACCGCTTGGACGCCCAAGCGGTACCGTAATGTTCAAGACTCATAATTATGGCACTATGGTAAACTGTTACCTCCGACGTATAAACATATGTGCTTTATTAAATTTGAATCTAATTATGTGTTTCATGATTTACTAAAAACAAAAGAAATTCGTCAACATCGCGAACTACTTCTGACGAGCTCAAGCATAAAGAAATATTAGAACGGCAAACCGTACTCGAATGTAAGCATTAGGTCGGACCATTCGTGGCGCACAAAAGGATCAACTTAGCAAGAGAGATCAAGGGTTTGGTAGTCGACTATCACCTTTTCTTTCTTTATCAATGCCACAGAATCGAGATGCTCGTCCGCAAATGGCGAGTCGGCGAAGTAGGCAAGGAATATCACAAGATCATTGATATTTTCGTTTAATTCGCATGATGGCTTTAGGTGGAATTTGCTGGAAACTTTTGCATGGGCAATGTCGCTGTAGGTTGCTCATGTAAATTAGCGCTTAGTTGTGCAATAACTTCAGAACTATATCTAATGTTCTAACGTAATTAGATAAAATATGCGCTGGCCGTGATATCTTTGTAAGATGTCGTAGGAGTCAGTAATGCTTTAATTTAATTGCAAGTTTTGCAATTACGGGATCCCATAGTTTGTAACCCGCATTCATGGATAAATGGTCCTAAGCTTTAGCTTCCATCTCACAATCTAAATAGCATCGAAACGAATGTGTGTTTTATTTATCTTCTTGCTTATTTATATTACATAATTATCTTAGCGCAATTGCAGGGCCATAGAACGTAAGAATAAGGTAACTTATAGGACAATATCGTTGTCGAAGCCCATTTCTAGGCAAAGCAGAGTTCCAAGAATTGGTAAACCGTGAATCGCTTCCCTTACAACTTCAATTGTATTATTTGGTCTAATGCATCGATTGGTACCGCCTCGTGTTACGCAGGATTTGTAACACAAATGTATGTATCAGAATTTTACAAGGTTCAAGTAAGATGCAGAGTTACAGCCATGCTACCAAGGGCACTCAACAATGAACTTTGTGTTAGTGGTTTCAAGGATGCTTTACCAAGTTCCCTTCCAAACCCCTTAAACCTTGGAGTTTAATCAAGCTAGGGATTTATCAAATAGGCGCTTGCTCACCACGAACTACTATTCAAATTAGTTTCTAACTGGGTATTGAGTACAAAGTGATACCCGAGTCCGACTCGCTAAGCTTTCAGGCTGATTGTATATTCGGGTACCTAGCGGATGTCGGGTTAATCGGTCATGGTACCATTAAGAACCCATACCCGTAAAAACATTAATGGACGATTTAATTAATGAATGGTCAAATATAGATGATTTAAAAAGTTTAGTGATCGAATAGGGTTGTTTCTAAGTACGCGATTATTAAACAGGTGCAATAAAGAGTACAATATTGTAAAATACGAATATAAATATTGAATATTACAAATAAATAATACCGAAATTTCTAGCTGCAGTACCACAAATAAAGTAGAACCCAAGCACCTTTCGCGAAGTTTCGAAGTCGTGTGCCACCTTTTCGCTATCAACCATCACAAGTGAGGTATTTTTAAACAATCCTTTAATTGAGAGATGTTTGACGTTATTAACCTTAAAAATGTTATTCACCTAAGGTCATCCCTATCCAAGGGATTAAAAAGGGACATAAATTTTTTCTTAAGAGATTTACAAGTGCACTTATTTTCCTAGTTAATCTAAAATGATATTAAAAGTGATTTTTTCTAGTAACATAGAGGACCTAGAAGAAGACATTGAATTCACTAAAAGGATTAACCAAAGTCCTCGATTACATTAGGAAAAGAACAATACAAACAACACTAAACACAATACATGAAAATTAGTCAGTTTCAAGTTCTCTGACAGAACTTTTTGATGAAAACTTTATTTCAACAACCAAAGTTTTAGAACAAGAAACATAACAAACCTACCTTACAAGAAAGGGGAGTGCTCATTAGCATTTTCCCACTTTTTCCATTTTGGAAATTTAGAGCTTGTTTTTGTACCAGAATACACCTTTTTTCTGGTCACCTTCGTCGGCCTCAACGTAGATGCACTCCTTCACTTCTCTGTACATGGCCTTGAAGACGGGAGTCCGATCACACTGGTAGTACTCTCCCAGTAATGGCTTGATTACCTTCGTCGCCTCCATCGCATGATAATGTGGCATGGTTGAGAATAAATGCGAAACATAAAGACGCGATATTACGAAGACCTTATTGAGGAAGACATAATCTCGGCCAATCAAGCAAGTGAAGCGCCTCCTAACCGGGCCCCACTCAGAGGAATCATAGTGAGGCAATGAAGGGTGAGTGTGCTGCAAATATGTGATCAACACAAGAAAACCATTCACCACAAGCAAAGGAACACCGTAATAACACACCAACCAAGCAGTCCATTTGTCGCTATAGTAACATACCAAAGATCGAAATAAAATCTGAAGGCGCTCCCGGTCATTGTAGATTAGACTTTTTGGGTCAAAATGGCAAGCAAGCAAAGCGATAAATACGTAGGCCAACCGAGGGTGAGTTGGACCAAAAGGACAAGGACCCTGCCTGGTGGATTGTTAATATACTTGAAAAAACAGGTAATGCCTGTTCTCTTTTTGGGCACAAATACCTCATCACGTTCAAGAGATCCAGTATTTGGAGTGGCTGGCATCGCATGAATATATTTTCACGAAATATCGACAAGCGAGAAATTTAATTCGAGACTGCATCAAATAGTGAAAATAATTGACTATATTTCAATTAATATATATTTTCAGATAATATTATACAACACATACAAAAATAATTGATGAAATAATAAAAATTGAAAGTGGATAATCTTTTTAGATGAAGTAATAATAAAAAATTGATATTGATTTTGATGGTAGTTAACAAACCTCTGGTTGGAGTTGAGAATGCCATTATTGTGGCTGTCAAAGACTTTGAGCTCAAAGATTGTGATTAGGATTTTAGATAGTGATATTAAAGAATGGAGGGGCCTTCATATTTATATAAGTCTAGTTTGGGTAGATGTTATTAGGATTTAAGGGTTGAGTTGTTCTTTTGATAAATAAAACATTTTTTATATATATAATTACTTTCATTAATATATTTCATTAGGCAAATACAAATAGGATAAAGTAGCTAGGCAATTATAAAAGCCAAAACTAAGAAAAATAAATGTCATATACAAAATCGATCTAGTTTGGACAACTAGATCTTTTTCCAACAATCAGTGGATGTAGACATAAGTTTCAACAAAATACTGATTCTTCCTCTTTTTTTTTGTTGCTTAAAAAAAATTATACATTGGATACATGGTATCAAATATCACTAAACTTTATTAATTTTTACATTTCGATTACCCTATTTTGATAATGACCGTTTTGGATAACTCACATCCGGAATTTAGGATAAGACTAAAATGGAAGTGGATCAATGGTTAAAAAAGGTGGGTCAATGATTAAAAATGTGGGGTTACCAAAAAGCACTTAACTTCCTAATGTGAGTGATAAAAAAATGTCATTATCAAAATAGAGTGATGGAAGTGGAAAAATTAGCAAAGTTTGTCGATGGGCTTATATTGTTTTTATCGCTAAAACTAGTTTGTCGATGGGCTTATATTGTTTTTATAGCTAAAACTATTACATAGTACTATATAATTTTTACAAGGAGTATTGAGTTCTAGTGTTAAGTGTGCTGGACCTGGAGCAATTTTGGGTTGGGAGATCCGATGAGCGCTTGAGTGAGACAAAACTTGATGCAAAGACTCGTGGTTGTTTGTGAGGTCGGTCCATCAAATATAATAACGTACCGATCCGGTGTTTCGGGACCGGGCGTCACGGGGGAACGTGTGAGTGAGATAATGATTCGATTGGTATCGTATGTCAAACGTTTAGAGATAAGATTGGATACCTTTAGATATTGATGTGGTTATCAAGAATATTCTTCATTTCGTGGTAAATTTGGATGTCAAATTCATGTTTACTAAAAGAGGATACAACAATGCAACTCGTTCGATAGCTCATTGGAATTGCAGTTAGGACAACGAGACCACCTGGATTCACACTCCTATTCAAGGAGCACTATTAGATGATTGTAATAGTTAGTTGATTACTTCTTGTTTGAATTCAGATTTGTATTATTGTTTGTCATTTTTAATAATATTTTGTTGTTTGAAAAGAAAAACTAGACGTATGAATTTTCATTATTTTGTTGGATACACAATTTGAACCTCGACGGTTTTTTAATTTAAACCTTAACGGAGGACCAATAATCCATATCAATGGATTTTGAATGGGTTTGATCCGATTCACATATCCATTGTCTTGACTCTTGAGTCTTGACCAACTTTGGACAGTTCAAATTCAGCCCATAATCTATCATATTATGGCTTTGAGCCCTTTACAAGGGCCTTGGCATTTTGCATTAAATTGTCACCTATATTCATGTTTTAGGGGTGCCAAAATCAATAATTAAGAGAAAAAATAGTATATTTATAAGTAACTAATTTATCAACCAATCAAATTGAGAAAGTCGTCCATCCACGCGTACCAATAAGTGGGCTATCTTATTGGTGAAAACCAACAACTTTTATCCTATTTACGACTGTTTCTAGAATAGAAAATAGCCTGCTGATCAAGAGTGACGAAACATTTCCTTACCAACACTTTCGACGAATCCCTGTCACACAGACTTACCTCGACGCGGCTCATACTATTACATCACCAAATTTGCACACAATACATATTTATGGAATAGCAATTGCGGGATCTCGTTACAATAATGGACTATCTTATTCATGATGTTACAACCATATTAACTTAAAACTGAATAGATAACCCTTTTTTTCTTTTCGAGTAAGCAATGATCAATTATTGGAAGAGTTGCATGAAAGTTCATGTGTGGCTCACATGACATAACATGGCTAGAATAAGTATTTAGGTACATGAACGGATCCAAAAGCTTTAATAATACATTATCATCAAGTTTAAAACAAAGTTAACCATTTTTCTTTCTGTTTTTGCATGGGTTCTTGATCCAATCTAAGACACCCAAGTGTCCTAAAAATGAGATTAAGTTAAAAAGAGAGCTATCACGTTTTCAAATCATGGTTCCTTATGTTGGTATTAGCAGCAATCACTTCTTTGTTTTTAAACCACTTTTAACTAACTTTACCAAAAATTTGAAGGAGATAACCAATTCGATGACTTATAGATCACTTCTTTTTGGTAGTACTGATAAGTCACTTCTTACCCAACAGCAATCCCAACCAAATTCACCAACAACAGTAGTCCCCTTAACTAACTACCTGTGAATACTACTCCAAGAGTATATTTTAATCCTACTTTCATCGTCTCAATTTAATCGAAATATTTTGACTCACTTAATTAACATTATATATTTTTACTATCATAAACAATGAAAGCAAGCGGATGATTGATACAATGATATTTATTTATTTGCACCGGATTAAATTTATTCATACTATTTTCATTAACGATCCAAATTCCAATCTTTGCACATCAACAAGATAATTACAATTTATGTCTAGATAATTTTTAGTTCACTTTTATAGTATACAATCTATGATTATTAGATTCCTATATTTAAGGCTGCATAGTGAAATTCGTTAGGCTACTATATTTGATTAAGGAATTAGTTACCACTTACCATATAGGTCCAATCATATATGGAATCCTATTTATGTTGATTAGGTAACCTTAAATCGGTCTTTCTAGTATGTGCATTTATCATATATGTTAAGAATTAAAATTATAAATAAAATATAACACATAAAAGCATATAAGGAAATATATTTAACAAATATTTCCATATAAAAGTTCATACGCAAAATTCAGGATAAATATTTCTTAATTGTCATCTTAACACGTACACAAGTTAGAAAAATGCATTCTATTATAATAATTATAAAGTGCGAACTGACACACCAATCTAATTCATCGAGGCTCCGCCTTTTAATACTACTTGATGAAGCTTAATCGGCGGGATGAATCAATTGGGACAACAGATTCAGAAGCTCTTTTAACCACTTCTCAATACAAGCGTTGTTTCGCCGAACTCACACTACACTTAAAGAAGTGTGTTGATACTCAATACTCTAAATCTTTACTAATCAGCCTATATCCGCAACATAATTATAAAAATCATAATATTATGATATGAACATATATAGTTATGCCATATTATTTTCAATAACTCAATGTTCCATTTATTATACCACATTACCAACATGGTAATGGAGTTGGAACAAATTGAATAATTCACAAGCATCAAACTCACCAACATGCACACATCAATTTTACATTTGGCCCACACCCAATCCCCATTCCATGATGCTTTTGCTCTTACTTTCTCCACCCTATATAACTCACGCCAGACATTCCCCATTCTCGATATTCACCCCTATCCCAAAATAGATGTCCCATTTCTGCATATTGCAAACCCCTCCTCTCCTGCCTTTTTTTTTCACCTCATACTCCTACATATCATTTTTTTAATATTTCACCCCCTTATTTCCATATATTTTCAAATTTAACCCACAAATTTATTTTTATTTGCATATACTCCTATATATTTTAACCCACAAATTTATTTTTATCTACATTCTTTAATCATATAAGTACAGAATATTTCAAGAATCCATTATAATTTGATTCCTAATGTTCAATCTTACATACTTTCCAAACTCCCCTTTATTAGCATAAACAATACATACTCAAATTTCTTGAACTTTTTCTAGTTTCCCAAATTGTTGTCCACAAACATTCGTTTCTTGACGCAACAGTTTTGATACCATTAAATAAATATATGGTTTCATTTTCTTGAATAATAAGTTTACAATGAAGCTGATATTAATGGTTACGTTCGCTAGCATTTTGCTAACATGGAAAATGCAACTTGTTAACGCCGTTGATAGGCTTCAAGTTCCGATGACTCTGGTCCGAAACGCTTCAGCTTTAGGAGCTTGTAAGTATTACTTCATACTTTTTTTTTGAAGTTATTATGTATTTATTTTATTTTGTAAATTAATTACGATTACATAGTATTACAAATAACGAATACGTAAATTTTTAACTAAAGAATTGCTAAAAAAAATAGAATATGTGTCCAACAAGAGTATAACCGAGAAATTATATGAAAAGATAATATTTTACTTATGGTAATGTTAATATGATGTATCTTAATACAGTAAAATGACTTTAGTATAACTTTCAATACGATAACTAAATCCAGTTTCGAGATTCCAATAATTTTTTTAAATGTTGGTTATGAAAAACAAAAGTGACAATATTTTTGGGATGAATGGAGTAATTTATTTGTTAATTTAATATGTTTAGATTGTTTGGATGGGAGTCTGCCTGCATATCATCTTCATAGGGGATTTGGGGCAGGAGCAAGCAGCTGGCTTTTGCAGTTTGAGGTAATTATTTTCACTTTTCGGGGGCAAAAATGGAAAAGAATAGCCTATATGTGGGGAAAACTAAATCCACGCATCCTCGAAACAATACAAACAATCGTGTATTTCACATAATAAAAGCTTTATTTTGTGCTAAAAAAATTGATGGTGCGTGATAAAACAGGACATTATTGTTATTGTCCAATAAAATTTCTGCTTATATCTCGTTCCTAGAACATGATTTATTTTTTTGTTAATTAGTATGGAGTGACATTTATTTGTAAGTATAGCCATTTTTAAATTATAGTGTCCAATAATGAAAGACACTTCACTACATGTAATAAATTGCAATAACACTCATAATGTAGAAATGGTTATTACTGGGTGTAAATTACTACTCCATGTGTTCTTTTTTAATTGTTCTTTTTAAATTTTGACACAAGAAGTAAATAATTATTATTGTTTACACGTTTATTATTAATTTATTGTTGTTTTGTTTAATGGTAGCATCAATAATTCATGGAGAGAAGGTGAGTCTATAGTAATTGTAGATTGACAATTGTAAACAAACAAATAGGTTTGGGTTTTGATTTTTATACTTAATCAAGTGATAATCATACTTTACTTTTGATGTTAAATTAAATTTTTATATAATAAAGTGGAGGGCAAAAACGATGGAGCGTGGTTATTAATGTTTGGAGTATAAAAATCAAAACTGTACATGGGGTATATTTGTTATTGATCATGTTTAAAGTGGAATATGATGTAGTTATGTAATTTAATAAAGTGGAACGTGGTTATCGACTAATCATTTTCAGTTTGGCAATACATATTATTTGAATTGAATCTTCCTTTTCAAAAATGAAATGATAACAAATGCATCTAATGTGTAACTTGAGTATACCAGAGTCCCATAAGAGAAACGTATTGGTTTTGTATTTGAAAATTGGAATTGAATATGGACCCCTTTAGTTGTCTTATTCCTTTGAAATTTCATGCATATGCTTATCCTTTTCCCTATTTAAACTATGGCTGCCAGAAATAATATTATCTTCTTATAATGATAGGTTATAAAGTTTGATCTACAACTAGGAAAAAGCTAGGAACATGGTCTGATTTTATATGGAGCAACATGTATTTTTAGGGAAGAGTCATATATGTATTGACTTAGGAGCCACTAGTGGACTACATGGAGTGTCAACATGTAGCTAGGACCATTTCTTTTTGTTGTTCATGATTCATGAGCCTCATTTATTGAGCATCAATTAATTATGGGAGCTCAGGGGCATGAAGAATAATTATTAATGAGGACCTATAGGAAAAGAAAAGATAAGAACTATATATTTTTTTTCATTGAAATACTCCAATCCTAATAAAAATGAACCAATGATCATAGAGTATGTATTAATGTTGAGGTCTTCATTATATGGAGTTGATCTAATGAGTGAGTAACTTAGCAGAGTATATCCACAATAAATTTATGAAATATAACCAAAGATACAATCGAATAGAAATGGTCATTTGATAATTTCGGCTCGAGAAGTTCTATTTTGATTTATAATAACTTATAGTTACAATTTTCGGAGTTCCATCGCCATAGGTATTTTAAATTGCTCAATGATTTTCTCACTCGATTCTCGGATACTAAATCATGTATACACAGGGTGGTGGATGGTGCAATGACATCAAATCTTGCTTGGAAAGAGCCCCAACTCGGCGTGGATCAACTCGTCACATGAGCAAGTATGAATCTTTTTCTGGCATTCTAAGCAACAATGCATCTCTCAATCGTGGTATGTATCAAATTATCTATTTCACAACAACAAGCAAACTTCTGCAATATTAATATTGTTTATTACATGGGCAGTTCTTATTATTGGTTTAGTTATGGAGACTTTTATTACCACATTATAATAAACTTAAATAAAGGACCATGTTTATTTTAATAAAGCTTCACGTGATATATAATAGTTGATGCCAAAAAAGACAGCTATTACTCTTGCATTGTTTCTACTTCAGTGTCTTCCAGCTCTGAGCCTCTCACTCTCTAGTCTCTACTAAAGTGTGTGTTTCCTATTTTGTCATTAAATCTTGTCGGTGTGAACTTTGATATCATGATGACCAATTATTACCAATTCAAGTCTATGTACCTATGATTTCATTTGTTGGAATTAACTATAAGAAAGGTAGTATATCACATAACTCAACTAATAAAGAATTAAAATGTTAAATTTTAACATATTCGCTTCTTCATGCAATGTGAATTTGACTCTCATGAAAAACGAACCTTGTATTAGTGTGTTTAAAATTAAAGCTTTAATTTCCTGATTAAATAAGACACATCCCGCGATGGTTTCACATAAACAAATGAGAAATCCTCCATAAACAAACTATTTGATTTCAATTATTTACATGTATCGTGTCTAAGAACTTTGATGCCTCGGTAGATAAATTACATACAGTGTAGATTCCTATCAAAACTATTTTGGTACTTACTCCATTTAGTTCGTAAATAGGTCATATTAAATAAGAACGAAGGAAATAGTGAACATCTAGATAGATAAATAAACAGGATATAATTTCATCTTGGACTAGGAGTATATCATCTTTATATTTATTTTGTGAACCTAGAAGCAAAGAAGATGCACTAATTGTGAAATAAAAGTTGTCCCTGAATAAACATGATAGTTTTAGATACAAAAGCAATCTCTTATATGAATACAAATGTTTGCAGACTTCTACAACTGGAACCGAGTTAAGCTTAGATACTGTGATGGAGCCTCATTTGCTGGGGATGGAAAATTTGACAATGGGG
This sequence comes from Lithospermum erythrorhizon, assembly GCA_019722365.1. Lineage (NCBI taxonomy): Eukaryota > Viridiplantae > Streptophyta > Magnoliopsida > Boraginales > Boraginaceae > Lithospermum > Lithospermum erythrorhizon. The sequence continues at coordinate 352,286 of JADFUC010002017.1, read as the reverse complement.
TTAGTTCTCTTTTAGATATTAGGATTCATAATTTAGTTATGAAACTTCTGTTACATAGCGTGATCAATACCATTTTCTCTTTTCGTTTTATTTTCCATTTCTGAAGTTGAATTTCGAAATGGAAGATAATTTAGTGCAACAGTTTACATTTTTTTTTCTTTGTGGAATGATCAACAGACTTCAGTGCTTTATTTCAGAGGCCAAAGAATTTGGCAGGCAATTATTCAAGATCTCCTCCCAAAAGGACTGGCACATGCTAGGAAGGTATTCTTCATGCAAAAATGAAACGTATAACAATTGCATGGTCTGTTAAACTCAGTGCGCAAACGTTTAATCCAAATGCCTATTCCAGAGTTGCATGTATAATTAAACCAGTAAAACTGATAACATCAACTTTGAATTCGGGTTTTCGTGTGCTCTAGTCAGCTCCATTGCTTATCATTATAGTTTTTCGATATCCAGGCTTTGCTATCTGGTTGTTCTGCTGGGGGACTAGCAACGTTTCTGCACTGTGACAACTTCACCAGTTATTTACCAAAAAATACAAGTGTGAAATGCTTGAGTGATGGCGGATTTTTTCTGGATGAGTTAGTTCTTCTCCATTCAGCCTCTAGCAATGTCTTAAAACATAGCTTTCTAATATAGGTTCTTACAGTTTGAAAACATTCTTGCAGAAGAGATATTAGTCTCAACCACACCATGAGAGAATTTTACTCGCAAGTTACTTCCTTACATGTAAGCACATAGAAATTTTCTTCATTACAGGACAAAGTAGATACAGTTAATTTTTTTCCTATATGGAAGTCCGTCTTGTAGGCAATACATACGCCATACGGGTTCACTCTTATAGCAGTATAGAATTATCTTGCTTTGTATTGATTTTGACTTCCTATTCTCTTGCTAGGGGGTAGAGCAGAATCTGGATAAGAATTGCACAAGACTTCGTTATTTTCCTCAACAAGTATGTGCTATTAGATTCCCAGATATTTCCTTGAAGTGTATCACCAAATAAACTTTCTGAATCTCTTGAATTGCTTGCAGTGTATTTTCCCACAATACTCCTTGCTGTACATAAGAACACCATTCTTTATTTTGAACTCGGCATATGATGTGTACCAAGTAAGAGTGTACATTGATCAGCATTTGTCATGAATGTCCTATTATTTTACTATATCTGTGGAACTAAATCAACTCTTTACAGTTCCATCACATATTGGTTCCACCTTCTGCTGATCCTCATGGACACTGGAACCGCTGCAAGTCTGACCCAGCAGCATGTAACGTCGACCAGTTAACTAAGTTGCAAGGTTTTTGACAAGTTACTTTTGTTATGAAAGCCTCCGTATATACATTTACAACCATTGTTTTCCTAGTTCTAAATGGCTTCCCCGTGTTGAGGAGAAAATGTTTTACTCTCTACAATGCATCATGCAAAATGTATATGGAATCAAATTTTGATCCATCCGCACTTGAAGTTCTCCCCATTCTGATATGCAGCTTTGTTGTTTTCAGGCTTCAGAAAAGATATGCTTACAGCTTTGAGATACTTCTTATTATTCTCGCGAAGAGGGGGATTATTTATAAATTCTTGCTTCGCTCATTGTCAAAGCGAGTCTCAAGACACATGGTTTGCGGATAATTCTCCGAGAATAAACAACAAGACCATTGCAGAAGCTGTGGGTGATTGGTACTTTAGCAGGGAAAAAAGCAAGCGAGTAGACTGTGCGTATCCCTGTGATACTACTTGTCATAATTTAATTCCTGCCCCCCTGAGGTTTGCTCATTTAAGCTCAATCAAATTCTAAAAATGTTTCAAGCTTCATACCCCAGGAAATAAATTGATTTTGTGTTGATTTATTCAGTACTGCAGATTTACCAGACATGTGATGCTGAGAATAGATATGTGTATACAAGTTGAGACCTGAGAGCCTCTTGCTGCTTTGAGTTTCGTAGCTGCTCAAATGAAGAAAGAAAGTACATGAAAAGAGATTACATATTTTCAGAAGAGGATATCATAAAGCTAGAAATACAGAGAACCAAAACCATACTGAGAATACACAAACATAGTTTTTTTTTTGGAATAAACAAACATATATTTCCACCAAGCCTAAGGTTCTTAGATCTTGATTGCTTTATTACTCATCGATTTTAGGCTGTTAGTGAAAGGCACATATCTCATAATTGTAGACATTACATTCTTTAAACAAGATATCAGATATATGTACACATGTTATAGATGGAAAATAGAACAATAATTCAGTTCATTCATGCCTCAAGTCCTCAACTGATGTATACACTTTGTTTCCTTCAGTATACATATGTTTGATTGTTAATGGTATAACATTCAATTCTTCACCAATAGTTGAATATGTTGCATTTGGTTTTCTTTCATTGAAGAGATTGAAAAAGAAAACTGCAGTAGAAGCTCATGACTAGAAAATCAAAATAAGGGGTTGCTAATATCTGGGAGCTTTATGCATTACATGGGTGAATGAAGATTCTGCCCTTCTTTTCTTGTTCTAGAAAAGGAGGATTTTATTCAAGTATGGTGTTCTATAATCCTACAGGCTTAGCTTTTATCACACAGGTCTGAATAATTAATAAACTTATGCAGTGACAAGTATATTAACTCATATAGAGGGTTTCCAATGACCATATTGGGTGGATTTCAAGAACTCTTACATTTACTTCAAATAGTTAATTTTTCAATGAACTCCTTAAATTCAGAACCATCAATCCAAATGCAGCCTACCATTTAGATGTAATTTAAGCATAATGTTCAGATGGATACCAAAAAATTAGAACAAGAACATATCATATTGTTTCATAAGCAAATGGAAACGAGATGCTGAATCCAAAGTATTCCAGTACAGCCAAGTAGTCAATTGCTCTCTCCACCACTATATTTAAACTTTCACAAACTCTAATGTACACAATGGATCGCCAGATTTCGTCTAGATTTTCTCAGAGTTCCCAACAAGTCTCCAATTAGTATACAATGTTTCTATGTAGATGGCAGAAACTTTAACAACTAAGAATTCACATGTTGAGTGCAGAATGACGTTAGAGGCAACATATATCAGCGCATGGGGTGGAAGACTTGCAGGACATTCCGCTCTTGTGAAATCCCCATCACCAAGAAAGAGCTGTTTTTCTGTTGTGCTAGTATCTGCGCAATCTGAAAGTAAAGGCGGCTCACCTGAGCTTGATGGAGCCATACTTTCTGGAAGTAGAGGTGGCCCATTTGAACTTGAAGGTGTCTCTGAATCCCTCTTATCATCAGTTGGTGGATCATCGGAGTCCCTTCTTCTATCATTCTGTTCACTAGAACTTCCATTGTTATCATCATCCATTGGTATTTTAGGGACAAGATCAGGGCGAGCCTCCACACCAACTCTTCTCAAATGTAACTGCTCCATAAGATCACAACTTATTTTGATTTCTCAACTACAACATGTTACAAAATAAAAATAACACATCACGCAAGCACTAGACCTATGGCCACTATATTCTACTCCCTCCGTTCCCTTTTAATTGTCTTTCTAGGCCAATTTTTTTGTTTCAAATTACTTGTCTTTCTAGCTTAGAAAATTGTAATTCTACATTTTCAATGTACTTTTTGTCTACTTTTTCTTATTAAATTATCAACCAACCAATGATATAGTTTCAATTAATTGTCATTCTAGTATTTTTTGACTAATTTTTCATTTCCTTAATCTATGTGCAAATGACTAGGAAGACAACTAAAAGGGAACTGAGGGAGTATATTACAACAAACATCCTCCCATGTTAATTATTGCATTTGATATTTTGTAAATTCAAGAAATGAATTGGATGAAGTAGTCTAGTTAGTGCAAATTAGCCTTAATAAATAGTAAGACAGTTTTGGAAATTTATGGAAAAGACAAATGTGACAATTAGAATGTGAGGGATAATAAGGCTGAGTTTGTCTTTAATCATAACTATTCAGATTTAAACAGAGAATATAGTTCAATCAGTTTTATACCAAAGAATTGTGGGGTGATGGCTTTCGCTCTCGCCATTTTTAGAGGGGGTGTTATCTTAGTAGTAGGAAACATTGATAACTGATTATATCATAGCCAATAAATCAAGGTGAAAAAAAAATATCAGCAGCGAATTTAAGTATTATTGATGGTACAAAATCAATACCTGAAGATGAAGATTTACTTCATCGGGACGTGAAAGAAATGGGAAGTCACCCCCTGACTTCATATATGCACGTCTGGCACCAGGATATCTTTCACTTACCTGATCCTTGAGTTTCTGGGGGATGGCGCAGTAATCATTTGTCTTAAGCAGCAGCAATTGAAAACAACAGAAAGGAAGAAAAAAAATCAGTAAATTATCATACATTTTCTTCGCAACAAAATTTACGGAGTATATGTTTCATAAATAAATAAATACATTGGGAAACACAAATGAGGTGGCCAATATAATTAACCACATATCTCGTAGAACATATATGGTTCTTCAAAAGTAATAAAGCTAAAAATACATAGCTTAAGAAAATTACCAATTAATCTGAGACAGAAAATCCCGGCAAAGTTTAGCAGCTATTCAATTTTAAGAATTAGCCACTCATATATATCTCCTAATCAAACGACATTCTACATATATTAGACTAAATTACACAGAGTAAAGCATGACAGGAAACACCTAAACCATGAGTTTCTTATTCTTCTTTCAGTATCATCTCATATGAAGAAGTCAAACTTTCGCTTCTTGTACAAGCATGATGATCAAAGATTCACTTACATCCATTAGAGTGATAAAGGAATCTGGAAGCTGAAGAGGCCCAACAGCTGCAACATCAGATGTCAATGTCAACCTGGATGCCAAGTCGTCTCTTGAAAGTTTCTCGATCTGCACGAGAAAAAATCAACATGACAAAACTACAGAATCCTCGCACAAACACAGATCCAAAGTTGAAAATGAATGTAGATGAGGAATGAAGTCTCCAAAGTAGTACTTCCATGTGAGTTAGATGTATGTACACACTCATTTACTATCAATAAAGTTGCAAGTAGGAGTAGAGGGGCTAGGAAAAGTTTTGAGATTCCTCGGCTTATTTACATGATGAATGAAAACCTCATCGGCAAGGGAATAATGTAGGCTGCTTCTTACGCGATATAACCTTATCCATTATGAAGTCTTCTCGGGGAATAAATGTATACTTTCATTTTATTATAACTTAAATTACCCCAAAACGAATGAAAGTAGACAATCTTCATGGGAAGGAGGGAGTAATTAAGTTGAATTAATATAGGCAGTTAGTCACTATAGATAAGAGTACCAATTACAGTACCCGAAAAGAAGGAAATTTCAACTTCTTAGTTCACAGTCCACTGGTAGGTGCAGTACAAACATCCACAACATTATTTTATCAACTCAGAAATCCATAATATGTTTATCCCAGATTCTCTACTAAATGAGACATGGCTTGATTAGTGGGAGCTTAAATAATTCTTCAAGGTAGTTGTATGTGATACATTCCTTCTATGATTAGAAACTTGTCCTTTTCAAGGGCCACTAGTACAGTTAAGTTTTGTATGTATGATGAAGGTTTACCTGAGAAACAACAAAGTCCACGGAATCTGCAATAAAAGGTTCATGGGGACCATCACGAATTCCTGTTAGGACGTATCGCTTCAGTAGAAAAGAAGGTGTCCAACCAACACTGAGAGATAAAGAACAAAAGAGGAGCAGGTGAGCTCATGCAATATATTGTAAAGAAAAACATGAGACCATCCGTAACACAATGTTTGAGCAAGGGAAAAAGAAGATGGTGCATAGTTCTCAACAACACCAAATATTTTGTTCTTCGAACTCATTCTCCAGTTTATGTATACAAGGATCCATATTATCTCCTAATTAAATGTGAATTGGGAAAAATTTCAAGAAATTTATCAATAACAAAGCTACAAAAACAGTTTCAAACAGGGATAAGAACATAACAAGGTGCATTTTACAGCACAAGCAGATGCCCTTGATCAGCATGAATACATACACGGGAGCCCATGGCATGGAAGCAGAGAAACCACTTGTTTCCACAAATGTGTTTGAAAGTACTAATGACTTCACCCTTCGAGGACGATGTTGAGCAAAGAGTTGAGCTAAGAAACCTCCAAGAGATGTTCCATAAAGATGAACCTATCAACATAGTTATGATAAGTCTAGTGAATTCTATTGAACACAAAGATGTCAGCTTGCAAGTAAGAATCACATGTCCAATGATAAAGTATAGCCAAGCAATAACAAAAAAAGGTCTTCACTAATTTTCAACCAATGGAGTTGCAATCATGATTCTGGTGTAACTTGGGACTCAATCATCCAGGGCATTTATGAACGATCATCATGGAAACAGGGTAAGTGTGTTGCAAAGATTACATTGACGATATCAAACTAGGTAACAGAAATTGCATTTTCTATTAAAGGTAGCTAGATTAATAGAAGTGACATTATCTACTCTAACATACCATCACACAAAAAGGGCACAGATGTATATAAACGTGAAAAGGAGTCAGATGATAAGCTTACACGATGAACATCAACGACATCCAGAAATTTTTCAAACGCTTGAATCCACTCAAGATGGCTCCACACACGTGGAATATCAACTGAAATGATACGGTATCCCTGAAAAGATGATAGATCAAATGCAATATTCTCACCATATTCCAACTTAACAAATAGGAATCAATGCATCATTGGTACCATTTCTATCCTGGTGTCTGGCATAGACATTTCAAGGATGTGGTGAAGTTCTAATCAAGCCAAACTCAAAAAGGAGTTGGATTTGAAGACTTCTTTGGTAATAGCTTAGTCATGATATTTCTAGGAATTTGTTTTGTTAAGTTTTAAATTCTAACAAAGTTTCTGAGAGTCAATAAATTTTTGCCTCTCACATTAGGTCATGTCTAACCAAAGTAATAGTTAATGTTCTAACAGGCTAAATTTATACCTTCAAGGACAATGCCATGATCTGTTTGTAGTATACATCAGCAGTTCCAGCTGTACCAGGAAGACAAACGAGTGGAGGCACCGCTTTCGGACCAAAGTCATAATATCGCCATTGCTTAGAGCCAATCTTTAAGAGACACCAAAAGATAACTTAATTCATATACTATAATGTAGGATAAAGAATATAGAAAGAACCAATAAAGTATTCAAGTGAGGATATAGACTGAGATAGTGTGGAAATTGGAAATGACAATCAGATGCACAAAGAATATTATGTTTCAAGGGGAAATGTCCTTGAAACAATCACCAGAAACGGTATAGTTTCACGGATCATACTGCATAAAAATATTGCTGGGATCCAAGTAATTTTGTGTGTTAGCCAGGTTTGGCAGGCTAAGAAAACATGATCTTAGTTAATGAATAAATCTTGTGAGTCCCTCCATTATCTAAAAACAACTAGGCTAGGGAATACTACTAAAAAGGGAACACATATCTGGTTCTGTACAGAGACTGATCATAAAGGATCAGTTACAATATGAGCAATAGTTTCATTGACTGAGGCGAATTAGAGTTTTCCTGGAAATCTCCAATGAGGATCAACTAGCTGATACTACACTTTATAACCTATTAAACTAAACAAAGTTACAGTAACCATCCGAAACTACGACGACTGAACCATTTACAGCCCTTGAAAATAAGCTTCTACACAGAAAATGAACACAACCGGACCTTTAAATCACACCCCAGAGGAGATTCATTCATATTCAAGTTTCCACTTCACAACTCGATAACTTGAAATGCAATTTATAATGCTTATCTTATCCATAACTAATACTCAAATCAAACTGTAGCTATTATGTAATACAAAATCAAGATTCAATTTTTTTCCAACACTATCTCATCTCACAATTTATTAGTCTCCTCTTACAGCAATAAATACAATATAAATCAGACCAAACATAAACTAAATAACACCATACATCATAAATCTCTGTCTTTAAATCTAAACGCCAATAAAAGACCCTATTTTTATGCAAAATCAGCATAAAACAGTGGTCAAACAGATCATAATTAGCATAAAAGTAGACAAAACACAAAAACTAAACCAAAAAGATTAATACCCAAATAATAAAACACCATGATTAACAAAACCCAAGATCAAAAAGTGATGATTAAGACAATAAATCAAGAATGCAAATATTGGTAATAATATTGGTAAAAATGAATAAAAAATAGTTACTGGGATCTTGTGAAGAGGGACTTGAGACTTGAAGTGAGAGTAATCGCCTGGAGGAGAAAAGACACCTTTCATTGCTTCAAATTAACAATGCAAGAATACATATTCCAACATATGCTAATAGCTTCTGTTTTCTTTGATTTTTTTTGTGAAAATTGGCATTGACCAAGTTAAATCATATGGTGTGCTATACGAAAAACGAATATACTTATAGATAAAGATTCGAATTTCATTGCAGGTAGAAAAGGTGATTTGAGAATTATTATAGTCTTTAATTATTAAAAAGGATGAGGGAGTCGAGATCATATTACATTTTGGATAATATTTTGTTATATTTCTTTAAAATCATGACACATATTTCCTTTGTTTTTTTTAGTTGTTGTGTTAACCAAAACAATTTGAATAAGTTGACTATATTGAATATTGATATTCAACTTCAATAAAATATCTCTAAAATGTGGGATTTACAAATTTTGATATTTTAATATTACATGTACATTATGTTCTATTCGTAATAATTGATTTGTATTATGGGCTTCAATTATTATTATTTTTGGAAGATACACATTTAAGTTAAGATGAATAATACATGACATCACTCATATTTCATTTTTTAAAATCATTGTGATTCAATATTTTTCTATTTTGATTATTCATGTTCCAAAATCTTATCACTTTAATAGTTTCGTCCATTTTGTCCATCACAATGATATTCCCATGAAGAAGTCTAAAATGAGAGGGAATATTCTCGCTTGTAAATATGTATCCTAAAATTTGAGAAGAAAAAAAGAAGATGAAATTTCATTTTGATTTTATTCTAGCGTTTGAGAGTTTGGGCAATAAGATGACATTAAGGTTTGGATTTGGGTTTGAAGACAAAAGATGGGGTTTGATTTTGTTTTTATTTAAATTTTGAAATAAACATGGGCAGACAAAAATACCCCTCAGTTATTGACTCTACTTCACTAAAATGTCATTTTATCATACAAAATAAATGGAAGTAGTCTAGTGAGACAATTTTGAAACATGAATAATAAAAAAATGACAGTATTGAAACACAATGGTAAAAAAAATATGAAACGTGGATGATGTTATGTACAATACACCCTTAAAATTATTCATTTCCGACATCCAAGTATACACCCTTAAAAAAAACCAACAACGATGTTTAAACCTTTAATCTCTATCATTATATATAAGTGAGTGTCTAATCATTGAATTACGTGGACTTAAATATATTTGTCTCTTAGAGTTTATTACACCAACATTATTTTCATTTGGATATTGCATCAAGATCACATCGCAGATGAAAACCAGTAAATTAAGAATGTCACTTGACACAATAGATAATTTCATGTTATATCTAAAATTTATTGCATCAACACCATCTACATTTGTATTTTGCATCAAATTCATATCATGGTTAAGATTGATAACGCATAATTGAAACCCACAAAATAAGTTGAAACTTGTAAATCAAGATTAAAACCTGCATGATACCAGTAGGCTCCAAAAAGATTGATGGTAGGAATTTTTCTTATTCATTTGATCATATTATATACTCTCTCTATAAGAATCCTTTTTCTAAAATAGAATTTCATTTTTAAAGTTTTATTTTACCAAATTAGTTAAAAAAAATGGAGGAAAAATTAAATTTGTGAAATAAATTTAAATTTTTCTTAAACTTTATATAAAATTAAATGGTGGTTAGAAATAAGGATGGAGGGAGGACTACATAATAAATTTAAAATTAGAGTGAAGTTGCGCAGTTAAAAGCCTGTTTCCATGATTCAACTATACATCGACTCACACAAACAAGCAGTTCTACAAATCTTAGAGAGGCTTTAATAATTGTGTCCAAGGGCATAATGCCAAGTACTAAAACAAAGTATTTTCTTGCAAATTTGGTTCCAGATATACAGGAAACTAGCAGTGGATAAGGAATGGAGGAATGTAATGTTCTCTGGTTTCCTTCAGATTTTCGATGCTTCAAAAACATCCATGACTTGGAGGAGCGAATTCAATAAAAGGAGGCCTAGCAGTTCTCCAGGTTTTTGAAAAGATCCAAGACGAAGCAGATTATATTTCCATGGAAGTTTTTGTTATGATGAAAGCAATTGTAATAGTACAATTGACTTAATTTCATCAATATATTATTATTACCTAACAAAAAAAAACGGAGTTTTTTTGTTAGATCATTTTTAGTGACTTCCTAGCATAATTTAGGAATGGAAGAGAAGATTTTTTTTTTAAAAAAATGGTAAAATAACAACTTACATAAACTAAAATCCATGATTTTTTATACCAATACCCTTTTGGTATAAATTTATACCAATATAAACTTGTAAAGAGCTTTATCTTTTTCATTCTCTTTCTTTCATTACCACCATCTCCAACCATCTTTTTTCTAGATTGGAACAAAATAGGCAAATTGGTAATGTATTTCTTTGTTTGGTATAAAATATGCAAATTAATATTGTCCCAAGTATGTGTACAGTTGTCAAATTAATTTGGGGATGCATAATTAGGAATGGCACATCAATGCTTCGATAAATGGTTTATAATTTTTTTTATGAAAGTAGTAAGGGATTCAAGGGAGCATAGTATTCCTATCAACCAATTGAAAGAAAAAAAAACCGATTGAAAGAGAAAAAATTAAGGTTTGCTCTACTCCCCACTTTACCATCATATCAAAATCTAACACAAATAATGTTTCAATTGGAGGTTAATGAAAATAAGATGAATCTAAATGAATCACTTAACCTCGATTAATGAATATAAAAAATACAGTAGAACCCAGACGGGTTAACCTACATTCACCTCAATCCAAAATTCCAAACGGACCATAAAATGATGTATCCTCCTTTAGTCTTTATCCATCACATATCAAACATAAAATATGTGATCTCTTTGTCCTTCGTATCATTGTATCAACTTAAAGGCAGTTTTCATAAAGTCTATTTGAAGCCACACAATACATTGATAACAGGCTATGCACAAAACTAGTTCAAACATATGTCTATTGGTATCTCAAACAGAACCACAATCATATTATATGACTCTCATTCTAGCCTCGAGGACGCTAAATCAATCAGGTATAGTGATCCATAACCTTAAAAGTATAACTTAGCCCAGGAGATAACTTAAGGAGACATACAATCTTGCTAGGTATGACTAGGAACAAGCAAAACCATCGCAAATGCACGAGTCATATCAAGCATATGAAAATTAACATTACCACTAATCGGTAACCACTGTCCTAATGTACTGACTTAATAGTATTTGCTCTCTAACAGTACGTATGCCAAAATGGACATTCGATTAAGCATGTACTAATCTATCGACAAACAATATTAGAATTTAGCAGTTAACCATTTAGCACTAATCACTTCACAGAACAAAAAGAAAGCAGAGAACCTTAAGGAGGTTTGCAACATAATATACTTCAGTAGGTAATCAAGATTCACAACGCGACACTCTTCTTCTTCCCACCGTGATAACCCATATACCATTTCACGAACTTCTTCAGCCCCGTCTCCAAATCCGTCGTAGGCTTATACCCGAGTTCCTTCTGCGATAAGCTAATATTAGCATGAGTAAACGGCACATCCCCATTCCTCGGCAATGGCAATAGCTTCTTCTTCGCCTTCACCTTCAACAACTTCTCCAATATACTCACAAGCTTCCCAACAGGAACCGGACTCGTATTCCCCAAATTATAAATCCTATACTGCGCCGCACCCCTCTTCCTCCCGCCACTCCCCGTACTCTTCTCAGCCGTGTCCACAGCAGCCAAACAACCCTTCACCACATCATCAATATATGTGAAATCCCGTGCCACGGTCCCATGACTCTCCCCCTCGAATATCTTAATCTCCTTCCCTTTCAAAATATCCTTGGTGAAAAAATAGTAGGCCATATCCGGCCTCCCCCAAGGCCCGTAAACAGTGAAAAACCGCAAGCCAGTAATCGAAAGCCCGTGAATATGATTATAAACATGAGCAATCCCCTCCCCCGCCTTCTTCGTAGCAGCATACAAACTAGCAGGCTGATCGGTCCTATCCTTCTCCGAAAATGGCACCTTCGAATTCAACCCATAAACCGAACTAGACGAAGCCCAAACAATAATCGGCTGAGGATCAGCCGCTTTGGCAACCTCCAATAAGCTAACAAATCCACCTACATTACTACTAATATACGATTTCGGATTAAGCATTGCATATCTAACTCCAGCTTGAGCAGCCAAATGCATAATATGAGTAAACGCAACGGAATCGAATAACTTGCGCAATAAAACGACGTCGTTTAAGTCCCCTTCAACAATAAAAACCCCAGACCTTTCAAGAAGCCCTTTTCGGGCCCGTTTAAGCCCGACAGAATAATAAGCATTATAATTATCAAGCCCGACTACTCCATCCCCACGTCGCTTCAACGCAAGTGACACTTGGCTACCAACGAAGCCCGCAGCGCCAGTAACCAAAACCGAAAAGCCCGAATTTGTTCGGGGCTTTGCCGAGGCCCGAACCCTCTTTTCCCAGCCCGACCCGAAAATAGTGGGGCCCGAACCCGAATTGATGGGTGAGTCAGAGTGGGTTTTGAGAGGGGGGCAATAAGGGGGGGAGAGGAAGAGGAAAAGGAGGAGAATGAAGAGGAAGAGGAAGGACCAAAGAGTTAGTCTTGATTGGAGGCGGAGACGGTGGATGTAGGGTGGTGGCTTGACTTTTCCGGCGGCGGTTATAATTATTCTTTTGTGTAGAAAAATACCCTTTTGGTTGAATTGATGATTTGTTGACTTTTTTGTTATTGAATTTGAAGAAGAGAGGGTTTATAATGGTGGTGGAGTTGTGCTTGACTGAGTTTCCGATGCTAGCAAAATATTGTTGATTTGTTTTTTGGCTAATTCGCGGTTTGCCCACTAAACTTTAACTTTATTTTCACTTTGCCTCCTGAACTATAAGCCATCATTTTTTAAATTTCGTTCGCATTCTTATATCTTTTCTCAAGCGATGCCCTATACTTTTTATCATTTCAAGTGGCACCCTATTTGTCTTTTTAAATTGAAAAACTAAATTTTAAATTTTAAAACTGACCAGAGAGAAATTTAAAGATAAAGACAAGTGACATTCCCGAAGATAGAAAGCATAAGGCAAAGTAAAATAAAGGTAAAAGCTCGCGAAAGAAAGACGAATTAGCCTATTATTATTTATTAAAGTATTCAATTGAGTCGAAAGCATCGCTTCATTTTTTTTATTAGATTTGAAGTTAGTGAATGGAGTTACTTAAATAAAATCGAAAAATAACCGAATGAAACTGAATTAATCGAACCGATTCGAAATAAAACCGAAGAAAATAGAAATAAAACCTAGTTTACTGGCCGAATTATAATCCATTCAACCGAGTTTCGATTAAAATTACCTAATCAAAATTGACTCGCTTTATAAACGAGTCCCTCTAAAAGCACATTGAAACAATGTCAAAATACTATGAAATTACTATTTTGCCCCTAAATCAAACTTCTTCAAACACCACACTTATAAATAGGGGGGGCTAAAATTGTAAATTCATACCATGCTTTATCAAGCTTTAAATATAGCACCCAAGTTGTTTATAAACCGAGTTTAATTTCGATTTTAGTTTGATTTGGACGGTATTCATAACCTAACGAATTTGTCACTGCTAACGAATTTAAGCCTCATCCTAAAAAAAAAGCTAATCACATGCCTCCCGAACTTTGCCTTTATTTTCATTTCTTTGTTCTCGGTAATTTTCTATCTTTGCGCTTATATATTTCTATCTTTTAGGCGCCCGAACCTGCTCTTTAAAATTTAAAATTTATTTTTTCAAATAAAAAGTGACAAACAGGGGGCATCTCTAAAAAGATGAAAAGACAAAAGAAAGACTTCGGTAAGACATAGAGTACAAAGTAAGAAGTCCTAAACGACGACATAGTCAGGGATAAAGTAAAATAAAGACAAAGTTTAGGAGGCAAATAGCAAATCACCCTTTTTTACCAAAAAAGCATTCAGATAAGAAAATAATGTTCGTTAATATTTTACAAATTTAACATACACGATCCGAATTAACAAAATCATTTAAATAGGCACCTGAACCATTTAATATTTCAAATAGGTAATTGGATTGTATTTTTGACACCTGAACTTTTCAAAATCGTGACACCTATAATTTTTGAAACCAAAATCAATTTTTAAAAGGACAATTTAGGCAAACAATAGTCAAATAACTCACTCACTCCTCTAACTAACTCAACCATACATAATTCTTAACATACCCACTCAATTTTAATTAATTAAATAAAAATAAAATAAACACATCATTTACACCCCCACCCTATCTTATGCTATGTTTGGATCGGATGAATCAGTGAGGGAGGTAAATATTAGAATTAATGTGGGAAGAGAATCAGTAAATTAGGGAGAATAAAATTAAATTAGTTGTTTGGATAATTTTAAGGGGAGAACGAAGCGAATGTATTAAAAATGTTTGAGCAATTGTCAGGCTCTCTATTCGTGAACTAAAGGATTATGGGGAAATGAAGAATTTTAGAATAATAAGGTGTAATGAATCTTGCTAGAATAATTTAATCAAATGTATTCCCAAACAAGAAAATTTAATAAATTATCTCTCATTTTCTCTGATCCTCCTCAAAACAAACATACAATAAAAACATACAATAAGAATAAAATCCCATCAACCTTAATATTAAGGTTTGAATTAATATGCAATACAAATATTAATAGAATCTGTGCATAATACAAGAAATTTGAGCAAAATAAAAAGAGAAGAAAATGAAATTTTAGGTTACTAGAATAAAACTGAAGCTTCTTTTCGAATTTACGCTCCGCCTTTGTTTCTGCATCTTCTTTTGACCTTTTACTTGGCTTCCCCATTTATGAATATCCAAATTCTGCAATTAATATATTTGAATTTGTGTATTTCGTTTGCCAAAATTAATGGGCTATTGATAAATTAGTATGAAATTTTATTGAATTAATTGGTGAACCATATTCTGTGATTTATATATTAATAAAATTTCAACCTTCAAGCACCCAATTGATGAAATTAATTGTGAAAATTAATGAAAGTTGAAGCATAATGTGAAGAAGAATGTAAAGTTGGAGGCTTGAGTAAATTCTAGAGTTTGTATGCACCTCTAGTCATTTTTCAAGAGAAGAGCTTCATAGCTCGATCTCCATGGATTTATAACTTCTAATCGGGGCGGTCATATGAAACTGTAGAAGATCAAGACATGTGATTTATTTTATTTTTATTTAATTAATTAAATTTGAGCAGCTGAGTTAATAATTATGTGGTTAGGGTGAATGTAGCTTAAGAATTACGCAAGGCCGACAGCTATAGAGCATGAAGTTTATTCGAATATATCATGTAATTACCCCTTTTAAAAAAATTGATTTTGACTCTCAAAAAGATAAAGTGGCTAATATTTCAAAAGTTCAGTAAAAATACGCCTCCGTGTGTCTATTTTGAAGTGCGTTGAATACCCGTGTGCTCCTGAAAGTAAAATTTAGCTATATTTTTAACTCATGGTTGCTAAAATCACACCTTAAATGCCAATGGGCGCTATAAGCACACCGAAATGTAGAAAGAATTTTTGGTATGGAAATTGTATTTCTTAGCCCAATTTCTATTTGTAAATGTAGTGTTTGAGGAAGTTTCATGAAGGGTAAAATAGTCATTTTATCACTTTTGGATACTGTTTCAGTGTGCTTTTAGTTGGTTTCCCCAAATACGGAGTAATATTTTTAAGCATGAAATTACTATTTTAGTCCCCTATTTGTGCGTTTGAGAAAGTCATTATACAAATAATCATTTCACGATTTTTACCACCAAGCTTCGGGTGCTTATAGAGGGACTCTATTTTAATGCAGTATATTATTGAAAAATCATATCATGTACGGAGTATTATAAAAGTGTGAAACCGTCCACTAACGATCCTCAAAGTTTCTGTCCAGGATATCATGGAGGAGTTAAATCGAATGGAATATTATATATTAGGCTAGCCTATATATTATGATCTTTTTTTTCATTTGGATAATTAAGTTGGTTGTTAAGTTTATGAATGAATAAAATTAGCATTTTTTAAGAATCTCGCCTTGCAAAATAGCATATATAAGAATTAAGTGTTAATAAAAGACAAACTTATAAATTGTGCATATGATGTATCTATCATATGTAGCTGCTGGGGCAATGGCCCTGAGTTTTGAAACTTTAGATACTATATATATACAATTAATAACAAGTGTTATAATAGCTGAGTTGGCCCCTCCTTCCTTAATCATTGTGAGAGTGCAGGTTTGATTCTTGCCAAGCCGGTTTTTTTTATTTCATTTGTATCTCCAATTCTCCATTGTGTCCTATTAAGTATTAACTAATACTCCATAGTCCATACACTATATTGAACTTTTTTCATTGGACTATTCAAAATATATTCGACTTTTATCTTCAGTTCTATTTTTTTTGTTTGAACTTGGCTTCCCTTAGCTTTTATGTTCTGATTCCGCCCCCTGATCATATGTTCATTATGTTCGGTTGAATACAACGTTAAGTCAATGTAAACTTTGAACTCAATAAACAGGGCTTGCGGATTTCCATGCTCTACTTGGCAGGTTTCAGAAGTCCACTTTGTTTCAAGTTTCACTCAATTGGGTTTCTCAACAGTTATGTAAAGGCATAGACTAGGAGTTGTATGATCTTATCCAAGCAAAATGGTGCATTGGCCTAACGAGATAACTAGATAAGTATCTATTGTGGGCTCGGATCTCCACTATTAAATTAAAATTTTTTCTTTTTGTAATTTTTATGGTTGAAAAAAATTTGATGAAAAATATTTTTGGGCAAAGTCCTAACGCCTATTGATACTTCCACACTGCTTCGCCTACCTGTGAATTTACGTCCATTTTAACCCATTATAAGTCACTAATCACCTATTTGTCGGGTTTTTGTTTTGATTAAAATAACAATTTAAAAAAACCGGTAAACTTAATTCTACAAATATAATAAAACAATAACATACAAATGCGTATATTTCTTTTGAGATTTGGCAAATGAATATATCCGAGGAGACTTTAAACAATCAACGATTGCCTGCAAGTAATAGTTCACACCAACGATGAACGAACCCCGTGAGAGCTTTTACTTCAGAGCTCTTTAAAATATTAACTCAGAACGAGGCCGACATAAAATTCCAAAGGGAATTTCCAACCTACTAGTCGAGTACGGCAGGGAGTATGAGAATATATAATTTCAACTTCAAAAAGCTTGAAAAAAATTCAGGCAAAGTTGACGCACGAAATCATGACATTTATATGGTTCAAAATCCTTAGTTTTAAGTGTCAAAGAGATGCTGCTGAACTCTTTCAACTCCTTAAGTTAATATTCTCAATATTGTGAGTTTTGGCCAATAAACTTTTCCTCTTTTTCTCATCTTAGTTTGCCACACAAGGCGGAGTTCTAGAAACTTCTCACTTCTTATCCCTAAAATAAAAGCGAGACGTAGAAAGTTTCATTAAGTAGAATATTCAATAATGATTCTACAAAAGAAAGATTCCGGAACTCTTATCACTTCAACATTTTAGTCGACTATGGGGTGTATTCCAACTTATTGAATCAGTCCCAAGATTCTCATACGCTTATATATTTCAAACCCCTAGTTTATAATCTTGTTATACCATTTTAGTTGTCAGGATGTGACCCCAGTTCGATCGAATTAAGAATATATTAATTTGGCTGCTTAACCTAATATATTAATATATAGATTTATAAGCGTGATTCCCTAGTGCTCCATCATAACCCCTAATGTAAATCGAAGTTGATCCTAATATACAATCTGTCTAACAATTAACATATGTCCCGAACTTATTATTATTTTAAATGTAATAATCGGTTGTACAATCTAATTGTTCAATGGGCATATAATTACAGATATCTCATATCAACACCCCACTTGCCCTCGGCGATTATTCTGTGTCGATTACTTACTAATCGAATATATCCGACACGATCCTCGTGACGCGATTTCCAACAAATTGCTACTAAAATCTCTATGCTACCAAACTCTTGCATCCGTAAAATTTTCATGGTGGTATGAAGTGATGTGATCTGAGTATAAAATCGAGGCTGACCAATAAATCACCACTGGCCCAAAAGCCCCGAAATATTATATTTTTAGTTATGTACAAACTTTTTTAAAGATTTCACTTGATTGAAAAATAATAAATAAATAAATATTATATTTTTTACTATAAAATATAATTTTTAGTTATAATTATTTTTTATTCTTTCATTTATTAAATTACTAATTTATTTATATCATATAAAGATAAAAAATGATATATAAATAAAAGGCCCTTATAAGACATTTTACTCTTTCTACAACTCTAAAAGATTCTCTATCAACTTATAAGTTATGTTAGCCAAATAAGTCAAAATAAATTTAACAATAAGTGACCTACTTATAAATTGCATTGTAACTTATAAGTTGATTACTTATAAGTTAAAAAAAATAAGCTTAGCCAAACACCCTCTATGATTATAACATCCATGTCAATTAGTCGTTCCTATTGATTATTGCTAATAAGTTAAATACCGAATACTTCTATGAAATTTGCAGATTAGCTTATATTAAAACTAATATTTGGGTACACGCGATGCGTGTAAATTAAAAAATACTTACCATCAATAATTTTAATGTAACCACACATGGATATCATACTCGATCTTCAATCAAGCTTTTGTTTACTTATTTTCTGCCGATTTTATTTATATATATATCGATGTAGTTAAAAGCATATTAATATACTATATAGTAGGAAGTTATTCTCTTACATGGAAGTTACCACGAATGTGCATATTAATATTAGGTAGTTATTGAATTTATTGTGCAAATTACTATTATGTCCTCAAATTAAAATGTGATAATCTATAGTTAGTAAGGATATTAAATGGAAAAATTTTTATTGAAGCCGAATAATCGACTACGTCTATTTGCTTTATATATTTTATAGATATACATAATTGAAAATTTATTAGGAAAGCAAAAATATTAGATCTACGACCATCTATATTAATTATATTCCGCCTATTCATGTGAGTAATTTGATCAAACTTTTTTGTTATGAAAACAATTCCTATGTTCTTTTCAATTAAAAAATGAAGTAAAAATAAGTTAGTTTGGCATATAATTTAGCTAAGTTAGTTGTATTAAGAGATTTTTCTTTTTTATTCTTTAAGTTATTGCCAATACTTTAGGAATTTCATAAGAGTACACGTGTATTACATATTAGTATTCCCTTATGTACATACTAGACAACTTAATATTGTACCACACACAATTACATATTTGTTAGGGTTATATGCTAAGTACACATTCACCATTATAAGTTATTATGAGAAGAATTGATTAGTTGAGAACTTGAGATTATTAGTTGAGTGAATAAATAAATGGTTTAACAGAGGGAAGCCGTGGTTGCAACTTGAAAACATCATGGCCAGTAGCTCAAGTAAATACTCATCCCAAAACAATAACTTAATGGTACATTCAAATTTTGATGAATCTAGGTGAATCTAGTTGAATTTTAAGTTTATTTTATTTGAGTTCTATTTTACTTTTAATTATTAAAATTAGTTGAAGTTAAATGTTCCGATCAAATTCTTCCGTTTTCATTAACCTCTTAAATAGGAGTATAACATAGGTGAATAATATATTTACTTATTTAGGACGAAGTAGTATTTCATCTTAGTTCACCTCGATAAATAAAATACTTAGTAATATTCAAACTACATTATAAAACATTCACCTTGGTTCACCTAAACTATCCCATAACTAGATCTAATTTTAAATTTTACATTCATCTAAATTCATCCCGATCCAAACAGTCCATGAATATTGATTTAGAAGATATTAAATAAAATTTTAATATATTGAAATGTTATACTGATATTCTAACTTCTAGATTTTGTATTCTAACATATGATTGTAATTTGTAACTCATTTTTTTAAAATCATTTTATTATCAATGTGTTTCTTTTCCTTGTCAGTCCATCTTTTGAAGAGTTGAAAGTAACACAACTCACATCTCCTCTTTATCAACTCACATCTTCGGCCCGAACAATAACTTTGAGTTTCAATTTCAATCAAGTCGTGACTATCAAACTACGAGATGTTTATTGCTTATTTTTTTTAACTTATAAGTGACCAACTTGTGTTTATTAAATGCAGAACTTATAAATAAAGCTTACTTTAAATTATCATAATTTGACTGCTTGAAAGTATTATAACTTCTATGTTTCGATGTAATTTTTTTGAGTTGTAAAAAGAGTAAATGACTTATGTATGATATTCTCATTTATATATCACTTTATCTTTATGATATAAATAAATTAGTAATTTAATATTTGAGAATAAAAATAACTATAACTAAAAATTATATTTTATGACTAAAAATATAATATTTTTTTTATTTTTTATTTTTCAATAAAGAGTAAAATGCTAAAAATTGGTATAACTAAAAATTATATCTTTATGACTATTAAATGAAGGATAAATAAGGTATAAAGTTAAATAGTGCGATAATTAGTAAATTATTTACCAAACCAACTTATAAGTTGGAGCAAAAAAAGTTGGAAAAAAAGTTAATATTTACTACTATTTTTATTTCAACTTATAAGTTAAATTTCAACTTATAAATTACATACTGAACTTACTAGCCAAACATGTCATTTTGACAAAATCAACTGACAAAAAATAAGCTTAGCCAAACACTCTCTATGTGAGGTTTAACCGATCAAATGAGACACATGTGACCTAAAGAGATTTGTAAACAATGTGACACATCTATTAACACATTGCAATAGTGGCGAATACTGATAAATATGGGACTAAATCAAGAACCAACTTGTTGCCTGGCGTTCGATCACAATTTGCATTGTAATAAACCAAACTGGAGCATTATTCAAGAGGGTCCTCTGGATTTTCCAAAATAAGCTTGTGTTATCAAATGTGATATTATAACTATATTTTGGGCATCTGCAGATTGGAATACCCAATTTGAAGAAGCTTCAACAAAAGGGGACTCATCAGTAAGTAGGCACCTAAGTAGAAATGGATGACTAACATAACTTATAAAGGAACCATTGGAGGAAACATTGTCTGAAGAACAATATTGAGGAGTTTTCGAATAACTACTATGAAGATCGTCTTCCCAGCAGGCAACTAAAAATTCATCTAGATTGTAGTTCATTTATTTCTTTAATCACTACTCACCTCCAATTGTGGAAGGAAATGGAAAAGATGGTGTACTATGCAACTCCAACAGGCTCGGAAGGATCCGAGTTGAACTGGCTCTAAATAAGAACCTAAAAACATGGGAATAGCTATAGCACAAACTGGAAATAGCTATGGAATTATATCAAGATTGCCATATATACAAATTTACCAAACACATGTAAAATATCCCAAGATATTATAATAGCAATATGCAATGTCTCATCCGAATAACGATATGTATGTGTCGTAACCATTTTAGAAATCAATCAATCTCACAATCAGTATGTTCTATTTCAATACCAATATGCTGTGCAGTCTCATCTGAATAACAATATATGTGTCCAGTGTCCACATTCTAGAAATCAATCTCACAACCAGTGTGTTCTCAAAAAAGCAATGTTTGGTTGCCTCCAGATTGAAAAAGCTGGCAAACGTTGAAGCCTCAATATAAGAATTTGATCATTCTGTTTCTATATAAAACAAGGAAAGCTAATAAAACAGATAGAAGAATGTAGTGTAAAATGAACAACAAAAATGTACCACATTGTTGTCTTCTCATAAAAGACATCTGTTTATATTCCCATGTTAATTATTACTCAACATCCGAGCTTGGTAACGCAGGCTTGTAATCCAAGTGGAGGTTATAAAGTGTTGGAACATTGGTTCAGTCTTCTAGGTAGGGCTCGAGAAGGCTCTTTACTGGCTTGCCCGATCCAAGCTATGAGTTGAGTCATGTGGGTTAGACGAAAGTCCAGCCTACATGGCTCCTAAAGAAGAGGGAAATGCGCCAGGCTGGTTTCACAGAGCAGCGATAACCTCTCTCTCTTAGCAGTGGATGGTTAACAGGCTAGTGCCTCTTGAGTCCAATATTGCCTGGTAGATAGTCCACAATTGAACCAACACTTTTGTATTTTTAATTTTTGGCTTCTTGATTGTGGCCTCTGTTTTCTCTTTTCCTCAATTCTTGGTTGTCCAATTTGTCCCTAAAAATTTTTGCATGATAAACAATTAACAAGTATTTTGGTACTACTATATTCTTTATTTTAGATTACATTAATCTAAACCTCTATTTACATACTAGAGTACTACTTTGTAGATTGTACGATTTTAATACACTACAATAATACTAATAGCTAGATAGTATGGTAAGAAATAAAGAACATTTTACTCCATTGCCAAATAAATGAGGACAAAATTAGCTTCACTTTCTCCTTGCCATTAAGGGTGGGTATGCAATATTTTTCAAGAGATTATGTCTTAGCCATATTCCATCATATGGTCAAAATTAGCTTCACTTTCTCATTGCCATAAAGGGTGTATATGTAATATTTCTCAAGAGATCAGGTCTTAGCCATATTCAATCATATGGTTAAAATTAGCTTCAATAGATAGAAGTCAGGACTAACTGATTATGGGATATCAACTTCAATCAAATGAATGAATCTAAGACTCATTACCATCTTCAAATGAATCTAAGGGTAACCATAGAATTTTCTAGGAAAGTGTAAAATTGTAAACTTCAAAAACAAGAAAACTAGTTTAGGCATCATCAAAGGTGACAAATCTAACATTGTCAGCTAAAATTATGTTATGCACTTTCAGACCACTTCATGGTAATTGAAAGACAAATTGACATTTCATAGTTGTCTTTTTGTCCAATTGATGTCAAAGAGTTTTGAGGCAAACTCTTGACGAGGCAAATTTGGTCTCCTGTCATCTCACAGATTATTCCTAAGCAAATCAAAATCATTTCTGTAGATAACAAATATGAATGACTCATAATAGAATACTACATCGAAATTTGATCATTTTAGAAATACCCGACAACATTTGGTACACCAGTGCAAATATTTTATTTTGCACATGTGATTAAGTTTTCCAAGATTCAGCTGATTAGAACAAAGATGATTATTTAATTAAATTAATTTTCCAAAAACTCAGGATATGCTCTAAGTTCATGGACTTAGATTTTGTATGTGGACAAATAACAATACATATATCATGAAACTGGATAAGGTTGCCTCATTGATAAAGGCAATACGACATTATGCATGTCATTTAGTACGATATTCGCTATAAATATTAAATAACTTACTCCAATTTAAGTCGATTGATATTTTTATTTTTCGATATGAAATCATCGACATTCTAATATTGTAGAGGGAGGGAATCTGTCTCCTGTTTGTACTTTATTGTAGCTTTTTTATCACACTAATTAATCTCTTATCCTCGTACAGTTGAGGCAAACAATGATTTAATCTCGGCCAGTTTGTATACAAGAAAAAACAATTAAAAGTCTATATATGTGACCAATTAAAGACTGATGGTAACAAAGAATAGCTAATACGGAGTAAAAGACATTGATGTACACGTCGTTGGTTGATAATTAAACTGGAAAACAGCACTGATTTCGTTCTTCTTCATGTCAAAACAATGTTACTGGCCCCGGGCATATCTAAGCATTACTAAGTAATTGTCTTAGAATAGGTGTACTTTCCCGTATCAATATGTTAAAAGAGAATAAGAAACTCTTGTATTCATCACATTGTAAATACACATATTTATATATATAGTTCAAAATCCTAATGAGCCCACTAACCTATACAACACTACAATACACGATCCGTTAACACAATATAATTGAACAATTTGTTTCAAATTACTTTGTTAGGATAATAAATCATTTTATTATTTAAGCAAAAAGTTGTGTTGATAAATTAAACGATCAATTATATATAATGTAACAAAATTTATTTGTTAGATGATCAATTAAATTGAAACAGAAAAAATATTATATTTGGTCAAATAGGCGACTTCATTCATACACTAATGACAAAAAGATACGAGTAATATATATCATAATATATTTGATGTTTTAAAACAAAATTCGTACATCTTTTTCTTGATGTTATCATATGATCTCAATTATACCGTTTTTTATCTACAATATTATCTCTACTTTTTTTACAAAAAAAAAAAAAATTGAAGATTGATCTGAGGTACAATTTGGTGCTTACATACCAATATGTTACTTTTATTTAAATAATTTCAAGAATCAATTAGTTGTGATTGGAGTGAATCGAATCATAATTAACTTTTAACCATTTGGTAGACATACTAATAATTACGTATATAAAATAATTTTGATACACCATTTATATCTTTTTAATTTGTACAATCTTAGCATTACTATAGAAATGGTCTTGCATAGCAATTGTTTTAAGGCTTAAATAGCACTTTTAAGCGCTATATAAGCCACCGCTATAGTAGTTTAGATAGCGCTTAAAAGCTCTATATAAGGCGGATTACTAGTATAGTGCTTATGTTAAATAGCGCTTTGTGTCACTGTAAGCTTCATACTGCATAACGCTTTAAAGTTATAGGTTTGTAAACGCTGTAAAAGTTGATACTTGCATAACAGTTAAGTTATATAGTGTTTTATAAGCACTATAGAAGTTGATACTTACATAGCGCTTATGTTATATAACGCCTTATAAGCGATGTATAAGTTGATACTTACATAACGCTTTATATCATTTAATTATATATATATATTTTTATTTATATATATATATTTATATATATAATAATCTATGAATATTTTTATTTTTTGCTTAATAAAAATTATTTTAACAACAATATCACACCTCTAACTTAATAAATGTAACATAATATAATAATAACCAAACAACTTCATTCATCAATTAACTCAAATAGTAATACATGTAAATCTCGAATAACAAATCCAAAAAACTAACATAATAAATTTAAAAATAAAATTAACAATAATATCATAAAATTCATAAGTTCATAACTAACAATAACATAATGAAATCCTCCATACAAAATCTTAATCTTCTTCTTCCACTCTCTGTCATCCCCAGTCTTCTTTTTCCACTCAATTGATCATTTGACGTAATCTGAAAATTAATACGTTTTACAATCAAACATTAATTCACAAGCAATATATAATCATTATATTTAATTGACTATACATAACAACAAACAATGCAATATTAGAATCTCACAATTCAAGCAATAAATACTATTTATGAATAAAATATTTAAGTGAAAAAATAATGACAATTTTACTTTCATAACTATAATCCAATTTACACTACAACTCCTAATGAGAACGGTAAAAATATCTCGCCAAAACATATTATAAAAAATACTCTATAAAAGATCTACTTCCAACAATAATCTATACTTGATGCAACATTATAAAATATAATAATCTATATTAATGATTAATAAAGTAATATCATATATACCAAAGGTTTAATATAATGTAATATAAATACCTGAATGTGTGTCTATTCGAAACCATTAAATGTGGAATTACTAAGTATTTCTGTCATACAACTCATGTCAAGGACTGACTTAGTAATATATCTGACTTACCTTCGTCCTCGAGTACATTAATATGATTTTCATTGTCATTAACCTGGAACGAAATGTTTCCCAGCCAGAGAACATCAGCAAGCATCTCATGCCAGTGAAAGTCAAACATTTTGATTAATTTTAGATATTTACTAGCATGGCAATTGTGCAAAGATCAAATACTAAATGGTCTGAAGCCCAAAGCATTTTGTTGATTTAAGTTAAATTATCATTGATCTCAGTTTAGAAATACTTTAAAACGATTTTCCAGGTTGATGGGTGTGGTGGAAGAAAAATGTGAAGGACTTTGAAGAGAAAAACATATAGTCCAACCTTTAATGACTAAAGGTTGATAGTATTATTAGATGCAATTGCCATGCTGGTAAATATCATGGCAGTAAAGATCTCATGTTAACACATTATACGTTAATATCATACAATAATGCTCGATCTCGAATATATATACTAAACGCATGATTTGGTGCATATATACACTTAAACACATTTACTTCCTAAACTAAGATTTCAGAATATATATATACCTCAAATATTTGGCTTTATCTGAGTAAACATGCATTCTAACGTGTGTTAGCATAGTTAAAGTACACAAGGTGGAGCCCAAATATCATGGCAGGAATGACTTTGAAGAGAAAAACTTAGGTGGGGCTCCAGCACACAGCTGATAGAAGATGTGGTAAGACCTTTCCCCTTGAGCAACATGAACCACTCTTGAGAATCAAAACTAACAATAAACAATGAAAAATCTTTGTTACCATATAGATTGGGGTGGGGGAGTCGCGGGAGGGAGGGGAAAGTTGCGGCGCTAGGGATGGGTGTTTGGTTTCGCTGGTTGTTTTTGAGGTGGGTATCATGTGTATGTTGACTTGTACTATTCGCACTGGGCCGGCCACCTTACACTCTCTCCCGCCACATCGCCCAAGACTTCAAATAACATCCACTTTTAGCAATAGCCATAGCAGGTATCATTCAGGTGTCAAATTACTTTTCCATTTCACATCACTCCAACATATACCCCACCATATTTTTCATTTCTTTATTTATTTCATATATATATAATTATTAAATTTACAATAAATAATATTATAATTTCTTTTTAAAATATATTTTTAATAATTTTAATATTTTAATTATATTTTTAAAATATTTTAATAATTTTGTTTAATAATTTTTATTTCATATATATTTTAAAATATTCGGCGTCAGATATTTTGGATTTGGAGGTCGATATTATGATTTGATGGTTGGTTAGGAAAGTTGTAATTCTAAAAAAAAAAACTATAGCTTTGTGAAGCATCCATGAAGTTTCTTGAAAATCAAATGGAAAGCAGTAGTTGATTAAAAGCAGTTAATAAAAAAGGTGTAAAAACTGATGGCCCAAATGACACAAACCTAGGCTCTATTTATAGAGCTCTCTCGAAAATAAAAAATAGTGGTGTAATTTTTTTTGTTTAAATATTGCAAAAAACAATTTTAAAACGTAGGGAACTGACTGCCCAAATACATACTATTATAGTGCATCTAGTATGAATTTCTATTTGTGATAAAACATCAAATTCATACATGTTAGCCTAGATTTAACCTTAGAGGGGGTGGAATAAGGTTTAAGTTAAGTTATTAACTTTTCGAAGTTTAAATTTAATAATGCGTGAATTAATGAACAAAAAGGAATATGACTAACGTAATAGACCAACTACCCAAGCCCTCCGAGAATGATTAGTCAACAAAATAAATAATCAAATTGATTAGCAATAAAATTAAGAATACTTTGAAAGTAAAGGGTAAGGGAAAGAAATGTATACACGATTTTAATCTAGCTTCGGTTCCCCTATCGGCCGAATCACTGGCTTTCCAACCTCGGGATTTTGGCAAAGATAACTAGCTCTCGAAGAAATTTTTGATTACACACAAGCAACTTCTCTCAAGACTATTATCAAACACCTAGCCTCCAACTATGACCCAAGTTACCCGCTTAAGGGATTTCTCTAACTCCTAATCAACCTAGATTAGGAACCCAAGAACACACTCCCGTGGATTTTACTCTTACTACTCAACCTAGAATAAGAACCCTATGCTTCCCATTAATAAGGATTTCACTCAATACAATAAAAGGATCGAGAAATGTAATTTTCACAACTAGGAAACTCTACAAAAGATAATGATGAATTAAACGGTGAGCTTACGACTTTTGCCTTTTGATTTGCAATGAATTGAATGCTCAAAAATTAGGTCAAAAAGATTTGCAAAAGTTATTTTTGTTTTAAAAAAGAAGGGCTTTATATAGTGCACAAAATTAAAGGTCGGGAAAGTTGCCTCGCATCGCGACCTCATCGAGACCCGGGGTCTGGATGAGCCCTCGATGGGTCATGTGCAACGGTCATAAGCCCGCTTCCTCAGAGACCCCATCGAGAGGCGAGGTCTCATCATCTTAATTGTGAACCCCTCTCGATGCGTGGGGTCTCGATGGTTCGAATTTCAAAGTCATTACTCACGTATTTAAAACGACACAATATACTGTAGTGTAGCTCTCTTACAAACGCCTATTAACAATAAAGAACACGAGCTCCTTGAAAGGTTTGGCGTTTGTTTGACTGATCCATGAGCCATTGAACATCCCGATCAACATTTTAAGCACTTGAACTTATTAAGGAATAAACCTGAATACATGTTCACTCGAAAACGGGATTAGTTCGATTAAACAATTTGTTATCTTCAAAAATAGGTTTGAATGGAATCCCATTATTCAACAATACATCCCTAATCCTCAAATGGCTATAAATTAATCTAAAACACATAATTGCACTATGAATAAAAGAGTTCTTATATCTCGCAAATGAAAGACGAAATGAAACCAACTCCTCAAGAAGATGTCTCAAGGCGGAATGCCCTCGAGAAACCTCTCCAATTGCTTGTCCAACACCAAAAACGATGTCCTCAGATTGCAATACAATTCGGTGAGGGAATCGAATCAGAGACTTGAACTTGTTGGGGAAGTCATGAGGAACAAAAATGGAAGATAAATTCCTCTTCCATTTCTTATAGGTGGGCGGTTATTCTAGGTGGAGGCAAAGAGTTTTCTATTTTTCTTTTTCATGAAATGAAAAACCCTCGTCTCTTCCTTTTTAAATACCATTTGGCCAATTCCCCACCCGTTAAACAACTCAAAAATCAGTTTAACTCGTTAACTTAATTAGACCGTTACGGCTTCCAATCAAATAATGAGTTACTAATGAGTTGTTCCATTTTAATTAACTTAACAAGTCAATTAAAATACTAACGAAGAACTTATCAAGTTATTCATCAATTTCAATTGCTTAATTGATTAAACTTGCAAGTTTAACCAATTGATGTTCATCAATATATATTTATTAAATATATAAATATTGAGAGATACATTTCTCAATATACAAGTCTCGTTTAATTTCATGCATGAAATATAATTCGAATATCAACAGATGCAGCGACTCTAGGCTCGTGCTAATAGTAAGTTGTATAATAATTTACCAATTACTATTATTATAACGACACGAAAAGCATCTAAAGAATCGCCATAACTCCTTAAATTATCATGAGAACCCAAACTAGTAATATACAATTACTAAGGTGAACACTAAGTTCGCAGAATCACATTTAACCAACCCAGAAACGACTGACATAATAATCGTCAGAATGGCATAATAAAAGTGGAATCAATTTCTCATTGATTTTAACACGTGTCGCGCCACCATACTCGACACGTATGAAATGGGCGGTCCTTTTTTTTTTTTTTTCTTATGGGACCCACCGATGGGGCGTTAAATTGTAATGCCCCGACCACCCTTGCTCCCGTCCCACGGAATGTCAAATTCGACACCTCAATCGATCCTCTCCGCCGCGTGAAATGTCCCCTTAACATTCTAATCGATCCCCTACCGCACATGCCTCTGTGAGACAGAAGCCTCGCTTAATTAGCGTGGAGTTTTGTTACCACTTAATGTTTTTAATTAAAAGTATTTCTCCCCTCTTAATTTTTTTTTTTCTCTTAATCATCATAAAAGTCCACATTTACATACTTTTCATTCTATAATTTTTTCACATCTCACTTATCGCTTCAAAATTACACATTTTTTATTTCGATGAAGTTAAAGTTATGATTATCATTATTAGTTAATTAATAAGCTGCCCCCTCTATCTATTGATTACTTTTTTAGCCAGTCCTTGAACTATAATGCTCTTTCTTGCACATCCTTGAACTATTGATTAATCCAGGACTACTGTATTAAAAGAACAATACTACAGCGACTACGCCGAAAAAAAAACGATACCAAAGACATAACCGAAAAATTAATCGATAGCTCAGTGCAAGCAACCGACTAATTAGCTCTTTATTATTATTCTTGTTATTATTATTATTATTATTATTATTATTATTATTATTATTATTATTATTATTATTATTATAATTACTATTATTATATTATAACTATTGTTATTACTATTATTATTATTAATATTACTATTATAACTATTATTATTTTCATTATTATTACTATTATTATTACTACTACTATTATTATTACTACTATTATTATTATTATTATTATTACTATTACTCCAATCTTTTTTTGTGCTAGATTTTTAGAGATATTGATGGGGGGATTTATTTTTGATGTATTCACTTCAATAGTGCTTATACCAAATAAGCGTTATTTGAAAGTCAACTTAGTTAGCTCTTGTTAACCGTTATCTAATAATTTATTCTTTATAATGATTTTATTACGTAACACATTTTGTAATAGCTCTCTTGAAAGCGCTATCTAATAATTAGTTATTTATAATGATTTTTTTACTAACCGTTTTTTGTAATACTTCTCTCGACAAGCACTATCTAATAATTAATTACTCCGTATTTACAATGATTTTGTTACGTACCACTGTTTGTAATAACACTTTTCACAAGTGCTATTTAAGAAGCGCATTAGATAGGGCTCTTTTTTTTTGCTCTATGCAACCTATTTTTTTTTAATTTTAATTTCTGGATTGGTATGCGCTATGTAAGATACTTAGATGGCGCATGAAAAAAGCGCTATCTAAGCACTGTTACCTTAGCTCAAATCAGTAGTAGATAGAATGGTCGTACATTTTGTTAATGGGTATTATTTTTACAATGAAATTGAATAGATATATGAAGATTAATGAAATTTTGGTACTTAATAAGCTACTGATACTTCTATTAAAAATGTCTCTAATTCAATAACTCTTGTTAGAAAAGTATTTCGTACTTCTTTTGTAGGTTTCAAGCACCCACTATATTGGATTTCCACTCTTCTTTGTTGGGCGTCAATAGTTACGTACTATGTGGAATTGAAATCATATTCAAACAAATATGATTGATAAATCAATCATAAAAAAGACGAAATTGTATAACTTGAACTCAAGCTCCCACTATTAAATTAAAATTCATAATTCCTATATTTGGAAAAAAAAACTTAAAACAATTTTTGTAATTCACTTAATTAGCAAATATACAACACATTTTAGATCCACTTTGAGTGCTGACCCTTAGTATCCGTACATCCACGAAGGATCCTATATCCAATTTCTTCCAACTCCAACAATTTCTTCACATATCAAGCACCTCTGCCTCCCTTCACCCGACCAAATATGTTTTATTTACAACTCCATTTTTCATGCCACCCCCCCTATTTATTTGTTTAATTTGTAAAATTCAACCATACTTTATTTATTTAATTTGTACAATTCAACTATATAAACCTTCATGATATCCTTCTTACAGTCTCACTCTTCTTCGTTGTGTTATAAACTTCAAGAATCTCTCATTGCCGTACATCATTATAGTATACATACAGCTAAGCTGAATCTATCTTTATCTAAAGAATATCAGAATTTTCAAGAATCTCTCATTTCTTACTTTTTCATTGGCTCATTGCCATCTAATAAGTATAAACTTTTAAGCATTTGGTATAAAATAAAAAAATGATGCTGAGAAAATATAGAGGTTTGAGGCTTGGTAGGAAGCTAGTGAAGGTGTTTAAACGGTGGGTAAACTTCAGATTACACTCTAGAGCCACCTACAAGCGGCTGAGATGCTCAAGCCCCGCCTCCAATGCCATTTCGAAGATTTGCAAATGGGGGACATCATTGAAGAATGGAGCAAAAGGGCTGCATTTTTTGAGGAATAACTCGAATTATGTCAGGGTCCGGTCAGAACCAATGGTTGAGAGAATTTCGAGTCAGGTACCGAGAGGGTATTTGGTTGTATACGTGGAGGATGAGGAAGATGACACGTCAAGAGTTTTGGTTCCTGTGATTTATTTTAATCATCCTTTGTTTGTTAACTTGTTGAGGGAGGCAGAAATGGTTTTTGGGTTCAATCATGAAAGAGGGGTGCAGATTCCTTGTCAGAAAGCTGATCTTGAAATTGTTAAAAAGCGAATCGCTGCCACTGTTGGTGGCGGTTTCTGCCGTGGAAGGTGGAGTTGCATGAAGGTGTAGAGTTTTTTAGTGATAGAGCTAGGTGGAAATGTGACAACAATTTGGGACAGGGTGCATACCTGAGAAAACCTTACTAGTTGAGTTGAATGGGAATAAGTAACAGATTAGATTTCAATCATTTCATTCTCCTCTTTTAAGTTTGTTGGAGGAAATTGTATAAATTCTTCTCATTTTTTTGTTTGACATTTGACTTAAAGATCAATGCATTTTTATCTACTTTTATATCATGAAGTATTCGTATCCTGTTGAATTAGCCTCAGAAATATCATTACTTTCAGATGCCCCTAAATTGCATATTAGCTACTAAGTATGGTAAGTTCGCTAGTAGTTACCAATATTATTTTCATACTCAAAATGCACCCTTAACTTTGGGTGCATCTTGTTGGATTCAGTAATGAGCAAAAAGTTCGAATTTTCTTTAGTCTAGTTGAGTGAAATATAAATACACAAAAGTCAAATTTTAGCAACACACTTAAGGTATCATTATTGAACAACTAACAAAAATCAAATTTAAGTAGCACATTTAAGTATCATCATTGAATGGGACTATTTGTTAAAAATCAAATTTTATAACACACTTAAAGGTATCATCATTGAACACCTAAATCGTAGCAAAAAAATTATATCGAACCAAATTATATTGGGTATATAAGAATATGGCAAGTGTCATCCAAATGCTTCGCTTTCGTTTCACATTTAAAATTGCATGTGCCTCTTCAAAGAATGTGTGATATGAACAATAAAACACCATTAAAAGGTGCACAAAAGCTCCAAATACACATGTAATGATGAGGATCTAGCCACAGTAGATTGCTTCTTTGACTTCCAAGAAACTAGAGAGCTTCCAAGCATAACATAAAAACCAGTCACTCACCTCCTGGTTAGAGGACACTTGGCCCAATCACTATCACAATGGGCTTCTATCTTCAAATCCTGTTGTGCACTATAAAATAAACCATGTGACATTGTACCCTTGAGATATTTAACCACATGTAATGCTGCCTTTCAATATTACTTAGTAGGATGTTGCATAAACCGGCTAAGGTAATGCACCCTAAGTATAAGATCTGGCCTTGTAAAGTTTAAGTACAATAATCTGCCAACCAACCTCTTATATACACTTGAATCTGTCAACAATGGAGAATCCTTATTTTGAGCAAACCAGTCATGACGCAAAGGAGTTTCCACAACATTAGCTGATATGTCTCTAATGTCAAATACATCCCATGCTGAGACCTAGCTATCTCAATACCTAAGAAGAAATAAGCAACTCCTAAATCCTTTATTGTAAACTCATGATGCAAATATACCTTAACAGATAACATCTCCTTCACCGATGTATCATTGATTAATATATTATCAACATAAATTATGAGTATTAGAAAAATCAAGTCTGTCCTATACAAGAACAAACAAGAATCATGATGGGATTGTTTGAAACCATACGCAATAGTCTTATTTGTAAACTCTAAATTTCACTGCCTAGAAGTTTGCTTCAAGCCATACAAGCTCCTCTTTAACTTGCAAACCTTCCCATTTTCTTCTTCTTTATAGCCTTCAAGCAGAGCCATATATATATCTTCATCTAGGAAGCCATTAAGGAAGGCATTATTTATGTCCAAGTGGTGCTGAATCCAACCTTTTGCAGCTGCTAAAGCAAATATAATCCTTACTGTCATAGTTTTAGCCACAGGGGAAAAACTATCAAAATAATCTATGCCCTCTATTTGATTATAACCTTTTGCTACTAGTCTTGTCTTATACTTGTCAACACTTCCATCAGTCTTTCTCTTAATCTTGAACACTCACTTACAACCTATGGGCTTCTGTCATGCAGGCAACTCAACCACATCCCATGTTTCATTAATTTCCAAGGCTTGTATCTTCTTTGATATTGCTTCTATCCATTGCACTTTAGTCCTAGCCTGCCTAAAGGAATAAGGTTCTTTTTCCAAACTAATGTTAGCCATAAAACACAAGTAATCTGTAGTATAACCACCATCATGATGCAAAAATAGCCATTATTAACCTCATAGTCAAACAATCATTAAGGTTGTTTCCTTTCCTCTAGAGATAATGTATTCTTCTTTTATCAATAACCCCGATCGGGAGCACTCAATGTGTAATGTCATTTGACTAAGACATACGAGCAGATTCATTGGGCCATCAACATGATCCTGAGTAGGAATCAATGGATCTTTCATAAAATTTGGATCAAAACGGAACACTATCTCATAAAATCTAATATCTCTAGAAATAATCAACTCATTTCCTCTTTTAAGATCTAACAATTTAGAACCCTTATGATCACTGATAACAAAGAAATATACAAGCAAAGCCCCGATCAAATTTCTACTTAATTAGCATAGTGTTTGTTGTATAACAAAGACAATCAAAGATCCTCAACCGATCGAGGTCACTGCTCCATCTAAGCTCATAAGCAGCACTCTTATCAGATCGTATAAGGTAATCTATTTATGATATAGCTGCGCTTAGCACTACATCCCTAGAATTTCGAGAAAGAAAAGACTGGATCATTGAGATCTAGTAAATCCAGTAATAAGTGTTGTGATTTCCACAACTCCATTATGTTGTGGAGTATAAACACAAGTTTTATGGAGCAGCACTACAATACACCTAAATTTGAAACAAAACTCTGGAAGTCATTGCTCAAGAACTCACTACCATTATCTGTTCTGATCCTCTTTATATCAATATTAAATTGCTTCTTGACCATATTAAAGAAACTTTTTACTACATTGAACACATGCATTTTATTACTTAACAACATTGTCCAATTGCTCCTGCTACCATCCTCTACTATGGT
The DNA here is from genome assembly GCA_019722365.1 of Lithospermum erythrorhizon. Taxonomy (NCBI): domain Eukaryota; kingdom Viridiplantae; phylum Streptophyta; class Magnoliopsida; order Boraginales; family Boraginaceae; genus Lithospermum; species Lithospermum erythrorhizon. The sequence continues at coordinate 317,042 of JADFUC010002017.1, read as the reverse complement.
TAGGAAATACCTAGTGTCAAGTCTAGTGGCTACCTTATAAGGCCCCCAAAGATCTATATGAATCAAATCAAACAACACATTAGAATACTCACTAGTTTTATTAAACATGAGCCTCTGCTGTTTTGCTAAAGGGCATACAGAATAAGGATCTACAGTGAAAGTAAAATTAATATCCTTAAACAAATGTTTAACACATCACTAAAAATATGTCTTAGCCTGAAATGCCACAACTTTGCCTCTGAGGCTCTAGATTTAGCACTACAATTGATATAACTACAATCTTGAATACAATATGCAATAAAACCTTGAATGGAAGAACAATTAAAGGACTCCTCATTCAACACATATAATCCTCTTTCTGCCTTTGCAACAACTAAAATCTTGCTAGATTCAACATCCTGCAATACACAATGGTTAGTGCGCACTTAAACAACATACCGTTGGACTACTTGAAGTCTACACCTTTATTTTAATGATGACTTAAATATTGATTTACTATCTAATATGCAAGTGTTCAAGTATTTTATAATATATTGTTGACTCATTTAGTCTATACACCTTTGTTTTAACGAATACGACTTAAACATCGATTTATCGCCTAATATGTGTGCTCAAGTATTTGTATTCCATAAACATGTTAGAAAGGGGCTTTAGGGACCTAAAGATAGTCATATCAAGTAAGCACAAAATCAAGGTATCAAGACATTGAAGAAAATGTCGCGGCTTAAAGATGATTTTGTCATCGAATGAGCTTAAAAAGTCAAGTTACAAGTGACGATAATGTAGATCAACTACCCACTAGTCAGCCGAGGACTCAAGAAGCTTAAGAAAAGAAATTATTTTGAAGACCTAAGAGTCGATCAGTCTACTCAATAAAAGCGAAACGCAAGCACGAAGAAGAGACAACGAAGAATCAAGATCGAAGATACGATCGTGGAAGAAAGTTCGAGCTTAGGTAAAAGTCAATGCTTGAACCTTTTACTTTACTTTTCTTCTTTGATTTGCTGGAAACTTTAAATGAGTAATTTTTGACAAAAATTTTATCAAAATATTTATATCTTAAAATGATATTTCACAAAATAAGAAATTCCCCAAGTTTGATCTCAGCTTTCTTAAAGGGTTGAAAGACTTTCCAACACATTTGAATTGTCAAACTGAGTTATAACGGCCGAGAAATTATGCTTGCGGACCATATGCTCTCACGGAGCACCTCGATCAAAGTCCCGATAAATTTGGTTTTAACATCTTTGTGTCGATTCCCCATTGAGACCTTCAAGGTCTCAATGAGGTCTCGATGGGGGTCCGAAAACACCCGTTTTGAGACCGTTTGAACTCCATTTCTACACCTATTTAACCCCATTTAATCCCATTCATTCTGAAGCCTTTGCAAATTATTTTCACATCAATGTAAGACCAAAATCTCTCATTTTGAAACATTAAAACTGTCATAGATTATGCTTCAATTAGATTATTGAAAAGAGTTTTAGTTGGGTTTGATTCATAATTTTCAAAGAGATTAAAGTACAAAAAGAAGAATCCACACAAAAGTGTTTGATAAATCAAGCCAAGAGTAAATTCATCATTCCTAAGATACTAAACATTCATATTCAAAGGCTGAGATTCAAACAAGGTTCAATATCATATCTACTCCTAACAAAGAGTTCATACATAAGCTTCCACTTATTATCTACTCCACTAAAGAGCTTATAAGTTGCGCTAAATGTTTGTAATCCCATTATAGCTCATCGAGGAGCATTTTAGATCGGGATAAAACAACAATCTCTATTTCTATAAAGAGATATCTCATTGGTTAGGATTTGATCTTCTTCATACTAAAGGGCTTCTATGGTCCCGAGGTATCATGAGGCTTTACTCAAGCTAGGAACTCGTGTGGAGATTACTGTGAAAAGCCGAGGCTAGTGCAATGCTGGGCCAGGGACATAAAATACTGAGGTAAGCTGGAGTTGCATCTCCAACTTTATAGGGTTGATATCCTAGGGTGATTTATTGGGTTCTTAGTGGTGTACTAAGAGTTGAAATCCTAAGTGGTCGCTTAGGTTCGTAACGAGGAGTTAGGAGTTGAAATCTCGGTAATGGGTAAAGACTTGGTTCCTTGGGTGGGTGATACAAGGGTTGTATCTTGTCTGACTTCACCAACCTTTAAATAAGTACTCGTTTAAAGGGATTTCTGCAGAAAGCCTACAGGCTTCCTGGCTCCGTGGATGTAGATCAAATAACCTCGTAAAAATACCGTGTCGAGTTTGCATCTTCTTTCCCTACTCTTTACTTTATTGTTCATATTATTTATATGCTAGAATTGCTAGGATTCTATTATATGCTTGATTGTGATATTAATTGTCTATAATTGAATATACTTAATTATAAAGTAAAGATTATCTAAGTTTCTATTTGTGTATTTGATTTGATAAATTAAAGTAAGTTGTTTATCTTCCGCATTGATTGAATCATGTTATTTGATTGATATACATTTGTAATTGTGTTTCATATATCAAATCAAACATCAAGTTTAAAAGAGGCCAAGCACATTACTTTAGCCTATTTCACATTTGTTTTACAAATTGCTAAAATATCATTTTTGGTAAAATTTAGGCTAAAATTTTTACAAGCGCTAAAAACTGCCAACAACCTCTTCGACCTTATTCATCCCCTCTAAGGTTGTCATATAGTCTAACATATACCATTAGATTTAGAAGCCTTATTTATAGATAATAGATTAAATTTGAAAGCAGGCACAAACAAATAATCTTTTAAACAGACATTTTCATGCAATACAATATCTCCTACATACTTTACTATCAAGCAAGTTCACAATAACACCTTTCTTTAGTTTATGCCATACTTTAAATCTAGATAGATTGTTGCACATATAAGTGGAAGCTCTACTATCTATGATCCAAAATTCTAGATTATGCATACTAGACTGATTATCTTGTGAAACAATGCTACCTATAAAGTGATCAAAACTAACAAGGTTAGCATGTATCTGCATAAGATCAGAGCCACCAGAATCTCCAGACTCTTTCTCCTTTAATGCCTTACCAACCTCTTGTTGTATGAGGGATGTGATCACATCTCTCCTGCCATCACTTAGCATCAAAGGAGTAAGTACCCACCCAGCACATTATTGGCTTTCTCTTTCATTTTTTGATTAAAACTTGGCCACCAATCTGTAAACCTCATCTTGAAATCCTTTTAAATGACCCATAGAGTTAAAATCACACTTATAAAGTGATTTATCCTCCTTGTTAAATCCAATATGAGGTTTGGGATATGGCTAAAACTGGTTATGTGCTCTATTATTCTGATATTGTGACCTTATCTGATCATTTCTTGGATTGAATCTTGAAGTTGATTGCATAACAGTCTTGGTCCATCTGTTACATAGGCAAAGCAATGATCATCTATTTAAATGGTCATGGGTTCGAACCTCTTCAGCAACAAATAATACTAATTTTTAACTCATTCAAAGTCTTCAATAAACTATCATCAACTCAACTCCAACACACGACCATCATCCAAACATACCATACTCTTTCATCTACTTAAAGTGAGGAAAGGAAATAGACATGAAAACGAAGTGAAGAAAATTAACTGATCCTATAAATTCAAACATCATACCAGAAAACATCTATAGTAAGACTAATGATTTCTTAAATCCTCAACTGAAAGGAGTCCCTATGTTTTTAGCTGCAGACATCATCCAAACGTTATACATCCATTAAAACGAGCTCGCATATCAGAAAATTATATATCAATTCAATTCAAACAAATCTTAACCTGGGAGAGAGGGAAAACAGACAAACATACATGAACAGAAAGCGAGTTTATTCTAATTGCAATATACATAACAAATGTCAACTAAAAGCTGATTCACCCCTGCCTATGGCACAAGAAAATAGCAAGGGGCTCTCCTACTCTGATTCTAAGAACATAGAAATCTTGGATATATTGCACTTTGCACTACCAAATAAATTTTCTTGGCAAACCGATGCTTGCACCAATTTCAGTCTCCCTGTAGATAAAATAGCTGCCGGATGTTCCCGGAGGCTGCAAGAAGTTATCATTAGAAGATATTATAAAGCAAGTCAGCATCACTACATAACACAAAATATCAGAAAATTGATCAAGGAATGAAACGGGCATGCAAGATTTCAATTGTTTACCAAATAAAACTTTTCTCTATCCCCACAAAAGAAAAAAGAATCAACCAGATAACCTTTTTGTAGGATTGTGTAATGCAGGTCATCGTATTTCATAAAGAGTTAATAATAGACATATACATGTTGTAAGTTAGAAAGGGAAAAAAAACTTGAGTAACACATTTAAGGCTTAGTTGAATTTGATAAATTTTCCTTTTTCAAGACCTAATTCAAGAACTATCTAATGGAATTGGATCTTCAATTTAGTAATTTTATTTGCATAACCTTTTGAACTAATGAGAATATAACATAAGTAATGTCATGTGCAAAAAACGATAAATACAGTATTCTTATGTACTACGTATCTTTTTAGTGATTATAATTAAAAAGAAAGCTCGAACTGGCTTAAGATAGTTAACAGTCATTTTGGCTTTGTATGTCAAATACTCAGATAATGTGAAGTCTCAATTTCTATGATTCACACATACTAAAGACATAATCTTACCAACTAAAATACTCTGTAAGAACATATGAGAAATAAACTTACCATATAACCAATCTTTGAAGCACAAGTGAAGAACATTTGCTAATTCACGTTTCCGACTATCTTCAAGTTCAGATTCCCTCAAAATTTGCTTGATCTCATCCAAGTTCTTTAGCTGAAAGTAATAACATGAGTATCAGTGGTATAGATAATTGAGATAGTTATTAATCAAAATAGAAAACCATCCAGTACTTTTCCATACATTTCTATGCTGAGATGCCATGTAAGACTCTGGTAAAGGGAATGGATTTTCTTTTGTGGAATCAGAGTGTTCCGTGTCATTTGGAATCTGAGAACAGTAAGAACTTCTATATCAGGAGGCAAATAGGACCAAAATGTTGATAGGAGAAATGTTATCAACGATCGACTTTAAACAACACTGGAAAAGCTATGACTTCACTGCATTATCAAGTTCCTACACTAAAAAATACATACCAGAAAATTAGTGAATTGATCAGGGTCTATTCTGGAGGCAGACTCAGTTTGGACATCAGATACACCAGCTGGATGGGATAGTGAATCATGTGGATCAACCACTCCAAGTGCAATCGGTTCATCCCATTTATTGATATTAGGATCTATCCCAACTTGTTTCAAGTGCTCACCCAACAGTGAGTAAAATGTATTGTAGGGAGCAACCTGTGGAATACTCAATAATGAGAAATATACAATATATTAGGGCAATCTTATTATCTAGAACAGAAATAATCAGCATAAGGAGAGGGCTGTAATAAATCACAGATCATGAGAGGTTAAGTTGCATAATAATGGAGTATTAAACAAAAAGCAAAATTGAGGTTACCTGTAACTTGTGGTTATCTCCAACAACAAGAGGCTGCTGGTTTACCCCCAAAAAGAATAGACACTCACGACAATTGACAATGGAAATTCGTTTTGCTGCTACAATTACATGAACACGTTCACAATGTTCAACTCTCACAGCCTGTTGGAGAGGAATTAGAGGTGAAAAGCATAAATAAAAGTGAACTCTTGGAGAAGAATAAGGAAATAAATATTTGGTTGAGATCTTCAAAGGTTAGATTAGATAAACGCAACATAATGCTTAACCAATTAAACATTAAACCTGTCTCAGACAAAATAAGAATTAAATAATCAGAAGGATCATGTTGATTATCATATTCACTAGTGTATTTTTAAGAGTTAAGACCTGCTTCAAACTTTATAGTGAGATTTTGTTCTTTGATCGAATTACCTTGCCAACAGCTCCAATAACGATTGTTGCATCAGAACATCCATAGATTGTTGCATACTTCAAAGGTGCTAAAATATAGATCACAGATTCATGGCAATTCAGAATCTACAAAAAGTAAAAGAACAATTTGAGCTCTTCGCTGACTTCAGCATATGAATTTAAATTTTAGCAACTTTTTCTAATATACCCATTATATAGTAAATCATTCTGAGGACAACTATACATACTTTCAAGGAGCAGCTTTTCATATCAGATGCTTGCTTTACATACGATGACTTAGAGATGCCCTCAATAAAGCTTGACCCTCTTGCACTCGTCGAGGCTTTGGTTGAATTCACACCAACATCAGTCATTGCAACATCTGGATCAGAGGCACTATTTGGTCCATTTTCCCTTGCAGAAGACCTCTCAGTTATATGTTCCAAGGCAGAGGCTATATTCTGAAGCAGCCACTCGTGAACTTGAGCAGCAGGAACAGGAACAGCCGGCATATCAGGATCTGAATTGGCAAAAAATGGAAAATTCTGGCTCAATGAGGTTCTCTCTGAACCTTTTTCCCCAAAGTAGATCAAGAATGAAAGGTGTTCTAATCTCTCCATTGTTAACACCTGCCATAACAGGCAACGATCATCAGTTGTGGTTGTAGGAGATTATAACCTTTAATTGCATGAAATTATCTTCCCCTTTTTCCTTTCTTGTAATTGTGAAAGATTTTTTATGACATCATGATAGAGTCATAGAGCATCACAAAGTTCAATTCCAATATTACTAATTAAAATCAGAGCCGACCTTATACTGAAAATTACACAAGTAATTTCAAAAGTCAAATTCTTCACAGATGTGTATTTTGAAGAGATGATCAAATTGAATATCAAATAAAAACTGCATACTGGCACAGACATATGCTAAAAAATTTCATGTTAACTGCAGTAGGTTTCTATAGACAGTACACAAAGAATACACATAGTTAACAAACCAGTGATTCTTCGCCTTCGACTTCGCCTTCCACCGGATCTGCTAGAAGAGAGAGAATGTTCCCTAGATGTTTTTGCAAATATGACAGCTGATGTGCCTCTTCATCTGCTTGCGATGGAATAAACCTTCTACTGTTACTCCTTACTAGCTGCACGTAAAAAGAACTCATAGTAAGAAGACAATAAAATATGGATAATATGTTTAATATAAACACCAAAGCTAACAACCCCTATGATTGGATCGAAAGGAAGGAAATAACATAATAATCAACATTGAATAGCCATACAAATCACAACTCAAGCGTTTGTAACTCATCGCACACACTGATAAAAACAATAAGATTTGACTAGATGAATATATGACGATTAACATAATTCATAAATCCCTCCAAACGAGATTAGATGAATATATGACGATTAACATAATTCATCAATCCCTACTGGCGTAACCTAATCGTAAATACTAGTTCAGGTACTTATTCCTATCTCACCTTTCACTTTCCAAAATTGAGCTTATAATCATGAAAAAATAAACCAAAAAACAATCAGAACAACATCAATCAAACACGAATTTGCAAAAAAATAAGCAAAACTAAAATTCCATATCATTAAGATTATACACCAACATCATTAACATTGTAAATCAACTCAAATTCAATATCAATAACATTATGATTCAACATCATTAACACTATAAATCAACTAAAATTCAATATCATTAACATTATGAATCAACATCATTAACATTAACATTATAAATCAACTGAAATTCAATATCATTAACATTATGAATCAACATCATTAACATTTAACATTATAAAGCAACATAAATTCTCATTAACATGATTACATTCAATATCGTAGGCGACATATATACATGTTATGAATCAACATCATTAACATGATTAGATTCAATATCCTTTAAAGTAAAAAATAAATCCAGTGGCATATTAAGATAGAGTGTCACACAAATTATAACAGATTATTCGGACTATATATATAACATCAGTAACATTATGAATCAACTAAAAATCAATATCATTAACATTACGAATCAACTAAAACACAATATCATTAACATTATAAATCAACTAAAACACAATATCACTAACATTCTACAATTCAATATCCTATATAAATACACATAAATATACATCAATCGAGCGAATAATCGAGGCACCTGGAGAGGCGAAAGAGCGGACAAAAACCCGTCGAACGCTGACGTGGAAGGCCAAACATCAGCAACAGCAGCAGAGTCTTTATGTCCCTTAGGCAACAGTCTCTTATAGCTCTGAATATACAAAAACACCACCAAATCAAACACATCAACTCCCACCCCCTCGATCTCGTCCAAATTAGCTGACGTAAGCGGATCATTGTCATTGTTCAGCACTGACGTAAGCGTCTCGATCACGAGGCGCGCGTGTTGCGGCGATATCTGGAGGATATTGGAGATTATTGTGGAGTCAACGCGGGGGGAAGTCAACGAGGAGAGGAGGAGGTGTTTGATGGGGGTTAGGGTTTGGGTGCCGTCGGAGAAGATGAGTTTGGGGATTGGGAGGAGGCCGTATTCGAAGGTCTCGCGGCGGGGGTGGAGGGTGGGGTGGGGGTGGGGTGGAGGGTGGGGGTGTGGTGGCGGACCTTGGCTGGGGAGATGGTGGTGGTGGGGTGGAGATGATTGATGAGTGTCATGAAATGGAAAAAATTATGGAGTGTGTTATTTGATTTTTAGACTCACACATGAATCAACTTTTTTTAATATTAAATGACTATTTTACCCTTAAATGAAACTTCCTCAATACTACACTACACTTACAAGTGGGGGCTAAAATAATAACTTCATATCCGGGTTTTTTTTTATTGTAGATGTTTATTAAAAGATTAATAAATTAGATAATGATTATCATGTTTTTTTTTATAAACAAAAGAAATTCGAACACTTGTCACTGACTCAGTGTAAGGATCCAAAAACGAGACCTCGTTATTGTGATTAATGTCTCGTGACCATTGATTTATATATTATCATTTTATGTTGGTTGCATATTATTTGATCATCTATGAAAGAAAAAATTATTTTTTCATATTAATTGATTGTGTATTTAAAGTATATTGAAATATAAATGTGATTAAAAAAACTTTATCGTTGATTGTTTGATAATTTAAGAATAGAAAATAGTTATGATAAAAATCTTACCTCCATCCCCACAAGATTGTCCACTTTTAAATTTTCAATTTGATATAATTTTCATCAAGTATTACTCTGTCTGAAACAAAAATATCACATGGTCAAAGTTAAAGAGAGATGAACAAAAGTCAAAATGAACAATCTTTGTGGGGATGGAGGGAGTATATTACAAATTCTTTTCATTGATATATTTTTTCGTCGAATATTCCTCTGTCTGAAAATATTTATGATAATTATTAAAAGCGTCGAAATATAATAATCTTTTTAGGAGCAGGTAAGTTTATCAAGTGACATTTGCATTCAATAGTAGCTTATACTACATGTAGATTGAATAAAGTCACCCTCAAAATAGTAGAAAAGAAAAAGGGGGTGAAATTACTATTTTGCCCCCCTATTGTTAATATAGTGTTTGAAAGTTTTATTTAGAGGTAAAATAGTCATTTCATTGCTTTTTAACATTATTTTTGTGTGGATTTAGTCCTACTAACATAGTTGTAGCCTTGTAGGATTTGGTTGAATGCACCATACTAAATTTTAACACCTATAACTTTTTTGGCTAAAGTAGTGCTTTTGAACCACTGTTTATGTTCTAATTCCTTAAGTTTCTTAATATTGTGTGACGTTTATATTTATATTCCAGATAAACGTTATTTGAGTATTCAATGAGATAACTCTTTCACAAAAAGGTCTCATCGAAGCTAAATTTTTTAATTTCTATGCTTGAAAGCTATATGCTTGAATTTTCTTTGTTGGATCTCTTATAGAAATCAAAATCTTAACTACATTACCCAAACTAAAGTTTGTATTAGTGATTGATAGAATGGATACAATTTGTTTTTATTTTCATTTTATATCTTTTACAATACATGCAAATAGTTAAAAGAAGAATACAAATTATTTGAAAAAGGATAACCGCATAATATAATTGGTTTATAATTAACCAATAATAACAGTGGTATATTTGATTACCAATCTCCAATCATATACTTTTGTTGCTTTTGATAGGTCAAAAGGGCGTTTTAGATCTCTTCCGGCATAGAAATCATCACTTTGTACTGCAAATTCTTGGTGTGAATAATTCGAAGCAATATTTGTGTATCACTTTTTGATTGAATACTTCAAATGATTTGTCTCTTTTATTTCATCAAAAAGACATGCAAACATTGTTTTCCCCAAAAAATATTGAGTAAAATGCCACCTAAAATCATCATTTGAAGCAAGAGTATGAATTCCTAAATCATCATCTTCAGAGAAACAATGAATTTTCAATTGTGGGTGATTCTCACCAAAGTTATTAGTAATAAACATCCTCCGCAAAGACAATGGTAGTCTGTAAAAAACTTAGTAAAATCATGATAAGTAGTAAGATTATATTTTTCATGATTGTTTTTATAGGCAAAGGAAAGAAAAATGACGATATGAGGAACTTGTTGCACATGTCATTTATACCAAGGTCTCAAATAAGTAACGCCAATGTAATTATGATATACTCATTTAACTTGTTTTAATTTGTTAGAAACTCAAGATATTCTACTTTAGTGACACTTCAATTTTTTTTTGTTTTGTCTTATAAGGCTTTACATGTTTCATATTAATTATATAATGCGTTTTCAATAGAAAATAAATCTTATTCGCTTGTCAATCGATTCTCAAATTCATTAATATTTAATTTAGTAAATTACATTAATAAAACATTGCATGATTGAATTTGAAATTTGAAAGAAGCATTGACCAAATTTTTCCACTCAAAACTATTTTCAAGTTACTTGTACATGCACATCTTTATGTCAACTTAATTTATTTTTTCTTTTTTAAAACAGTAAAACCTTCACACTAACAATCCATACATACCTTAAAATATCACGAAGCACGAAATGTACCTCAATTCATCTCTTCTAATTAAGTTGAATCTACTCCCATTCAACATTAACATTACATTTAGTTAACTTCAGAGAATTGAAGAAGAAAACACTCGGAATTTAGCACTTGAATAGGCTCATCATGAAGGGCATTCACCAAGCACACCAAATTTGCATACTTACTCCTCCGTCCAATAACAAGAAACTCAAAGCTATCGTCAAGTTTATTGTTGGCGCCTTCATCGACGCTGTCCCCAAAGTTACTTTATAGAGCGTATTGGAGTGAAGCTCTTAAAAAGCTTCTTGAGAGGATGTATATCAAAGGCGGCAAAACTTGCATACAAACTACACAACCAACCAATCTTGGGAAAATCATTTGTCTTCACCTTCACATCATAAAAGATCATCCATTTTCAATTTTGTTTATGACCATCCAAAAGTAGTATCTTGTATAAACAGTGAAAAAAGCAAAGTCAACAGAGGAAAAGAAATTATCTCAAGCTCTAAGGAAGGGAAGGAAGAGGTGAGGGGAAAAGAGGTCAGACTATGGGAATTAGCGGTGGAGCAAACGGCAATGCGAGAAACGAGAATTATGGATTCACAATCTCATCTTCTCCATCTCCATGTCAAGACCGAGCTTACTTTGATCTCCTTAAAATATTATTTGCAAAACCTGATAAATTTATTTCAATTAAAATATCAAATTTCGCCTTCTGATAATAAGATGGTCATCATTAATGCAAATAATCAAAAGTGTCAGACTGAAGAACCTAGAGTAGTCATGTTTCGATGTAGAAAATCCAATAAGTTTATGAGCATCGACTTTCGAATCTTTTTACTCCTATGTTGTCAAAGATAAACAACAAGTTGAAGTTGGGGATATCTATGATACTAAGATTAAATATAATAGAACTTTCCTCTTTTCTTTTATGAAAAAAGAATTTAGTAAAGGTGAGAAAAGGAAAATAGATAGTTCTTTGGAGGAGAAGGTAGAGATACAGCCGGCAATGAAAAATCTTAAAACACTAGATCCATGTTTCAATTCTAACATAAGAAGAGACTGGCATTGCTCTAATGGCTCAACTGACTACATCGAAACTAATTTGGAGTAATGTGAATCACCAATTGGCTTTGGCAAGAAACGCAAGCACATGGAGGAACATCCAATCCGAAATAAACAGAGGAAGTTCAATGCTCTCGAAAAGAATGAGGATTCATCAACTAACATGCTTAACGGAGGAACAACCATTGATAATCATCAAATGAAACATCTAACAGACTATGGGTTTCTGCAAATCAGACTACACTTTTATACATTTTCCACACTTAACAAGAAATGAAGGCTACGGATCGTTCGTCAATTAGGATTTCAGAACCAAGGTATCTGAGGATGCATCTTGGAAATGGTAATTATATTTGTTCTTCGTTTTCTACTTGTCATAATTAGATGCTTATAGTGCAGCTAGTGTCTGGATTTATTTAATCTAGATATCCGAACTCTAGTTTATCTTCTCCTTTTTAGTCTCACTATTAAGGACTTCTTATCTACTCGATTCCTAATTGATATTGAAAAAATATCCATCTCTGATATCTAATGTGCTGAACCTCTGACAAATGGTTAAACTTGAGACGATAAAGAAAGCGAAACAACAATAATAGAGCAGACAAAAACGATAAAGAAAGGGACCTGAGAATTTAGCGATGGTTTTCTTAGGATACACTGTAATCTGAACTTAGTCCCGAAGAAAGAAAGAAAAATATTATTACTAAGTAGTTGAGGATTACAATCGTGAATACACTCAAGAATAACAAGAGTCCTTTCATTATATATATAGCTGTTGGAAATCAATAGTTATTGGTTTCATTTATTATGCCATTCACGACAATTGTTGTAACAATTCATTTCTTTAGTTTAAGTCTGTCATCAATTGTTGTAACAATTCATTATATAGCAAATTGTTGAAATCAATAGTTATATTTCATGTATGAAATTAAGCGCATTTCTCATTTGAGAGTTGATTGTAATCGAATATTCTCAATCGGGAATTTTACATTAATAATGTAAAAATACAAATTGGATGAACCAATTAATTAACTAGTCAATTTAATTAATTTAATAGTTAGTTGAGCTTCGTTACTAACTTGATAGTTACATATTAACAACTTGTTAACATTTAATTGCTTAACGGTTTTAATTGAATTAGCAGTCGTCTCGTTAAACCATTAGGTTGGGATTTTAGGTTAACCACATAAGCTAAGCTTATTAGGTTTCATAACTAAAAAAACCTAGCCTCCTCCCTTTAATCACCATATGGCCTAAAATCATCAAGGAGAAGAATTGAAATTCTTCTCTTGATTTTTCATCCAATTCTTTTGGTGCTAGCGGAATGTAGGATTCGGCCTCTGTAATTGTGGACAGCCCAGAGCACTACAATTGGAGTGCTCAAGTGGAATTCATAGGAGAGAAAGAAGTTGTGAAAAACTGTTGATAGGCTTCGATTGGAATCTGCAGCAAGATTTTTCAATTTTATTTAGTTATAGTTTAAACACCTAATAGATCTTGTATAAAAATATTTTGAATTCAGAAGGTTTATATCGATATACATATTTTCAAACAAACTCCACTAACTATTGATTGTAAAATATATAACTAATACCCTATTTATGGGTCTAAGAATGAACACACTCTTCCTAAAGTTTCGATGGTGATTAAAATTTAAGCCTATTTCCAACAAATTTCCACATAGGCTTCAACTTTTTAGAACACATATTCAACTTCAAGTAGTAATCTAAATCTGAAATTTCTCTTCCTGCAATATCGCCCTTAGGCATAATCTGAGAGGCGTTGATCCAAAGCTCAAAACAATGATTGAACTTGATCACAATAATATCTTTGTCCAACATATACGCGAGGATTATCTTAATTACCAACTTTGTCACGTTGAAATCCCGCTATTCGACTTTGTTCTCGACATGCTGTGAATTATTGTGGTGCCTTTAGTTCTTGGTTAAACAAATAGCCTCGACTATCACAAATGGTGACTTGGCCTAAACTATACCAAATCCCAGAAAACTAAATTTCTAAGCCCTGACTTCTCGCTGCGGCAGTCGATGCCATGTACTCCGCCTCGATGGTAGACAAAGAAACCGTTGATTGTAATCGAGCGTAACTAAGCGGTCTCTTTGCGAGTGTAAGGTGTAACCGAAGTGGGCGATAAACATCAAATCACCCGGCATAATCAAAGTACGCATGCCCAATAACGTATTTGACCCTTAGTCTCATTCTCGTACTTTAATAAACATGAAGTGTTCCTCCTAAGTATCTCATGATGATCCTTTATCGACATAATGTCCTTTTCCAAGACTATGCATATAACGACTCACCATGCTCACAGCATGTGGAGTATACGGCCTTGTAATCATCGCATACATTAACGATCCCACTATATTTGCATACGGAACCTTGGACATTTCTTCAGTGTCTTATTCGGTTGTAGGTGATAATGAAGCATAACCTCATGTCTGCGAGCCAATGGTGTGTTCACCGTTTCTCATTTAAGTCAAACATATATGCTTTCTCTAAGTATTGAGGCTAGCATTAGCCACACCGCACATTTAACTTCGATCCTTTATTTCCATGCCAAGTATTTTTAGAGCTTCACTAAAATCTTTTCATGTCAAAGGATTTACTCGGCTTCGTCTTTCGTGTTTTGCATACGCTACTAGAGCAGGGCTATTAACATATCATCAACATATAGCGAAGATAAATGTTATTAATACCTTCCGCGAAAACTTCTTGAAAAACCAAAATGATCATATGAACTCCTGTTGAAACCTTGCTCCACCATAAATTGATCGAATCTCTTGTACCATTGACCCGGCGACTGCTTCATTCCGTACAAAGGCTTCTTCAATTTGCAAACCCAATTCTCTTTTCCAACAATTTTGAACCCCTCAGGTTGAGTCATATAGATCTCTTCTTCTAAATTGCCATGTAAGAAGGCTGTTTTTACATCGAGTTGAGCTAACTCGAGGTTCCATTGTGCTACCAAGGCCAATAAAACACGAATGGACGAGTGTTTCACGACAGGAGAGAAAACTTCATTGTAATCAATTCCTTCGCGTTGTGCAAATCCTTTCGCCACTAATCTTGCCTTGTAACGGACTTTGTCTTCACTCGAGATACCATCTTTCTTAGCAAAGACACATTTACATCAACAACTTTCTTACCTATGAGGGAGCTCACAGATCCCAGTATGGTTCTTTGATAAAGGCCATCTCTTCTTGCATGATTTTATCCCGATAAATCGCTTCCTAACTATGACGAGCTTCTAAGTAAGATAATGGAATATCTTCACTTACAACTGGAACTGCATACACTGCAATATCATTGAACTTTGCCTGTTTTATAATGTTTCTTTTGGATTTGCGAAGTGCAATAGACTAAATCATGAAGCTCAGCATTCTTGGAAACATGACATCTTCAGCTATGATCGAGTCCTCTTGAACATCTTAACCAACTTGCTCCACCAGTTTTGGAGTACCCTCGTCAAGCTCCACCCAAACCTTATTTGCAATTATTAGTTCTCGAGAATACTCATCTCATCAAATGTAACATCCCTACTTATTACTATCTTCTTTGACTCGGACATACGGTGATATCCTTGGCATGGCTAGCGGAAATCGAAGATGGCTTTGCGGCAAGTCTAATTTGGACTCCGTCACGTGATAACTTTCGGACATCCAAATATATGTCGATCATTAGTCGATGCTTGGGTAGAGCCGACGCACCTCGAAAAGAATTCGACCGTGGTGAGTTGATGGAAGCTTTGTTGATGAGATGGCGTGCGTCGCTACCTCGACCCGATATTTGGCACCTGACCCGAGTTAAGCTTTCTAGCGAACTCTTACTACAACAGTAATAGATTAATTGCTTTCGGCCACTCCATTTTGATTTGAGTATGTCTTACCCGAAAAATGTCTTGCAATTCCATTATTTATGCCACGTCAAACAAAGAATTAAAATATTATAAACACTTCAATTTCGATTAGTTTGGTCTATTAATTTCTTCCACTCTGAAAGATAATGCTGACCTCGCCTTATTATTCATTGTGTAAACCCTCTTGAAAAATCATCAACAAAGGTTCTGAAAGTATGGTTACCTCCCAAAAAAGCTTAAAGCGGTCCCCATCAGCTATCTGCGTAGTCTAAGCGATCCTTTGGTGCGATCGACGGCCCTCGTAATCTTGTCTCGAGTCTTCTTGCCCTTGATGCAATGCTCTGAAAATAAGTTTACAAATTTGGTGCTTTTAATGGCTCCTTGTTGAGCTGGCCTTAGGCGCCTTTTCGGCTGCGGTGCTGGCGATGATGCCATAGAACAGATTGATTGTTGCTATCAGCCATTGAAACAGAACCGGCAACCGATTTACCTTCAAGATAATAAAGGTTGCCCCTTCTCCTTCCTTGTAGAAAGATATCTTTGTCATACTGCTCACGTTGATAGAACCACCTTCAAGTACAACACACAACCCTTGGCTTCTAAAGTTCTAATGAAATCAAGTTATTCTTGAATCTAGAGCGTACTTGAACATTGGCTTCATCGATAGGTGTGCATCATTCATGGCCGGGCGGACTTCGGCTCCATGTAGTCTTGCACGTGTTGTTGTGGCCTATTAGACAACTCCTTATCGAACTCAATAAAATTCGAGAAGAAAATAATGCCTTGTGGACTAAATTGTGATATGAACAACCCGAATCCATGATCCACCAACTTGTAGCTTCTCGAGACACCACCAGACAAACTTGTCTCACTTTCATCTTGACTATATTCACATTCGAGCCACTTTGTTCTTCAACCTTGAGCAATCCGATTTCCAATGTCTTTCTCGTGTAAAAGAACATTGATCTTTTCGCATTTTCTTAACTTTTTGAATTCTACCGAGATGACTTCGTAGCCAATTTCTTCTTTCCTTCATTGTCGATGCTTGGATGTTTGGTCTTTGTGTTCTCTGGCTTCCATATTCAGGAGTTTTCGATGTTCGTAGGAGTGCATTTGACACGATCTTGGTGATCTTATCACTTTACCGTATAATAAGGTAGTGATAAGGTGATCATATTTAATGCATGATTGACAACAAGAGGCCTTGTCTTTCATCCTCAATTTCAACATCTAAATTTTACAAATCTTGCCCTAAAATTTTATTATACTATTGAGGTGATCGCTGTTTGTTGAGTTTTATTTCTCGATGCGATGTCTAGCTCTTTTGATTGAGCACGTCCAGCAACCTGTATTTGCCGGAATTCAGTTGTTAGTTCCGTTGAACTTCTCCGCTTGAACCATCATTCTCCCATCTTTCCAATCGTGTCGGGCTCACGATGCGATTTGTTTGTGCGGAATCTGACAAATGGTTGAAAACTCTGAAGGCAACAAAAGCAAACAACAATAATGAACGGGCACAATAAAAGAAGATAAAGAATTTAACACGGTTTCTAGGACTGCGTGTAATCTAGACTAGTCCTGAAAGAAATATTATTACTAAATAGTTGAGAATTACAATCGTGAATACACTGCGAATAACAAGAGTCCTTTCCTTATATAACCTCCACTAACTATTGGTGCAAAAGAAATACACTAACCTTTAAGACCTGTTATAGATACAGTATGTTACATTTCTTCACAAGGTTTCGATGGTGCGTCTTTATTCTAACAATTTAAACCTATTTCATGATATCTGAGAAAACTGAGTTTATAGCATCTTTCATCATCAGCTTCTACTTTTATTTAGCTTCACTTATATCTTATCTAGTTGATCGAATCGACACACTAAAATTCATCGGTGACGTGACTAAGAAAAACTTGGTTTCTCTTTGCTCATGTCGCGTTCTACACTAAAACAGCACACATCTGTTCATTATGGTTGGTTTACGCGTTCTAGTAATTTCGGGATGCAAGGTAATTTTAAGAATGAATTAATATTTATTATTATGAGTTTTGTTTGGAGCTTTTGGATCCTTTGTGACCTATATCTTTCATTAAAAGATACTGCCGGTCTGAGAATGTTGCAACTAAAATTAATTGTAACTAAAATTAATATTTTATGATTAAAAATATAACATTTATGATATTAATAATAGTATAAATTATATATTTTTCTTGACATGGACGGACAAAATACTTTAAGAACTTTTGTTAAAAAACATAAATGAAGAATGGTGAAGAAAAGGCGACTTGAATGAAAGGGGTGATAGCCTAATGAAGAATGGTGACTTGGCTAATGAAGAATTGTGAGAGTGTCCAGTAATTTGTTTGATCAAACTTCTAAATAAGTTGGTAAAAAAGTTGAGAATTGAATTTTTTTTAAAACAACTATAAGTTGGTAATTAAATTTTTTGCCAAACACTTGATTTTGTGAAAAATGCAAAAATCGATCCGGTTATGCAATCCGGTTAGGACGGATTTCGGTTTGGGCCTCCTCTTTATTGGTAGATTTTTTATCAATTTAGTGAGATTTTTTATTTATATTTTGAACTTCTTGTTTGATTTTAGGTTAACTATATACAATATTTACAATAGCAATAATAATAAGCTCGAGAAATTAAAATAATAACGTGATAAGTTGAAAACTTCGAGTATCTAAAAAGCAGACAATAATAAGTTCGAAATGTCAGAATCTGTGTGGGCAGAGAGAAATTAGGGTTGGGTTTTAGAGCTTTTAGAAATTAGAAATTTTAAAAAAAATTAGTTTATTAAATAACCGGACCGGACAGTTATATCGATTATTTTATCGGTCCGATTATTTATTTCACATCATAAAACATCGGATCGATCCAAATCGGATTTATATCAAATCGGCGGACCCGGACCGACGGGATTCGGTTTTTTCTAATATCCAATGGCATCCCTAAATTTTAACCTGTCAAAAAACTTCCATTTCATATCTCTAAGTTTCATTGGAGATTTCATTTTGCTTTCTTGATCTTTCATCAATCTCTAAGCATGACAACTACATCACCACTAAGATCACCAAGTTTCCATATAGAAGATTTCAAGAAAAGGGCGAGTGAACTTGGTGAAGTGGAGAAGTTTCTTGTTGATGAACTACCTGAAGAAAAACTACCCAAAATGTTCCATATTAGGGAAAAATTCAATGCTGTGTTGGATAAGATTGATAAGGTTGAAGATGAATCAAAACGAAGGGAGGATATCTACCACTTGGTCAACATCTTAACTCAATGGAAGGAGATCAAAGTCAAACATAGATTATACACTCCTGAAAGAATCCATTATGAATATCAGCTCAAATTCACCTTGAACAAAATGGTTGAAGTAGGAGAGCAGGGAAATGTTCCTACTACTACTAATAATAATAAGCCGGTTTTGGAGGCGAAGGAGGAGGAGGTTGAATTCCCTGATAATCTGCTAGAATGTAGATGGAGTAGTAGATATTTAACCGCGAAAAAGGTTCATGGATTGGATGAGAAAATCAAGTTCATGGAAAGAATGATGGTGAAGAAGACAAGAGAAGATGGGATGTTTGGTGCCATTGCTATTATAGGGATCCCTGGAGTGGGGAAAACAACACTTTGTCAGGTGATGTTGAACAATGAAAAGGTCAAGAAACACTACCCTTTTCAGCTCTGGGTGTGTTTATCAAAACAGGAGGAGGAGGAGGTGGAAAATGGGGGTTCAATCAGCAGAAAGGTGGAGATTTTGAAGAGGATGTTGATTTGTCTTGGACATGATGATGATGTTGTTGAAGCTATTATTAAGGATGATAGAGATGAAGGGAACATCCACAAATTGATATTTGCCATCAGGAGGCAGCTTAAGGGGAAAAAGTATCTTGTTGTTCTTGATGATGCTTCAGAAGCTGATTTAGACTTTCTTGAAAACTTGTCTAATAAAACTTCTGAGTCTTCTGAGGATGGAATTACTTACAAGATGATGTCTGATGTTTTCCCTAGAGATCCAGGTAAATTTTTGGTATGTTATTTAACTTTTACATAATCTCCATTGAACAAGTCTAGTTCGGGTAGGTACTGAGTAATTCACATCGAATAGGATAATTATCTAATTGTCTACTCAAACTTAACAAGGTTGCCAAGACACCGAGCAAACTAGTTGGGTTTTCAGGCCGAGTATCGAGCAATACCACTAACATATTTTGTATTGTAGTCTACAAGTTATGAATTTTAACAAAAATGCTTGCTCGATCTGCCTATAGGGGGGATGGTTATGGTGACGACGAGGATGGAGAAAGTTGCAAAGAAGATTGTGAGTGAGAAGGATGTGCATGAGCTCCCACTTCTTGCGCACAAGGAGGATTGTTGGAAAATATTTAAAGATACAGTTGAGAAAGATGAGAGGAAGTTCCCTGAGGAAGATGAGGATATCAAAGAGTTGATTACTGCCAAATGTGCTTCAGTTCCTTTGGCTGCCAAGATGATGGGGTTAATAATGCTAAGTCAAATTGAAAAAAGAGAGAAGAAAGCAGAAGCTGAGAAACCTCAAGATTAACTATTCCAACAAGCACCAACATCTTAGTCCTCAGTTGTTTTCTTCCTCAAATGATGGTCAATACTTCCTTTTTGTGTTCATTCAGTTGTATTTCCCTCAAAGTCTACTATGTACTTCGTGTGCTGGAAAACAACCACCCTATTTTCACAAGAGTGAGATAACCTACAATGTGACCCTCGAGCCTATTTCGAGACATTGGGAGCATATTATTATGTGACACTCTTATTAAAAGATACTAGCAGGCCAACTCCGTCGAGCGATGGAGCCGAAAATCCTAATGTGTATAACAAGGCCTAGTGTAGCTCTATGCAAACCTAATATAGCTTGCTCAATAAATAGAACTATAATATTTTAGTTCAAATTTTATCAACAGAGATAACAAGGTTGATGCATTATACTTCGTTAAATATTACTCCTAGATTATTGTCATTTCTTTCCAGTGATTTCTTTCCAGTGATCGCCAACATAAATTTGGCTCCAACTTTGTAATCATTGACTTCAGTTACACTCAGCCACCATCTTCCACCCAATCTCGCGTCAGTATTTCATTTAATATAATTGATATTTCTTTGAACAAAAAGAAATGAGCGACAACAATAACCCGTCGTGGTTGGTAAAAAATGGCAATTAAAGTTTCGGCATTGGGCATCTAGGTGAAGAATGGTAGGTGGCGCGGATCCTGATATAGAAAATCATGTCAGGACAAAATTTATTATCAATATTTTACGATGCATCACCTCTATTTTTAAAGTGTAGAATCTAAGAAGCCCAAATAGAAAGAATTACCCATATGTATAAATAATATGGAGAAGATAAATAGTGGCAAAATATTACAATTGTGTAGATTCAAAAATTGCCTCTTGGGATAGAAATTAATACAATATATATCAAGTGAAAAACCATTCTAATCCACATAAAAAGGGAAAAGAGCCTAAACATCTTCAATGTTGTTTCTACCAAATCACACTAAAGCTTAATAACTAATATCCCTTTCTCTCAAAAGAGCACCCCTTAATAAGTTGAGCACGTGCATCAGTTGTCTGACACAACCCATTACACCCATAGCAACCTATAATACATCAACGTAAAGAAAGCAGAAAAAGAAACTCAATTATTTTATAAGTAACTCAGCCTATTCCATATCAAATTAAATAATTGCATAAAAAGAAAATTAACACAACAATAATTATATGGAAAAGAAGTTAAACCACTGAGATGTCCCCAACGCATAAAGATTGCATACAAGATTCAATGCGGGTCGAGAATTTGCATCAGGGCAGCTAAATTGAAATAGAGGTCAATATCTAGTGCAAAAAAAATTAGATTAGGAATATTATGATACAGTAAGTAGTTTCAAGTACCTTGGGACAACAAGGATAACAAATTCAATGTGGAATTCTACGAGCATTAGAAGTTGATTGAAACGCCAAAGCTTTCAAGATTCTTCCAATGCTTCCTCAATCGAACATCAACCTTTGAAATGTCTGCTTCTAATATACAATAAATTTACAATAAGTAAGAGCCTTACATGTCACTACAATTGTTCGGCCTTTGAATTTCTCTTGATATTGTCTCAGGAAATAACCTGCTACAATAATTTAGAAGAAAACACTATTGTTGGCTGTTGCAGAAGAATTGTATTATCCCCTTCGAATATCATTATCATTTCTTAGACTGCCAAACCGATTGAAAGCAGCATAACCATGGCCTCCATAAGCTTCCTGTAGATGCTCAATGTAGGCAGAGAGTGTATGAACATCTCCAATCAGTTGTTCATGACTTTTTTCTCCATCTTAAAATACATTTTAATCGAATCCAGGGAAGCAAGTTAAATAGCCTCAAAGACTTGTAAAGACAGGCATATGGGCTACGCATTTCCAGCCAAAAGAAGGCGGCAACACCAACACCAACCCTATTTGCACTGTCCAATAAAACCATGTTCCACAAATTAAAAATATGATATAGTAAGTGTGAGTTAAACAAAAAAATAGTATTACTGGAAAGCTTCACTATATTTAGAGAGAGGAAAAACATTATGTTGGGGTTTTAGGCGATGAAGAAACCTTGGCTTATGATAAATACATGTAAGTGTATGATCGAGAATGGAATTCGAAGAATTACATCGAAGGCCCAGGAAACAAAGTTTGAGTAGGATTTGGAGCATGTTGTTAGATAGAATTGTTCTTAGCGTTAGGATCTATTCTAGTAGGATTAGAGAACAAGTTTGTATCACATAAATAGGGTTGCCAATCGTATCAATGGCTCATCTTGAAGTATTAGGTTAGATTACTAGGATTAGTTTATTGTTTTTGAGTTGATTGATTGTATTGATTCAAGTTTAATAGCCCATTAGGGAAGGTGATTCTGAGCCTCCAACTATCTGTGAGTGTCTTTGCATTGCTCAATTGTCGAATTAATCAATTAGGGTTCATCGTAGTTACCGTTATATTTGAAATTGGGGAATTAGAGGTTCTTAGACATCAAATTGGGGATTTTTCGATTAAAACTTGAATAATTGAAATCTGTGGTAAAGGTGTTCTAGGACACTTAAAAATAACAATTGGTATCAAGAGCTCAGGTCGAACAACATCATGGGAGGCTCGGACAAGCCAATGATGGTGTCTTGACTGACCAACAACTATCACATATGGAAAACCAAGATGCTTGATAGGTTATATGTTAAGAGGCTTGCCAGACCTATTGAAGAGTTAGGAATTCGACCACCTAATACAGACGTGTATGAATGGAGTGAATTGGATAGAAGATGCCTAGGCTATATACGCGACTATATAGATAGGTGTGATGTCGTATTTGATAGTGTTACTCTTGCTTATGGATCTTCCGGAGGAAGTTAAAGGCTTGTATGAGAGGAGAAAGGTGCTTTCATGAGTAGGTTTGATTAAGCGATTAGGCAAATTGAGATATACGGATGGAGGCCTACATTTGAGCATCTAAACCAAGTAGAACACATATTTACACAACTAAGCTCCATGAAATTGACTTAGGTGATGAGGTGCGAGGCATTGTGGATTAGGTTCCTTTGCACGATTCATGGAAACTTCTGTGTCGCAGTTCTTACCTTTGATGGAACTTTTAATACAGGAGCAGTTTGTATTCACGTCATGAATGAAGAAGAGCTAGAGAATAGTGTAAAATCGGGCACAACGTTGTCAAGCAACAATGAAACTCTTATGTATGAAGGAAGAAGTTTAGCAAGAAAAAGACTAAACAATTTAAACCTAAAGCTGAGGTCTTGGCTTGAACAAGAAAAGACACGTGCCATTACTTGCCAATAAGAAGGACCTTTGGAAATACCGAGGTGTTACTCATTCAGAAAGGTAGGCCCCGAAGGAAGGTCAAGAAGGCGAAACAATGTTGCAATTGGCAGATCGGCAAAGTGATCTCATTAGCCAATTCTTTGGAGGAGTGGATGTATGCTATCTTCTTTGGAGAAGAAAGGTGGATTGTAGACTCAGGGCTTCCTTTCATGACTCCAAATAAGGACTTCTTTCACTTATGAAGAAGGCAATTTTGGAATTGCAAAGATGGAAATGCGGCACCCCGACCATCAAGACGTTGGAAGTGTGTTTGTGGCGGCAATGGAAAGTTGATTGAATTGAAGGATGTCGAGACACATTCACGACTTAGGATAGTCTTCTATCTTCGAGGCAAGCGAATGATGAAGGATATCGCCGTCTTTGGTAATGGACAATGGAAATTGCGAAGGGATCAATAGCAGTTCTGAAGGAATCCAAGGATGGTACCTTTGTACAAAGCTAAACTCGAAAGTACAAAAGTGTGAAATTAATGCGGTAGAAGTGATGTAGATGTTTGGCTATGAGGTTAGGCCATATGAGTGTAAGGACTTGGTATTCTCTCACAAAAATAAGTCATTACTGTCTCCCGATGACTGAGAATTGAAGGGCTGCACTCCTTTGCTTGATGGGAAAGCAGCCGGGATCCAAATTCAATAAAAAGCTCACAAAGGAAGAGGCTGCGATTCTAGAGCTTATGTACTCAGTGCGTGGGCCTATGAAAGTGAAGACAATGGGGTAACTCTTATTTTTGTCATATATTGATGATCACTCACAGGAAGGTTTGGATCTTTGCATTAAAACAAAAGATCAGTGTGAGAAACTTTAAGTACGCCCGTCAATTAGTTGAAAGCCCGACAAAGTACTTAAATGCATTAGGGCCGAATGATGGTGGTGAGAGTACATTGGAGAATTTGATGAATGCTGTGAAGTCTAAAGAATTAGACATGAGCAATGCAATTCCTAAAACACCTCGGCGCAATGGTGTGGTGAGAGAGAATGAACTCAGGACAATTGTAGAGAAGATTAGATGTATGTTATCGCATCTTGGTCTTCAAAGACATACGGGGTGAAGCATTAGTAAGCGGCCGGTTGATTATAAACTTGTCACCTAGTCTGACACTAAATGGAAGCACACGAAGACATGGTGGAAAGGATGTATCCTATAAACATAGAACATTTGGTTTGCGTAGCATATGCGCGTGTTCCTAAAGATGAGAAGCAACTTGATTTGAGTCTAAGTGTGTGTTCACGAGTTTTGCTGAGATAGAAGTTTTGGTTATAAGTTGTATGATCTAGCGACAAAAAGATCATTAGAAGTCGAGATGTGATGTTCGAGAAGATCAGCTGTGAAGGATCTAGACAAACTTGGCTGAGCAGTTGCAGTAGTGATCTTGTTGATTGGCAGAATGACATTGAAGAAATTGATCATAGTATCTCGGAAATCCATTACTGAGCCTATGATCAATAATGGTACTAATGATCACACTTCTCTTGACATTGATCAACTGAAGAAATGGAGAGATTGAACAATCACCAAGCTGGCGCAAGTGGTACAAACACACATATTGAAGATCAAACACTCCCGAGGAAGTTAGAGTCTTCGGTGAAACTAGTTCCTCGGTATTCTCCCAATGAATATGTCTTACTTTGAGATGGGGGAGAACCGCCTCTACTATCAAGAAGCTATTGATAGCTCTTGAAAAGGAAAAATGGATATAAGCGACTATGGAAGAAGAGATGAACTCTACGAACAAGAACCATACATTCTGTGAGTGAAAGAAACAGAATAACTTCAAGAAATGCTTGAAGAGCAGATGGATACATAAAGGCGAAGATTGATCAGTACAAAGAGAATGCCTAGATACAAAGCTAGGCTGGTTGTGAAGAGTTGCCTGAAAGACATGGAATAGATTTTGAAGAGATATTCTCTCTAGTAGTGAAGATGACTTCAATCAAACTAGTACTAGGATTGTTCTTTGCATATGACATTAGAAATTGAACAGATGGATGTTAAGACAGCTTTTCTCCATGGTGATCTTGAGAGGACATATATATCTGCGACAACACGAGGGTTTTGAAGTGGAAGGCAAAGGCGCAGCTTGTTTGTAAGCTGCTGAGAAAACTTATGGACTCAAAAGCAGAAGCACCTAGGCGATGAATGCGAGTCTTTATGGAAGCAAAATGGATTCGAAACTCTTGTTGATCCTTGTGTGTTCACTGAACTCCACTAATGATAACACTATCATCCTCTTGCTATGTAGATGACATGCTTATCGTAGGGAAGGATCAGTCAAAGATTGCTAGCCTAAAGAAGGAACTCAACAAACTTTTGAGATGAAAGACTTAGGAGGCTACTTAAATCGTATACTTGGAGTTGAGATCGCTGAGGATAAACAAGGGAAAAAATAAAATTTGTCTCGAAAAGTACGTCTCTGAGGTACTTAAGGGTTCAATATGGACAATCTTGAGAAGTCGATAGGATTGTCCAATTGGAACACACCTTGAGATGAGTTCTAAAGAGTCCTAAGGCGAAGATGACATTAAGTACATGGAGAAAGTCCTGCAGCTCTGCGGTAGGAAGCTTGATGTATGCAATGATACGTACCGGGCCGGACATTGCATTGCGGTTGGTTTAGCAAGCGGTTACTACGCTAATCCGAGCAAGGAGCATTGGGAGTGTGTGAAGTGGATCTTGAGATACTTGAAGAGGCTATGACTTGAGCATTTGTTTGGAACCCGGTGAACCGTCCTACGATTGCTTGCAGATTCGAGACCTTCTTTGGTGACATTGATTCACTTAGGATCTACATCGGGATACTTAATGGTGTTCTTTGGAGGAGCAATTTCTGGCAAACAAAGTTGCGAGAGATGCGTGCTATGTCTACCACGGAGGCGAATACATTGCTATTGCGGGGAGATGTGGAAAAGGATTCTTTATAATTTGGCTATTCAAAAGGGTGAGAATCAGCAAACCAAAGTTGTAAATGCTGTGCGGCTACCAAAGTGCGATATCTTTGAGTAAGAATTACTGCTACTGTTCAGATCAAACACGGTAAAAGATCCAAAGTACCATTGGATCGGGGAGATGTGGAGTCAAGAAAAAACAATTATTTCTCAGAAAAATACACACCTCGAGAATGGTTCGTGCTCCTGAAGGTCTTTGAAACGAAGGCAAAAGCACAACTGCTGGCGTGACAAATTTGGTCTCGGTCTTGACCTGATTGCTAACGATAAAAGCGATCTTAATGTACTCCTTCTTCATATCTTGAAAGGGAGGTGTTGGGGTTAGCAGGCGATGAAGAGCCTTGACATAAAATCATCGTAAGTGTATGATCGAGAATGGAATCGAAGGAATTACTGTCAAGACTAGGAAGCAAAGTTTGAGTAGGATTTGGACATGTTGTTAGATAGAATTGTTGCTAGCATTAGGATCACATTACTGTTAGGATTAGAACAAGTTTGTGTATCTATAAATAGGTTAAAATCGTATCAAACACTAAATAGAAATTGATAGGTTAGATTACTAGAGTTGGTTGTGTTTTAGTTGATTGATTGTATTGATTGAGTTTAATAAACTATTAGGGAAAGGTGATTCACGAGCGCAACATCTGTAATTGATCTTTGCGTTCTTTCCGATTGTCAATTAATGATTAGGGTTCATCATGAATTCACAGATTATATTTGAAATTGAGAATTAGGGTTCTTAGACATCAGTGGGATTTTTCGATTAGGCTTTGAATAATTGAAATATCTTTGAGTAGAATTACAGGGCCCAGCCCAAAAATAACACATTATGCACATTATCATAAAGTATCAATCAATTAAAAAACAAAGATGAGCATATTAGATATTAAATTAAACCCACAATAGTTCAACGGTGCCGATTGAATGTTATACAACCGGGTTGACGGATCCCGGTGCATATGGCTCCGACAGGGTTGGGTGACCCGGAAACGTACAACTAAGCAAGCAGTTGGAACAAACTTTTTTGCACAAAAATACCACTTTAGAGACCCCCAAAGCCCCTGTATATGTTGAGTTTAACATGTGTTGTTGTTCATGTTTGTAAATTAAAATCGTATACTCATAATCATGAATCAAATAGATTTTCTTTTTATTAAATCTCTTGGCTTTGTGTAGATATTTTATTTGTATTGTATATCTTGATGAAAGTATATCGATAAAGTACATTTAATGCTAAAATTTAATATATTTTTTATAAGATTATATACTTAGCAACAAATATATTTAAGATCGAAATTAAAAGATGACAAAATTTAGAATTGAAGCCGATGCTTTCAATGGGATAAGGAAAAATCTAACAATAATTTATAAATTGTTCCCTGCAAGTGGATTTTGAAGTATTTAAAATTCCAGACAAATCCAGCTAATTTGTGCTTCAGTCAAATAGTCACTAACAACTAAATTGGACATTATAGTACGAATTATTAATCTAATTAGACTTGACAATATTATTGTCTCCCAATTCATGTGCTAATCAGTGTGCTTGTTTGAACCTTCAAACACCTCCATGTTAATTTACATTAATAACAAGACACAAAATTCACATTTATGAAAAATTTGAAATCTTTAACAATCCCACTCAATGCAAGTATGCAACCCAACAGTCTAAAAGATATGAGGTGATTAGTGCTTCACTGCTTCAAGAAAATTCAGATAAGTTACATGGACTATTACATTCCACCTTTGACCTTTGTAAGATGATACATGTCATGTGGACTGAAATAACCCAGAAATTAGACAATTCATCCAACATTTTCAGTACCTGCGAGCTAACAGAGCGAAGCATAGACGAAAAACTTCTTTAAAAAAAGTGCATTTCCCATCATGGCGAGTTTATACGATCGAGGCTTTCAGAAACTGATTTCATCCTAGGTCGCAATTCAGGATCCAGTTCTGTGCAACTGAGAGCAATGTGAAATGCTGCAACTACTTGTTTCTTGGCTTGGACCTCATGCAGGAGAGCAGGATCTATAATCTCAGACAAGGGACGTTCTTCACGAAATGCCTTACGTATAATGCCCTCTAGTCCCTTGCCATCGTTTTCGGAATCCCCATCTGGCATCCGACCAGTTAAGATCTCCAATAGCACAACCCCAAACGAGTACACATCACACTTTTGCGTCAGCTTACTAACTATGCTTCGAGCTTCAGGTGCCATATACATATTTGAAGATGTTGTTGAAGCTTTTGGGCTTACAAGAACAAGGTTAGGATTCTGCTTCTTGGAAGATGCATTTAAAGGTTTTGAGTTACCAGGCATAAGCCGTGTCAGACCAAAACCAGATATGTAAGGCTGCAGATCATCATCGAGAAGTATTTTTGATGATCTAATATTCCCATGAACATATTTTCTCGGGCTGCACTCGTGTATATGAGTAAGGCCCCTGGCAGTGCCTTGAATGATCTTCAATCTTGCTGACCATGTCAATGGTGGCAATGAACTTCCATGCTCCCCTGATATTGCATAACAGAACGAATACTTTAGTGATTTCTAGGAAAACCTTTGAAGACAGCATTACTGTCTTAACCAGGCACAAGAGAATTTCGAAGAGGCAGCTACTGCATACTATTGCTCTATAATAACCTTACTATAACGATAAGCCAGAAAACAAGCACATTTGGTGTCCCAAACAAGAAATAAAATATAACTTTTAGTTAGACTAGGAAATGATGTGTCTATGACATGTCTGCCAATCCGTTGATCTGCTAAATGATTGCCAAAATACATAGCATAGCTTAGAAAGCTGAATTACTTATGGCACTATTTGGACTAAGAATTACTTATGGCACCAATAAACAACTAATCTTTGTCTATGAGAAGTCTGGTCAATTCTTAACTAGGGTGGGAAAACAACATCTGAGTATTAAACAAGAATAAGAATTTTCCAAATTAAAAATATGTACAGCTGAAAGGCTAGCCAATTCTCCATTGTTGACTGATAAATAATTCTGTATCGGTATTGCAATGAAAACTTTGTTCTCATTTATCTGGCTTAGATATGGCTCAGATATCTATAGTTTTATATACTCCGTACTTCCCATGCAATGGATTCAATGTATAGGCTGTTAATTACAGCAATTATTTTCCATGCTCACCAACAATGCAACTTGATCAAAACAATTTAAAAATTGAATGAAGAGGATTACAAAGGCGCCATTCAACAAACCTGAACCCCCGGTGCAGTCATCCATCACATATCATCCCAATCTAATTAGATTATCCGTAAACAAAAAATTAAGTAATAACCTAATAAACCATCAGAGAAGTTATCAATTTCAACTTGCAAGAAAATGGCATAAACAGAACTGTTGGCAATTTTTATATTAGCATAAGTTGCAAACTTCAACAAGCATAATTTCAACTTTTATGAAAGAGATAATATAAGTAAACAACCGACAAATAGAGAATGCTCTATGAGGGAGATAAGTATTACCATGAAGAGCATTATACAGGCTTCCATTGCGGATGAACTCAGACACCAGCAATTTCTCATCACTTGCATAATAACAAGCCTTTAATCTCACAACGTTTGGATGGTTGACCTTCCCAATCGCCTCAACCTCGGCCACAAACTCCTTGAACCGCCAAGTCGTGTCCCCCTCACTCAACCGCCTCACTGCAACCGTAGCTATGTCTCCCCCACCAGAACGTTTCCCACCACCACCTACCACCACCTTATACACAATTCCACTCCTACTCTTTCCAACTACATAAGCAGAAGCCCTCAATAAATCCTCCAATTCAAACACAAAACCTTCATCTACCACAACAAATTTACCATTTTGATCCTCCTCACTTTCACCCCCCTCAAAAACTTCCCCAATCTTGACTCCAACCTCCTTCTCCAATATATTCTTTCCCATTATCTCATCATCAAGCTTCCATTTTTTCTTAAATACAAACATAGACACAACTAGTATCCCTATCACCACTAAAACACCAGAAACCAAAAATATTGTCATCGAGCCATTTTTCAACTTCTCTTTCTCCACAACCACATTTGATGAACCACTATGATCATGAGGCCTATCCAAAACCTTAGGGTCTGGTGCAGCCTCAGGATCATCACTACAAGAAGTCTCCAAAGGGAAGCCACACAAATAAATGTTCCCAGAGAATGCAGTCGGCCCCTGGTTCAACAATGACCCCACCTGAGGTATCTTCCCAGTCAGATTATTATTCCTGAGGTCCAAACTAACCATCACAGGAAACAATCCAAAACTCTCTGGAATTTCACCAGAAAACACATTATATGATAAATTTAAAGTACCAACAAGATGCTCTAAACTACTTAATCCTTCTGGTAATGACCCATTAAGCTGATTCTTTGAAATATCCAAATATGAGAGGTTCTTGAGGTTACTAATTTGGATTGGTAAAGGTCCATAAAATGCATTATTGGATAGGTCTAGAGATAAAAGAGATGTTGCATTAAAGAGATGAACTGGAATAGGCTTGGAAAAATTATTGTAAGAAAGATTCATAACAGTGAGTGATGAAAGAGCTCCAAGCTCAGATGGAATGTAGCCAGAAAAGCCTTTGTTTGAGAGACTAATTGATGCAACTTTTTTATTGTGATCACAAGTGATTCCACCCCACATGCAAGGAGTTGAGTCTAAATCAGACCATGAAGAAAGAACTGATTTTGGATCACTAGTAATGGCTGCTTTGAGAGCTAAGAGTGATAAACCATCTGAATTAAGAGAAAATGTGAATGAATTCATAAATGTGAGAAAACAAAGCAACCCAACAAAAAATCCACTTTGGTTTAGCTGCATAGTTGAAATCAAGATACAAATTTTGAGCTTTGATGGGTAAAAGCACAATTTGGATGTTTTTTTTAAGAAAAAACCAAACTTTCTGCTTGCAAAGTTATCACCAATTAGCAGAACTTCAATAAAGACTCAATCTTGAAATGCATTTAGTCCAAAAACAGTGAAAAATGAGTGGATTTGTCTCCAATTAGCAATACTTCAGTAAAGACTCAATCTTGGACTGCATTAGTCCAAAAAGGTGAAAATGAGTTCATTTGTTTGCCAATTGAACATAGAAGAGGCTTCTGTATGATATCTTTCAACTTCCAAGTATATTTTGAGCTGAAACAAGAAGCATTCCAGCTCTAAAAGCTCTTAAAATGTTATTATTATTAATTTTTTTGGCTTCTGCAATCAAGAATTGCAGCTTAACAGAGGAAATTGAATGCACAAAATCCAGAAGAAGGGAACAAGAAGATGAAGGCCTTTAGCTTTTGTCTGAGTTTGAACAGTGTGGATTTCAAGAATGGTCTGGAGTAATGTGAGTAGCTAAATTTGAATTTTTTTCTCTTCTTAGAATAGGTTTATAGGTGTTAGAAATGTTTGGTGCTTTGGATTTAGTGTAATATTATAGGAAGTGACATTTGTTGTCAACTTGTAATAATGGCATAATGCAGATTTTATCACATGGTTTTACATAGGGATGGGAAAAAGGGCAGATAGAATTAGGAGTATCTTTGATTTATTTTACTCATTGTCTCAACATGCTTCAAGGCTGCAAGTTACTTATTGAAGCATTTTCAAAGCTACTAATCCCCTCAGGCATCAGATTACTTTTACTTGAATAATGAAACAACAGTGCAAAGAAGAAAATATAATTGATCCAATGTGTTAGCAGTTAATTGAATTGCAATGATAATGGATTAAAAGTTTATCGACAAATGGCTCTAGAGATTATTTATGTTTGTTAAAATTCATGATTCGATCGTTCTAGTTAAAAACTTAAAGCTGTTTTTGATTCTTGAGGATTCGCTTGTGGAAATCACAATGTGCGTGTTTTTAGGTGAAATAAAGATTTGAACTTTCGCGTTTTTAAGGGTATTTTTGAGCTTTTTAAATCGTTTAGGGGTGTCTTTAAGTTTTAAGCTTGTCTTTCTTTGTTTTTAAAAAGTAGTCGAAAGGTAAATCTTTTTACCTTTTCTCTCTAAGAATTGAAAAGTCAATTCCTCATTTCAAACAAAACCTTAGAACCCACAGATGATTAGCATCAGCTTCAGCCCAAAAGCGTGTCTAACTCGAGGAGTCGAATTAGTATTTGCATTAATGAGAAAACGAAGATGATTTTTTTATGGGATATATATAGTAAGTTTTCATCACCTTTATTATTATTATTATTATTATTATTATTATTATTATTTTTTTTTAAAACCAGCATTACCTGATGAAGTCAGACAGAGACCTCCAAGTGTTGGAAGACACTCACAGCAAGCTAAATTTGATCGATGTTCTCGAGTTTTAAATCACCTTTGTGTGTATATTAAGATTATGAGATTTAGCGCCATTGTCAATTTTGGCACTCTAATGTGTCAATTTTGGCGTCTGTTCTTTATGGAACTTGTTTTATAGTAGAAAAAATAGGTCTACCAGTTTAGGGTTTTATGTTTATGACCTTCTGCAACTAATAAGATGATGAAAATGGTGTTTAATAGCTTCGATTTTGTGTTTAATCTTTGTTAGAATATTGTGTTTTAATCTAGGGCCCTTTAATCTATTAAAGTTCCAATTTTTAGGGCCTTTCAATCTAGTAAAGTTTCAATTTTTAGCTTAACTAATAAGATTTTTATGTTTAACTTTGGTTGTAGGGGAGCATAAGGGTTTGATGACCCTTAAAGTTCAACATGGTGATGCTTGATACCGATCCTCTTCGTGTCTGGCAAGTGACGACAGGATGATTGACTTTGTTTTGATGGACATCTTGATTTATTGAACATAGATGTGATTGTTGTAGTTGTTGTGTACAAGTATAAGTCTCCAGTGATGTACTTGTCGTTAGTTCTTAGAGAAACCGATAATGACGAGACCATTGTAATATCACCCAGGCCCGTATCCTTGATTCTTTGAAATGCAAGTTATTGGAAGACCATACGCATATCTTGATGGAACTCCACTATGGAGTATTGTGAGGTTGACAAATATGATACCTTCCACAACATTTGTGTATGAATTGGAGGCTGGTGATAGTGGTTTCGAAACTGATTCTGAAACAGAGGTTGTGCTAGTAAAAGGTCCAGTTTTGATGCTTGAATATGTGCATGATCAAGATGATGGAGATGTGGGTGTAGTAGTGGCACCTGGTGGGGATGTGGATGGAGTTATGGATCCTGGTGAGAATCTGGAGGAAGTAGTGGGACCTAGTGGGGATGTGGATGGAGTTGTGGGACCTGGTAAGGATGTTGATGGAGTAGTGGGACCTAGTGAGCACCTGGATGGAGTAATGGGACCTGTTGGGGATGTGGATGAAGTTATGGGCCATGGTGAGTACCTTGATAGAGTAAGTGCACCTGGGGAGGATGAAGTAATAGGACATGGTGATGATCTGGATGGCGTAAATACACCTGGGGATGATGAATTGGATGGAGGCATGGATCCACCTATGGATGATCTAGACTCGATTACAGGCCCGTTGATGATTTGGACGAGATCGCGATTGGCCGACACGTTGTTCGTAGTCGATTGGTAGGTCGATGATAAAGGCAA
Source organism: Lithospermum erythrorhizon (assembly GCA_019722365.1). Taxonomy (NCBI): domain Eukaryota; kingdom Viridiplantae; phylum Streptophyta; class Magnoliopsida; order Boraginales; family Boraginaceae; genus Lithospermum; species Lithospermum erythrorhizon. The sequence goes on along the minus strand of JADFUC010002017.1, from coordinate 282,736 downwards.
AGAAACAAAAAAGGTAAGGAATTGATGCATGATTCTTCAAGAAAACAACACAAAGAGGTTAGGTTTAAACAAGGAACTACTATGGCAGAAGCTGTGTTAGAAGTAGATTTTAATTTCACAGGACATCGAGGGAGAAGCGATTGATTTGGTCACGGGGAACGAGGAGCTTGAAATAAGTGGGACATTTTATATGATAAGGAGATTGTTAATTTTGACAATGATGAGTTAGAGCAGGAAGTAGTAAATGAGAGACAAAGAGGCTGCGAAGAAGGCGATATCACAGATCTTGAGGACATGGATAGGCACATTGAGTTACAAAATAATGAAATTCGCCTTGACTCTAGAATGCCTTCATGAGGACAAGAAAAGGAAAGAAAAATAAGGTACTTGGTACATATGCTAGGTTTGATAGAGAAATGAATGAGCAAATGAAAGGAAAAAAAATAGTTGAAAGTTCTGATGATTCAGCTAGTGATGATGACATTTTGAATGACCATGAGAGGTCAGTTGGGAAGCATATCACGGAAGTTGGATGATGGCTTGAGTATTAAAGGCGTGAGGTTCAATGAGTATGATATGTAAAATCCAAATTTGAGGGTTGGCTTAGTGTTTACAAGGAAGAATCAGGCCAAAAGAGCTATAACTTGGTATGCATTGAAAAATAAGAAGCCACTAAGAAGTTATGTGAATGATAGTAAGAGGGCGGGATTCGAGTCTGGAAATATCCCCTCCAAATGGTCAATTTGGGCATCAAAGTCTCCCTAGAGAGGCTGGGGCTTAATGATTTCATATTAAAAGACCGTATCACGAGGCACAAAATTGTCCCCAACATCCCTGATACAAATATCCGTACATATAGTCACGGGTATGTTGTATTTGTAAGAATAGAAGTCGCATAGATTGTAGCGACTTACGAGGCCGTATGCGCATGTCATCCGTTGTTTGCTGGGATTCTGGCAGGTTACCAATTAAATTGTGGTAGATGGGTGTATATAGTATTGCTGAGTTTATTCAAACATATGAGCATGTTTTATATCACTTGATTGGAATGTCGTTGGCATGAAACAAATGGAGTGCCTTTATCACTTACTTGAATGTGTCGAGCAATTTTACAATTCGACCTAAGGAGTTGAGGAGGAAAGGTATTGGCAAAGTGATAAAGAAACAGGGAAAATATGTTCTATCAAAAAAGGGTGATCAACGTTGTGGAATATGTGGGGGGACAAATCATAACAAGAGAAGTTGTCCGCAAAATCCAACCAAATGAGGACAGGTACATTAGGTAGGGGTTTAATTATTATCTCAATATGTGTTTTTTGTTCATTTCTTTGTTTCATTTGGCTAACCTTAAACTATGTAGGGGGGAAACGTCAAAGTACGGAGGAAAAGAAACAGCGGAAAGAAAGCGAGAAGAAAAGTGGGGAAACATCTGGAAAACGAACAACTTGAGAAAGAAAGCAGGAAAAGAAAAATGGGGAGAACACAACTGAAACTGATGCAAAGAAGAGAAAGAGCAAACTAGGTTCGAGGATCAAAGAACACATTGAAATTGTTAATGATTTCATGACAAAATGGGATAGCGGAGACGAAGGAATGCGCACGAAAGAAAGAAGTCTCGGCGAACAGTAGCTAGTTACTTTTGTCATTTATCTTTTGTCTTTTGTCTAATGAAACAATCCATTAAGTTTAAATTCTAATAACTTTTTTGTAAGAATGATCAACATCTTGATGCCGTAACTTTTGTCTATTGAAACGATCCGTTAAGTTGGTGCAATAACATAGAGGGCCAAGCTGACCTCAGGTGCAGGGTGGCAGGGCTCTTGCTTACATTCATTGCAGCTAAACGGTTCAAAACTAGCACATTACTATGCCAAACAAAATAGTTCATTACCCGGCATGATTAACACTGCGATCATTAAATAACCATTGAACTCAAAACAACGTTAAGCTATAAAATAGTTCCATTAATTCAGTTCAAAATATATAATAGTTTAAAGTCTATTCCATTGTGAACTCAAATAGATCCATTATTGACATGATTAACACTTTCATGATGTTAAACAACCATACTATGATATAAAAGGAGAACAACAATAACAAACGCTTTTAGTACTTTTTCGCAGAAAAACTTGAGGTTGCGTGCGTTCTTACGTGTATGACTTCGTTTTGCAATGGGATCATAACTATCTTTACTCCGTCGTAACCATGCTCCACAGATTCAATTTTCTTCTGACTTATCCTGCTTTAAGAATTGACCAATGGCAAATCGCACGTCTTGGCATTTGTTTCGTATCCTTGTGCCCAGGTGAAGCCTCATCGTCCGTTCCAAGCTGACGGCGGCCCCCCGTTACTCTTGTACATACCACAAAGAATAACTTGATATTGAGTAATACATTAGAATATATGGGGATGACACCTATTAAGATAGTTTCTGCTTGAAGTTAGACTAACTGATAGAAGAATTCAGTGAATTTTCATTATTTATGTGAAACAAGTTTGATGCAGTCTTTCAACATTAAATAACTTTCTCTTTGACCCTTAGTTTCTTGTGGCCTTGATGCGGAAGGCCCGTAAATAAATGGCGAAATTTTGGAGGAGGGAATGAAAGTGAAGATTGATTTTTGGAGGCATAGGTTGAGTAAAATGAAAAGTCGATAGATATGACTAAGAAACTACAAAACGGAAAAGTCAAAAAATACCTAAAAAATGTGAAAAGTATAAAAATCTTACTGTTTGAATGAAAAGTCGTACTTGATTCTGCATTTTCATATGAGGAGCTTTAATGTCGAAAAGCATTTTTAAGTGAAACTAAGATAATCGAATTACAAATTTTAATAAATATAAGTGATCTCTGGAGTCATTTGCTCAAAATTTATTAGTTGAGTAACCACATCAATTATGAAAACATAGCAACTTTTTGCAACAAAAACCAATCCCTGTTTATTAATTGAAATTTTGTAAGTAGTCATTACTATTGTTCTCCTTCACACTAATAACTCCACACACCATATCTACTTGCACTATTGCCTCCAATCTCTTGTCCCACATTCATGATGTTTGATTGACATAAAGTATAAACCAGAAAATAGGTTATAAATGCATGTACTTTAAATTTTTATGTTTATCTTAAAACATGGCATTTTGAAAATTCAAATATCAATATAAAAAAGAATTTAGAATAAATTGGCAACAAATAGTATTTGAAAGAGTAAAGACCCTCTTACAAGCCAAAATGTGTGTATTTTCAGAAAACACAACCTTTCTATATATAGAGTATCAGTCTGGCTGGCAACTAGTAAGTACGAGTCTTTCTTGTGAAAGAGCAAGTTAGGAAAATTGGTTCCATATTCTCAATTTCCATTTTGGAGATAATATTGCAGTGCCTTTCCCCTTACTAATCTTGTACTTTTGTCTTCTCTTCCTACTACTAATACTCACAAAATTTGAAAATCAAGAATTCAAATAAAAAAATCTGGTGGATAAAGAATGACAATGTCTGTGTTTGGGTGGTTGTTTCCCACTTTTGCATGAAGTGGGATGTCAGCTAAAGACACATGCTTGATATGCACTTTTTTTCTCGGCCTCATCTTATGGGGGCAATTTTGGTAATGTAGGAGATTGTAAAGATTCAAAATCTACCTTTATCAGAAATGACATGCATAAAAGAACTAAAGTTGGAGTATCGATTTCGACATTATGGGAAGGATCACCTATCCCCAATTCTAACACAATTAATATAAAACGTCGTTTCTTTATTTCTTTCATAAATTAAGAAAAATAAAAGACCAATTCGAAAAAATATATTAAAATATAAAATGAAAATCAATCTGAAGCAATGTCGTTGATTGATTATTAACTTAAAGAAAAAAAAATAATCGAAAAATGCGATTGAATAATGTAAAATATTACTCTCAGTTATAACTTTATTTGTATTTTTTAGCGAATTTTTGTTTGAAATCTTGTCTTTAGCGTAGAAAATTGAATTTCTCATTATCAATGTGTTTTGACTACTATTTCTTATTAAATTGTCAACCACCAGTGTTTTGATTAATTGACGTTTACCTTTTCAATGTACTTTTATTTATTTTTATTTTTTCTTGAATTTATGTACAAATAGTAGAAAGACAAATAAAGGCAGTATTAATTTATCTTTAGCGACAAGCCCAAAAAACAAATTTATTTAACTAAAACGACAACTAAAAAAACGGAAATAGTAATACATAGTCATATGTTGAAATGTTAAACAAATCATTCAATTTCTAGGAAATTATATGTTAAATTTTATATTTATTATGATACGATTGATGATTGATGTATAATGCATGATCGCAGAAAATATGACAGGAGATATGCTATATCACATTATTGCTTCAAGTGAATCGGACTCTGTATTCCTACCCAAAAGAAGACTTTTCTAATCATATCAAATAGAGGGGAGAAAAGAGGAAGAATTAAGAACATGGTTAGTGGTACATGATTGCAAGCAGCATGAATATATAAAGTTACATATACAAGCATATGAACTTGAGCATGAATGTTCATGAATATCCAGAGTAAGTTTAAAGTCTTGACCTTGCACTCTTCTGCCTTTGTATTTGTAATGCATCGTAGTGACCGGACCCGTGATATAGAACTTCAATGGGGTTATCCTTTCCATACTCTTGACCATATTCAGCAATGGATATCAAACCCCCGGATTCTTGGTCATCCATGTATACCGTGATCGGCATCCTGCAAATCAGAGGAGCACATGTCTTGATAAGTTTTATCTCTTGCTTAAACTCTTCTTCAGTAACATCTCACTTTCCAAGATATGAAATGTCGCGTTTTCAATATCCTTTTAAGAAATGTAATTTAACACATGAAAAGGTCGTATTTTCGTCCGTTGAGGCCCAAAATTTGGTGATCTCTGAAAAATTGAATCTTTCACAATGCACCAACTCATGATCAACGAGACATGGAAATGCCAAAATAGTTCCACAAAGAGCATCTTATTCGAACATGTATATTTATGTCTCCTGTATTTTTTATTGTTGCAATGATATCACAAGCTCACAACCATCAATTCACGATTGAATGACTACAAGACTTGAATGGCGATAAGACGAGAATGGAGACAGTTCATTTAAATTTAACAATGTTAAACCAGGGCACCTATGCATAACATACACTTCTAAATACTTGTAAGACAAATTTATAAAAAAAAGTTTAAATATGGAGCAAATAGTGAATTTGAAAAGCAATTATCTTACTGTAGAACATGAGAAGCCATAAGTAGCTCAGGTTCACCTCCCCATACATGAGGTTTCCTTATATGCCTAACATATTTGTCGAAGTCACCTTCAATGAACCTGAACCATGAAATTGAATAAGCTTTTAAACAAATCAATATGTGTGAAAACATATAAAAGATCAAATACAGTAACCGAGTCTAGGGCGATTTTTCTGTCTTCCTCAAATAAACTTGGTAAAAGTACCTCTATATGAGTTTCTTATAGTTTATAGTGGTAATAATGGAGTTTTAAAAACATTCATATGGGTGGCCTAAACTTTCTCCAATGAAGTTTATAAAAAAATTGAAACCAATTCCATCTCTCACTTAACAAGCACGTAGACATAGTGTATTTAGTTGTTGCACAATGCACAGGAAAGAGTAAGTAATCCCACCATTCTGTCTCTTCCCGTCTTTTGATGAACTCATCAGCAACCTGAAGATACATGAACAATTAGCTGACCAGTTTCACAAGTCATAATATTAAAGCTCAATGCAGCTTATAACTAGCACTGTCTTTTAAATTTGTTATCACCTCTGTTAAAAATTACATGAAATGCTCTGAAGCACAAGTGTCTTCCGAAGTATTTGAAAGAAACACCCAAGAATTCATAAAATCCCAATTCAAGCCATTACAAATTATACAGATTGGGATATCCTAGGTAGACAAAGGTTATAGTGCAGGTTGAGCAGACTAATTATTTAAGTTATTCAAAATTAAACACATTCAACATGTCTGCGAGGAACAAAGAAAAGAAACATACTTTATCTCTTAATTCATCTGCTAGTTTCCTTTGAAGATTCTCATCTGGAATTGGCTTTCCTGACCTCAAACAAGCTCCATGAGCTACAGAGCGAAATAAGCATCTCCCATCTCCAGGTATACCTATTGATCACAACAGTTTAACACAAAAACAAACGCGATGTAAAGTGAAAAAAGAATTCCTTTTAAGATGCTACTAATGAATTAGCTATCAGTGAAGAGAAATGTACATGTACATGAAGACAAATTAGGGGCATCAATTGGAAATTACCGATGACAGAATAATCTGTATAAACTTTCTTTCCATGAGAAAAGCATGCTGGTGAGGAACCACAATTATCTTCCTTGATGTTCTTGGCATCTGATGCTTCAGCGTATGAGGGCTCCGAATATGAACAACAAACCAAAGATCCTATTAGAAGGCTAACAAGTCCATAACATTGACGCCGAGAACCAGGATGGATACTGTATTTACTTTTGGTCATATTACCGTTATTAGGCATCAAGAGCCTCAATTTAACATCATGCGAATGGAAGGAAATATCCGAGCATGTTTTCAAAGAAAATCTAGAATCACGGATCCAATTTAATTGAAGTGAGTGGTGGCCATTGATTTGTTTAGCATTAATAGATCCCAAACAGCTCCTGTGTGATGTTCGCAAGCGCACAGAAGAAGTGAATGAATTTGAAGAGGATGCCAAAGTTGTATCGTAGTTCGCCTTCCCAACACCAATGCGGAAACTGTGCATGTGTGCAGATCCTCCAAAAGAGACATCGCATATGTTGTTGTTCATATTTCTATAGGAACTTCCACTAAAGCTGGTCACATTTTTCATACATATTCTAACAGGAAAATAGACAGCCATTCTGGCATATCTGGGGAGAAATCAGGAAAAAGGAACCTAAATATCAGGTAGATTGCTTTTCAATGACCAAAAAAGCATCTTGATAAATTCCTCAAACACAAACTCATTGAAATTAACCTATACCCATTGATAGCATTTTCAACCTCATAGAGAACATATAATACCCATCAGGAAAATCATAAGCACTTAACTCACCTAAGTCAATAACTGAAACAGAAAAGTCAATAGAAGGAAATAGCTAAGTGACTTTTCCACGGGGAGAAAAATCCGGCATTTCAATCATCACTGTAACATACAACTCCCATATCTCATGGGAACATCCACTTTTACGAGCATATAATGTTGCATCTAATGTCTCAAACCTATATCGCTTTCTACAAGCAAAACTATAACCTTTTGCATTTTGTTAAGGCAAAAAGTTACATATGACAATACTTATAAAGTTATAGGTAGTGTTTCCAATTATTAGATTCTGGGATTACAAGTGAACCCAACTAACCATGAACAATTTCAATTACCTGGCCAGTTATAGGGTATGTTTTTCATTAATATATTATTCGATTACGAGTGCATCCAACTACCCTTGAACAATTGAGATTACAGGTCTCAAACCTATCTGCCCCCCCAAGCAAAGCCAAACTAATAACCTTTTGCATTCTTTTATAGCCAAAACTATCTAGACAACAATAATAACAAGTTATGTTTCTCATTAAAATTCTGGGATTATCATACAATCTATATTTGAAACTAAATGAGCAACTACAGAAACAACAATACCTATGTTCTTGCTCAAGAAAAGTTCATTTTCCCGCACAAATTATCAAGAAATTATTCAGCAAAACCCAACTATTCTAAGAAAACCATTTAGTCCAAAACAATCAAATAAAAAATACACACAAGCAAAAACCAATAAAGGGTAAATAAAAATTGAATCTTTTTTCATAATCAATTCATAATTGGATTATAACATAAAAAAAACAATAATAAACACAAGAGTAAATGAAGCTAAAAATGAAAGGTTGAAGATATCATGATAATGAAGAAGTAAAAAATAAATTAGTACCTGTGTAAATGTGTCAATGTGTTGAGGAATACTTGAAGACTTGAAGTAAAGAATTTCTCAGATGGTTTGAGGAAGAAGATGAAATGTGGTTCACCTTATTATTTATGTTGGGTTTATTTTATTTTATTAATTAATTTTTTTATTTTAATTGGAATTTTTTTATTTGAAAAAATAGAATGATTTTAATTATATTATAGAATAATTTTATGAAAAGAATTATAATTGTAGGTTTATTAAAATAAGTATAGATGACTTATGGCAACACATCTTGTAATTGTGCAGATTGGAGACAGAAGTAATTTTCAGTTCATGAATTATGTAAAAAAGAAATGGAAAAGTTAAAAATTCATATTATTTAGATTGGAGATGAATGGATAGAGGATAAGAAGATCTTAGTGATTTTGCGGTGATGGACCGGACCGAGAAGATAGAAAGATCTTAGTGATTTTGCGGTGGACGAGACGAGGAAGATAAGAAAGATCTTGGTAATTACTACTTGTGGAAATGAGACGAAGTACTCCAGTTCATGAGCTATGTGAAAAATAAGTAGAAAAAGTCAAAAATTCATGACATTACGGTTGGAGATCAATGGATCTGAGGATAAGAAAGATGCTTAGTGATTGTCACGTTGGACTATTTTAAGAGTTTCTTGACAAGCGTGCTTCACGGACTTCTCGGAATGACCTTTTGATTGCATTCCAAAACTAATCCGCAGAGGAGGATAATTTGAAATTGTAAGTACTTAGAAGAAATAAATGAGGTATTAATGTGTGAAGAAAAATAGTATGCTGATAGATGGTTTGCTCCAACTTGTTTTTGTTGGCAAATTATAAACAAAATCTAGTTGCGGCGAGTCGAGACTTTCTTCGGTGAACCATACCTAGAGGCATTACTTCAATGCGTTTAGCTCTTATTCCAAAGTTAAATTTTCCAAAGTGGGGCTTGATATGGGCCTGTCGGTTTATGCTGGAGTCTTTAACAAAATTATCACTAAAGTGATAAACTACAGATTAACCAAGCTACTTCCAAGGATAATATAGAAAGGTAAGGTGGTTTTGTTCAAGGGAAAGATATACACGATAACATATTACTAGCTCGAGGGAACTTACTCGAAACAGTGTGAGAAAAGTATGGAAACAATTTAATGATTAAATTGGACATGTCAAAGGCTTTTGATAGGCTCTCCTGGAACTTTCTTCAATTGATTCTTGCAAGATTTGGATTTGCATTGGAATGGATCAATCAAATCAGGCAGTGTATATCTCAGACGTGGTTCTTAGTGATTCTGATGGAGAGAAACTTTGTGGCTACTTTTAAGTCTCTTAAGGGGACTAAAGGCAAAGATCCTTTATCTCTAGTCTATTTATCATTGTAAAGGAATATCAAATTAGAGGCACAGTATCTTATGTAGTTTGAATCCATTCTTTAAGTATAAAACAAGTATTGCAAATGAATATCAATGGATTGGCATTTGAAGATGATTTTCTCATTTTTTGTAATAGTACTAGAGAGCAGGTGTCAAAGCGACTTGTAACTTTCTCGAGCACTATGAAAGGTGTCGGGGCAAAGCATCAATAAGAAAAAACTTGCTTCATTGTTGGGAAAGGAGCTTCTCAAGAGCGAGCCAACATAGCCGGGATTCTTTGGATTCACAAAAGGGAAAGTTTCCTTTAAAATACTGGTATCAACATCTTGGTGCAAAAATCTGTTTTTACGTTTGAAGATATGATGAAATAAAATTAGGGAGAAAATGAATGATTGGAGTGGAAAAAATCTATCATATGGTGGCGAGACTCACACTGGTATGTATGCCCACTTCTCTGCCTCTATCGCATCAATGTATTACATTTTTATCTTTGTAATTGAAAGAGTCCATAAAATTATCAATAAATTTCTATGGAAGTGCGAGAACGACATGGAATTTCTTGGGTTTCATGAGGAATTTGTTTTCCATTTGAGGAGGAAGTCTGAACCTCAAAAATCTGGAGAAATTACAAATGGCTTTTCTCTTTAAGCTTTTGGTGGAATTCGGTGCGAGAGTCATTGTAAATAAATATGATGTGGAAGTATTGCAAGAAGGAGGTGCCACTTTTTATCCAGAAAAAATCAAGTAACTCAAAAATTTGGAGAAGAATGTTGGAGGTAAGGGAGGAGGCTGATGATTATGTAGTTACCCCTTTTTGAAAGCTATCAGACGATGGAAATTTCAGCACCAGAGAAGCATGGAATATGGTTCGACAATGCAAAGATAAGCTCCCCATGTACTAAAAAATCTGGAATAACATTACTCCAAGGAAATTCTCCTTCCTAACTTGGAGAGCTCTCAACAATTTCTTGCCTGCTGATGATGTGATGATTAAAAAGGAATGTATTTAGTCTCCAAATGTCAATAGTGTAGAGAAGAAGAAACTATCGATCATGTAATGGTGAGATGCAAGAATGCTTGGAACACTTGGACTCATTTCTCTGAAATTTTTTATCTAAACATTTGCAGGTCGATGTCTCTGAAGCAAATCATTAATACCTGGTTCAAATCAATTAAAGAAAGGATGCACATAAGAAAAATCATTCCAGTTCTTATATGTTGGTCAATTTGGGAATCCAAAAACCAAGCAAAATACAAGAATTGCTTCAAATTATTCACATATATCATTAAGAGAGCGGAAAATTTTATTGCAGCCTTGGATAATGCCAAATTTTTCACCTTCAAACATTGGAAGAACGATTTAAGGTTAGTTGCAGTTTTCAAGGTTACTATCAATATCAAAGAAGGTCTCCCTAGATATTTCTGTTGGGAAAAGCCTGAGTTAGGCTTAGTTAAACTAAATATTGATGGAGCATCTAAAGCTAGTATTGGCATATCAGGAGGAGGAGGCTTGCTGAGAGATAGTAACGGTGAGGGCAATGTAGAGTTCTGATGTATATGAAATATTCATAGCTTTGTATCACGAGCTTAGAGCTCTTGTTGATCGTCTGAAAATGTGCTATGAGGAAAGAAAGCACTCCAACAAAAATAGAGAGCAGACTCAAAGCTATTGCACAACATGATTACTACAAATACATCACATGGCATGCAATTTGGTTCGAAATGTTCGGCAATTTTGCGGGCTTGTAGGCTTCATTCTCAAAAGGTCTATCGTGAGAAAAGATATGTGAGGTGGTAATTTCATTAAGCATTTGATTGTAATACTTGTAAGCAAATTTTCAGACCAATAAAATGATCTTTTAAACCAAAAAAAAAGTATAGATGACTTATGGACTATGGTATGAGATAACTCTATTTATGAGTTTGGGGATATGAGATCAAATAACGTTCAAGTGATACAATTTTTAGTTATCCATGGTGCTACGAGTGATGTAACGTGATATGGGTTCAAATGCGGCCTAATTGTCCTATATTTCGGGTTAGAAACCTGTATAATCTTAGGGAAAGCTATGGATCATTAGAAATTACATATGAAGAGCTTTCCGTAGACATAAAGATCATATAAATCGGATAAGTATTCAAGAAGATATGAGGTCTCAAAGATGATGACTTGATATGGAGAATAAGACTTAACTTTCTCCTCTTATCCCACATTGCTTACGACATGAGGCCATGAGGGAGACCATTCTCTTCACTCTATAAAAGGGTCTCAAGATACTGTTGGTGTTCTTAAACGTATAATCAAGTTCTAAACTTAATGAATACGAATCCCAGAATGCTACAGATTGTACAAAAACAATAAACATAATTGGCTACAAGTGTGTACCTTTTTCGACTATGTATTAGTAGGCAGCGGAATTAAATTGCTCACAATACTCAAGCAGAGTATCTCTAAGATCGTCCACACCAGCAAATTACCCGAACTCTTCCGTACGTTTTACTAGAACGCTTAAAGTGTAAACTAGGAACAAAAATGAAGAAAAACTTGTTTTCTTCTACAATACAGTCGACTATTTGGGAGGTGGTGGAAAAAGTATTTTGATTTCTTAAATCACAATATGAGCATTAACATTAGTGAATTTGTGTAAGTTTAAGCCACTTAAATAGACAACACATATGAGAGTTTCAAGGAGATAAAATCTTCTAACTCCACAAATCCCCTCTCCACGCTGACATTTCAAGCGAGTCTTCTAATTTGATTTCACCCGAATATTTCCTTCATGTTTCACTTTAGACCGAAAAGTTTATAATACATTTACTATATAGTTCGGTTTACTGTTTGTGTGTGACCTCTTAAGACGAAGTGCCAAGAGTAATATATTAGTGTTTACAATCCAACTAAACACACAAAGTATACCAACAACTTACACAACCTAAAACGAATGGCATCACGCATAACATTTCATTTTAAATCATGCAAGCAAGTGTACTAACACACAATTACGACTATCATAATCTTGGGATTACCAAGAGTTCAACTTAGACTATATTGGCAATCTCTTATGTCAACGGGTCCACGTCGTACATTGAAAATCACCGTAAAGTAGACCAAAAGCACTGAACATGAATTCAGAATGAAAAGCATAAGCTGGAGTTCTTGAACGAATAACTTAGGCTATTTCATCGACATGACATCGGATGTGACACGTACGCCATACTATGAGCCGGCCGCACAAGTGACCTATTTCGACTACATTTTGGTATGAGGCATTAACTATTCATTTATAGGTGGGATTTGTCATATTTTATTAATTTTTACGACCATGTCAAGTGTATCAATCAAACAAGGTAAAAGAATACACCCATGAATCTTAAGAAAAATATAACACTTTATTGGAAATTGTGATATAATTATTAGTGGAAAATATTTCTAAACTATACTTTAGTTTCATAAATAATTTTTCCTATCTTGACTATCCCCTTTTAAAGAGCGGATTAAATAATAATTAATTATAACTGAGTAGGTGAAATTATTTTAAAAGTTTTAAATGCATTTCTATAAATACAAGACTAGAACACCTTAAGTAGATTGATATTTATAGACCATATTATCTATATAATATAATAATATCACAAGGTCCATGACATTTATCAAATATATCATATTATATTATGCATGATAAATAATTAACATTATATTTAAACATACATGGCATGGATGATGCAATAAGGTAGGCACACACATTGCATGTCAAGAATAATCATCAAATGAAAAAAACTATTTAATTTGTCTAAGTGTAAAGTCACTAACAATCTAATTCTAGTTTTTATTCAATATCTAATATTAAAATGTGGCTAGCATTTTCTGAAAATACTTATTTTACACTTATGATGATTAATTTCTAAATTATGTCATAATTTGAAACTCTAATTATCTAATAATTTTAGGTCTCAATTTTAATTAAATTAAATTCAAAATTTTTGTGATTAAACCTAATAAAAAATTAGAATTTAATTGACCTAAGTCCATTAATTGATTCCAAGAAGCAATTAATATTTAATATAATCTAATTAGAACTAATTTTAATGTGATTAAAATAATTGATTAAATTAATTTTCATCAAGAAATTAAATTAATTCAATTCAATTGATGTCCAATAAATCAATGTTGGCAAAAATCTATCAAAAATTGAGTTTGGATCAAACAAAAAATCAATTGGTCCATTTCATTAAATCAAACGGACCAAACAGCAGCCCAAAACCGTGTGGCCCAACAAACAAGTCCACCCTAGCCCAATGTGCAATCCATCGTTGGACCCCGGGGGGCCGGACGTCGATCAAACCAGCGCGCGTCCAAAAAGGAAGCTTTGCCACGCCATGCTAACGTCATTGGCGATGTGGCGCTAACGCCCAACATCACAGGTGGCGTAACACTTGTCGTCCACGTGGCACTGCCACGTGTCGAGCGATCCGGACGGAGTGCAATTCGAGTCAGGTCGGGACGGGTCGAATTGGGTTTGACTATGGTCAACGAGTTGACTCATTTGATCGAGTCAACTTCGGTTGAATTCGACTCGATGGCGTTACTCTTGACGTGGCGGCGTACCTTTTGTTTTCTGTGCAGAAGCAGTTAAGCAGATCGATGATTTTTACTCGTTTCAATTAATAAACTAACATAAAAATTAATTCAGAAAAATCCAAAAAATTCTTAAAAATCAGAAATATTATTTGAAAATTTTCACATTAAAATATTTCAAAAATAATTAACTTTTAATTATATTTAATTATTTTATTAACATAATTCATCTAAAGGAATTAAAACACCATAAAACACAAATTAAACATGCAAAACAGTCCAAAATTTAGCAAAAATATTTTCATGCTTGTTTACATGGTATAATCATTTAACTTGAGCTCTGAGTCCCTTTGTTGGTGTTCTTAAGCGTATAATCAAGTTTAAACTTAATGGATCTGGTCCCACAAGTACTACGAGATTATACAAAACAATAAACATAATTATTTCTGAAGTGTACCTTTTTCGACTATGTATCGATGAAGCGGCGAACTTAAATTGCTCACAATACTCAAAAATGAGTATCGCTAAAAGATGATCCCACATGACAAATTACCCGAACTCTTGATTATATTTTACTAGAGCGGCAAAGGGTAAACTAGGAACAAAAGATGAAGAAAAACTTGTTTTTCTTCCTAAGGGGGGGTCGGCTATTTGGGAGGTGGTGGAGAGAGTATTTTGATTTCTTAAATCACAATATGAGCATTAACATTAGTGATGAATTTGTGTGACTAAACAACTTAAATCGGAAGCACATATAGAGTTTCAAAGGAGATAAAATCTCCTAACTCCCTGCGTCCTCTCCACCTTGATTTTTCGCTAGTAAACCTTCATGTTTGCTTTAGACTTCATGAACTTTATAATACATTTATTATATAGTTTGGTTTACTATTGTATGTGACCTCTTAGGATGAATTGACAAGAGTAATATAGTAAACAATATTAACAGGCTTGTATTAATATATAGATTACTGACGGACCCTAGTAAGCCCATCGTAACCACACAATGTCGATACATTAAACCACAGAAATACTAATTGTCTAACAGGTGTATATATTGAACTTACATATATACATATATGTATATATACTTTGAATGAGTAAATCAGTTGTACAATTTAAATTATTCAACGGGCATTTTATGAGATCGAATTTCTCATAGTTCCAATAGATACAAGGTATGATCTTCAATGTCCCCATAATATCTTTTCAGCGTATACATGCAGCATTATCTGTGTTGGGAATCGAGGAGATATGTCGGAGGGGTGTGCCTGCTTTGTTCTGGGTTCTCTTTGAACCGAGCAAGCTCGGATCAGATAGCTGAATTGCCCATGAATGTGCCAAATATAAACATTCTTGGCCTATAGTAAGAGGTCACGTCATCGATAGAATAACTATAAAATTTATACTTAATCGGTGAGTCGGTAAAGAGGTTAATTAAGTACATATGACCTAAGATGAAGAATGATGAAATGAAAGACAAATACTCTCAACTTGATTGGCATGGGAAACATACCACAATCCAAAAAGTGAACACCAGTAACAATCTTCAACTTTCCGACAAAGACAGAGAATTAAATTCTCTCAAGAATACGCGTGCTCACATATTTCCACCACCACATTCAAAGCCGAACCACCATCCCTCTTCTAATCCAACCTCCACATCAACACCCTCAAACGCCGTCCCGTATCTTCCTTATCACAACCCCTCCTCCTTTCTATGGCCCTCCAGAAAATCTGATAGTCTTCTTCCTACTCCTTTTTCACACGGTGGCACCACCATTAGACACTATCAATCTGATGGTATATTACCAACTCCGACAGACCACCAGTTATTTCTCCGTCGATACAATGGTGCTTTCTCCCCTCAAGGTCAATCCACTCGTCTTCATAAGACTCCAACTTTTCTTCGTTCAGGCAAGAGTTTGGGTTCTTAAAAAATGGCGATAGGTGGAGGTGCACTCTTGGGCCAAGACCTTTTTCATACAGATTCCACCGGAAGTTCAGATAAGGAAACCAGTAACAGTTATGGGTTAAGCCATGATGATTCCGGAATGAATCACTTCTACTCAAAAGTCTCTTTCAATTCAGTGCACAATAGAGATGGATCGAACCAGACTGAAGACATCATTGAGGACTTGGATCCGGACCCTCCTACCTCTGAAACCTCAACAAATTGTGATGATGAATATTGGACTAGTTTGGATTCTTTGGATATGAACCAGATATGTTCAGTCGACAAAGGAGTCTGAATGGTCTGATGGAGGAGGACCAGGGGATGAACAATTTGATCAAAACAAGATACTTTTGGACAGTTCGAGCAGTCCAGGTAATCAACTAGTCATTAGATTTACCAAATTGAAGGATTGCTCTTTTTTTTTCATAAATATTTAACCAATTATTTTTCTTCTCCAAAATACATTTGGGTGGTTGTTTCTTATGACCCCGTGTCATCGTGAAAATTACATCTTTAGGCTGTGAAGACTCGGTCGGTACTTCACAGTTCATTTACTATACGTCTCTTGTGGCTCAATTCAAACCCGGATATATTAGTTCTATTTCTCTGACTAACTCACCGTTATCTAGCCTTCTTTCTGTTATTTTTATTTTGATGCTTTTGGTCGTAGTGGAGATGCTGGATTGGTTTTCTCAAACATTAAAAACTAATCATTCACCTTTCTAAATACCTCCTTCTTTTTTAGATTAATGCAGACACAACGCTCCACACAGTATCTGCGCATTTATAGATGCCCAGCTTGCAACAGAGAGAGGAAACATGGAATTCTATATTCCACCATCTCAAGCTTCTTTCTCAGTCACCTATCTACATATGTGGAGATTTCAATCAAGTTCTCTTCAGTTCAGAAAAACACCCAACCCCAACCAGTAACATTTCAAGATCCTTGCATTTACTCAATTTCCTCTCTGATTTTGGACTTGAAGATCTCCCTCATACGGGTTGTAAATTCTCTTGGACTGGGATAATGCGAGGTATCAATAACTTTGAAAAGCTGGATAGAGCAATGAGTAATTTTGAATGGTCTACTGCTTTTCCTTCATCATCTTGTCAAGGTCTGCCCATCCAAAGATCGGACTATGGGCCCATTCTTATTTCCATCAAGATTAATAAATCTGTCATTTCTAGACCCTTCAAACTTGAATCTTTCCTCACCCTCCTTCCTGACTTTCCCCATGTTATAGCAAATTATTGGCGTAACACTCTTGATAATCACCCCACCCATCTTCTTCTCATTATCTGATCCACAATCTCAAAGAGTGTCATCAAGTCATGGAATAATGACAAAATTGGAAACATCTTCACCCAAATTAAGAAAATCCAAAAAAAAACTTATCTCTACACAAAATCGTCCATCCAGTTCATCAAATATTTCCTCTGATAAGACAGAGATCTAAGCTCACAACAATCTTAGAATTCAACTTAAATCTGAAGAGAAATATTGACGACAAAGATCTAAGCTCACAACAATTTCTAAGGGAGACAAAAACACTAAATTTTTCCACTTTCATGTCAGATACAAAGCTAAGATTAATACCATCCTCGAGCTCCGCAGAGCCTCATGCAATCTCATCACCGAAGAGGAAGAAATCAGAGACCAATGTAAGAACTACTTTGTGAACCTTTTCGCTCTTGCATCTAATAATTAGGATCCGATTTTTGAATCCTTATTTCATATCACCAACACTCTCACACCCCAACAAATTGATTGCCTTAACACCTCCTTTTCTCATGAGGAGGTCAAAGCGGCTCTCTTCCAAATGCCCTATTACAAATTCCCTGGACCAGATGGGTTCCCAACAGAATTTATCAGAAAAATTAGGATGTGGTTGGAAATGTTGTCATCAAAGCTACTCTTGAGTTCCTTAACAGTGGATACATACTCAAGGAAATTAACAACACGTTCATCTCCCTGATTCCCAAAGCCGACTCTCCATATTCGATTGGGATTATCGACCAATTAGTCTTTGTAATGCCATTTACAAGATTGCTTCGAAAATCATTGTGAACTGTCTGAAACCGCATTTGAACTCCCTCATGTTTCCCTTTCAAAATGGTTTTGTGCATGGTAGAGGTGCTCAAGACAACATCATCATGGCTCAAGAACTTACACACACCATCAGAACCTCCAAATGAAGAAGAACGGGATGATTGCCATCAAAATTAATATGAGCAAAACATTTGACAGAATTAGATGGAATTTCCTGCTCAAACTCCTCCAAAAGCTCAATTTCCCTCCCCATTGGATTCAATTAATTAAAGAATGTGTGACAACTGTACAATACTCGATAATTGTTAATGGTCAAACCTCTTAACCCTTCAAGCCTTCCTGTGTAGCAAACCAGGGGACCTCTCTACTTATACTCTTTGCCCTCTACATTGAAGCCCTCTCCTTTTCCCTTCTCCATCACCAAAACTCAAAGAATCTTAAAGGAGTTTCTATTGCAAGAAATGGGCCTCAAGTTTTTTTCACTTCCTCTTTGCAGATGATAGCTACTTCTTTATTCACCTTGATAGTAAAAGCTTAAACACGTTCAACTCAACTCAACTCTCAACACCTTCTGGAAAGACTCTGATCAATCATCAACTTTCACAAATCCATTATCACTTTTAGTTCATACACGCCCTCACTAATCAAGAATGTGGCTCTGACAACCTTGGATATTTATGAGTCACCCACTTTTGGAAGCTACCTTGGTATCCCTCTGGACATCACTATAAATAGAAAACAAATTTTTGTAAATATTATTGGCAAAATAAAAAAGAAAATCATTTCTTGGAAAGCTAAATTTCTCAACTTTGGTGGTCGTGTCACTCTGATTAAGTTTGTATTTCAATCCATCATTGTCTATCCAATGGGTGTCTACAAATTCTCTCTTACGATCCTTCAAGATATTGATCGGATATTGGCAAACTTTCTTTGGGGAGGAACTCAATTTTCATCTATTCATTGGATTAATTGAAAGTTTCTTCACCTTGAGACTAGTAAAGGTGATTTCGATTTCAAACATCTTCATCATTTCAACGTTTCTCTCTTTGCCCGTAATGGTTGGCGTATTCTTCACTGCCCCAATATACCCATGTCTTCTACCCTCAAATCAAAATATTTCCCTAACACCTTTCCGCTCACTATCACAATCAAATTAAACTCTTCATGGACTTGAAAAAGCCTTCACTCTGACATCATGTGTATTTCAGATTCAATGACGTGGATTGTTGGTAATGGTTCCTCTATTAATATCTGGAATGATAATTGGCTTCCAAGAAGTGATTCCTCAAATCTTAATGCCTTTTTTAACCCCTTAGCCCATCCAAGCTACCCTACATTTGTCTTTGAACTTCTGTTAAACTCCTCTCAATGGAATACACATTTCCTCAATTCCTTTTTCCCTCCCCATATTGTCTATACTATTCTCAAAATTTGTTCAACAGGAGCGACAGAAGAAAAAAAAATGGCCCAAAGACTCGTTTCAATCCAATGACCTCTACAAGAGGATCGCACAACTCTCCATCAATAACATGAAGCTCCCCTCCACCTTCTCATTCATCCCCCGTCAAGTCTGGAATAAACTTTGGAAACTCCCCTTCCCCCAAAAGATTAAAGTATTTCTTTGGAAACTTCTACTAAATAGATTACCTCTACGGACCTTTTAGCATGTAAAATTAAAATTAATACAGTATTAACACTCTTTTTGTCTATGTTTGTTAAATAATGAGAGTAGCCAACATCTTTTCTTTGAATGTTCCTTCATTCAGGACATTTGGTCCCCTTTGAACATTTTTCCGACCTCTATTTCTATTCAAAACTTTCTTTCCTCTTTATTTCTAAAAAATTGGACGCATAACAACATATACGAGCTTCTTATTTTTTGTAGTACTCTTTGAGTTACTTGGCTTATCAGGAATGAAGTCACCTTTAAACATGAAAATCAACGGACTTTAAGTGGAGTTGTGCGAGCCTCAAAGTTGACTCATGAATTGCTTCAACATTCCAAGAAGCTTAGACTCTCAACACTTAGCAGGAGGATTCTCAACGGACACACTCTTTCTTTTTAATTATAAATCTACTTTGTCTTCCAACAGATGCGATAGATTTTGTCGGAAAAGGGATACTAAAATTTATCTTGGTATTTCTAATGACAAGAGGCCCAAGTGGCTTTTAGAGATCTTCATCAAGGGGGTCCGAATAACTATTAAATGATCTCCTCTTTTAAGCTCTGACAATGGAAACTATGATGAAGTGGATGCTCCTACTTCATTTTCTCTGGCTTCCGTTGGCGAAATAATTTTCACAACTCTCCTAATCACCAAAGAACTTAGCTTTCATTCAATTTATGTCATTACTCAGGTTTATTTTCACAAGTATAGTACAAGAATTATCACAAGCTTAGGTGCACTGATGATTGGAGATCCGTGCTTCAAGAAGGAAACAAGAAGAATTGGGAGATCTTTTGGTTACAACTAGTGTTGGTTGGTTCTTAAATTTGAAAGACATTGTGATCAATAATTTTATTTGGTTTAAGTATAATTACCAACTTCATGTAATAAGCTGTGCGAATGCTACAGATAAATTTCTTTTACTTAATATTATGAGATAACTCAATCCGATAGACACCATATTAAGTAGTTTTCTAACGAATATTATTAGAGTGCATAACGAGATATTCCGATAATTTACACTTGAAAATATGTTAATTACTACACATAAATAAGATGTTAACATATAAAACATTCACATGCATTCAACTACTTTTGTTTCTTATATCTCTAAATTTTAGAATAAAATATTTTGATTTTTTCAGTTTTTATCAATGTGGCTTGCTGCTGCTATTAACCCAAGGATTGAAATCACCTTGATTACAGAAGTACATTCTTATTAGTAATTGGCAGTTGACACTTATAATATGCACAACACTTGCTCATGCATCTATACATTCTAATGTGGTTTGTATTGCTATTTGATACTTCTCTCAATTTAATTAATTATCTAGCTCAACAAAAATATTTTATTAAGATCGGACCAAATCAATCTTTTAATCATTAAGTTAAACATTATTGAGATAATCGAATGATCTAACGGTTGAGCTAACACCCCTTGATCCATGAGGTCAAGAGTTCGAATCTCATGTAGATGAAGAGTTCGAATCTTATGTAAGGGAAGGAAAATTGAAAATTATTGTAATTTTAACTATAAAAAAAAATTAAACATTATTCACATGCGGAATCTAGTAACTTAATTGCTATTTCAATGTCCTATAGTACAATTAGGATATTCCATATTCTGGCTTGCTCATATTTGTCATATATATTATTGAAAGAAGATCTTCAAGCAAAAAAACTCATCTTTTTTTGCTGGTATTGATACTTTGGCCTTTGGGTATGTATGACCCTATATGAAAGTAGGCTCATAATGTAAGAACTAGGTCTGAAGGCCGAAACTATGCAACAATCTGGGCTTTAACAAATAAAAAAGACATTTTGAAAAGGGGCCGCTGAATGCTGATTTCACCTTGAACATAGATACCTTATGGTATGAATTCAATATTAGTCCATGATGCAATGCTCACATTAAAAATGGGCAGAAAAAATGAAGGACCTTACTTCTGTAACGGGCAGTCGGGCATCCATAATCACTATTCATCGAATGTGTCTTGGGTAAATTTTGGGTAGATGTAATAACACATAAAATCGTCGATAAACCACATTAAATTTCTACATGAGACGGAACTTAGCAAAGAAAATATTAATAAGGGAATGAGCAATGGAACTCGCATAACCTTACTACCACAAGTTCACCATCACCAACTTGACCACCTTTTGGAATTGTAAAGGACTTTACTAACATAGTAACATGGATGAATTCAGCTTTAATTAAATTTAAAATCATAAAATTAATAATTCAATACCTAATAACTTCTTAGTAAAAATTAATACGACGCCCGAAGTATAATTATTGAACTCTATAATTATTTCACCAAATCTCAATCTTTTTTTCGTGACACCATCGTCCATAGATATTGTTCTTTAGAGCCAATCGGACTCCTGTTATTTCACTAAATATCATTCTTGATTTTTATGAGACCAATCACACTTGCATATATACTCCTTTCGTTTCAAAATAAATAATTATTTATATAAAAAATACTTTATTAAGGGATTGTGAAAAATTACATTGAGATTGTAAAAAACTATATTGAAAATGTAAAAATTTACATTAAAATTGTAAAAAATTATATTAAAATTGTAAACAATCAAATATTTTAAAAAACTAAATTTTTTCTAAATGATCATGTATTTCTAAAAATTATATCATTTTTTATATATGGAGTACGTACTAACAATACATGAGGACCAAAGCTGTTATAAATCTTGAATGCCGAAAAATTAATTGAAGCTCTCTTTATTGTCCCTTTCATGATGTGTCTCCATCAAAATATAAATGAGTGCTGTCAATATTGCCCATCTCTATTTGTTGATGACAAAATGAACTTGAGCATACCATGTTCCAATTATAAATGCATGAAAATCAGTATCTTAGACATTAAGGATGTTCATACATTAGCCATTTTGCATGTAGTACTACTCAATCTTTTCTTTATTCAGTTCAAAGGCAATGTTTCTTTGATTGAATTTTTGTCAAAGTAACAAAGTTGTGATCTTGAGAGAAAAAAAGGAGGTAAAGGACCTTAAACTAAAGCAAAAGAATAGGTGAAAGTGTTTCATCATTTTTTTACTGTTGATTATCAGAAAGAAAATAATTGATGTACCCCCATACAATTTTATGTAAATTAGAACATGCACACAAGTGTTGCAATCTTTCTTTCAATTTTATCTTACCCTGATCAATACACCTATTGTGGTCCCTCTTATAATCATCAACAAGTTACATAAAAGTGATGTGATTTTGCCTTCTCTCTTTATACCTCTGTTTGTCATTGAAATGGAGAAAACGGGTGCATCACATATGGTTATAGAGTTTTATTATAAATGTCGGTGGGGTCCTTCGAGTTTCCCCAATATTATCATGCCCGAGTCTTTTGACAATTTGAGCTTACTCGATTACTTTATACTCTCACATAATTAATACTTCTATTATATTTCATATTAAAATTATTTTTGTACTCTTGATACAATTGTTATAGATTATTTTTTGCAAAAAATACACTACATATATATATTTAACCCATTTTTTTGTGATGTCAATTATTTTTTGATTTAAATCGATGATTGATATTCATTCATAAACCATAGAATTACTACCAATACAATTGAATTAGGGAGACATACATATATTTAACCCTTTTTTTGTGATGTCAATTCTTGTTTTGTAACTAATGAAAAAATCATGCGCCAACAAAATAATTAAGCTAGGGGTGGGGATACTGAGTATGAGTCAAATAATCCAAATGGTGTACAACATTTCGATTGAATATTTTATGCAATCTGATGTCTAAACATAACAATTAACTGAATTTTGTGCAAGTCTTAATCAACAAGTGGCTTCCTGATTATTCTTTGCACTAATAACCCCTTTGCAAAATGAGTTGGACTTCATTTTTTTTGCTTGACAACATGGTGTGAGCAAAATCAATAGAATCACAGGCAGAAGAAATCGCTTCATAATAATATTAGCCATTAATGAGTTGTTTAGCATTTAGTATGAAACTGAACTCCGTCCACGGACATGATCGATGACTAATATGTAGATTAAGGATGAAATTTTAGTCATATGTATATATTTAATCCCATTTTATTTTATTAAAAATAAATGTATCAAATTATGGTAAATTTAAAATTATTGAACTACTTTAAATTATTTAAAATGTTTAAAGTGTAAATGTCTCCAAATAAAATAAAATTATTTTTATTGGCTTAATTAATAAAAAATGATAGTGTAAATATGGAAGGGGTGTAATAGTGAATAAGATATTTTTATTCTATGTTAAGGGACCTAGCCCCGATAATTAAGATAAAATTCGGGGACCTAAAATGATAATACAAAAAATTCAAAAATTCAATTGATATTTAACATAAAATTCGGAGAACTGAACGTCATCATCCTGGAGAAAACTATTGAGGGTGATTTGATCAAATATAGTGAATTAAAAGGGAACACCACTTATGGGAAGGAAGCTTTATTGGGAAGAGGAACAATAAAAATCAAGGTAAGAGTCATGGAAGTTTGGAAATTAAGATCCTTTGAGTAAAACTACCTCGATAAGACTTTGTGTGAGAGGCAATGTTAGGACAAATTATCAGTTGACATGAATGGAACTGTGTACAATTGATTGTTTGGGTTTCGTGGATGAGTATGTAAAGCCAAACCATGGGCCAAAAAATTATTTAAACTATTACGTAGTATCATTTGTTATTCCTTCAATTCCATGAAGATTGTATAGTTTTAAATTTAATAGTTGAATTTTAAAAATTTGAATTAAATTATTTTTATATATGTTGTTTAATATTTGGTGAAAAAATATCAAATATATTTTTATTTTCAAGTTCATTTTTTAATCATAATTTACAAAATTTACCCAGTTGACTTTAACTAAAACACATAATTTTTATTCAAGTCGAACTTATTATATATGTCAATAATAAAGAATAAATATTATACAATATATATAAAAATATTTAAGTTTAAATTTCTTGACGATCAACCATTAAAATTAAGGGTCCACATCCATTAACATTAGTATTTTTATTTGGAAAACTATTTTAAGACAAATTAAAGAGACCATGATGCCATTAATTAATTGAGATATTATTATCTTGAACCCGAACATTTTGAATGACAAATTACGCAAGAAGAATCTTGAACACCAAATTGAGCTAATCTAAACATTTTCCAAGGAAAGTTTTACTTGGTTTGGTAAAAACACAAAGTCAAGAATGAATTGACGTTGAAATTAGTCCTTAGCTAAAGGAAATATCCAAGAGAATTCAATTCTTGAAAATGCACCACTAATAAAATGATCACGATTCTTTGGTATACTACTTGATAAGCTTGAACAATAATATACTTATAATATTTGGAAGGGAATATATCTAACCTCAACATCTTAGCTCATACAGTCATACTTCACCTCTTATATTTTCTTCTACAGTATATTTAATTTTACCACAATTTAAAGAGAAACTGAAATAATCTTTTGTTTCAGCATATACCCACAAATTGTGTTCTGTTTTTGCTGCATTTTATCATGTGTTCTGGCTCTTTCTTAGTTGTATCACTTGTATGTAGGTCCTATAAATAATTGTAGAGTCAGTTGGTCATTATTCTTTTTGCCTCAAAACCTCATAAATAAATTAAACATCTATAATGTGCCCACTCCAGCTTTTAAGGGCACTGCTTGCATGGTGACCAAATAAAGCTTGGATCAATTTATTTCAGTGACTTTGTTCCAGTGTCATACTGTCATTGACTTGTCTACATCGCCAATTTATAATTTTAGCTTGAGCTATGTTTCTAGGAAGGAGATATCAATCAAATGATGAGAAACAAAGAAAAACATTATGGAGGTTTTAGACAATTTATTTCAGTGACTTTGTTCCAGTGTCATTGACTTGTCTTCCTCATTGTTTGACAATTTGATTTGAACATCTAATGTCTTGATGCATGAAAGGATAGATGTGATATGTTGAATTGTTTTGAACTCCTCATTGTCATAGATATGGAGGTTTTAGACTTGAAGTTATTATAAGCATACAAGAAATAACGAGAAAATTCGATCCGATGGGTCAAATAAGAAGAAAAAAATTCCCGAAATATAAATTGCTAATGGTAGAATTGTAAAAATTGGCCTTGTCCAATCTCTACCCATGTATTTAATTGGAGAAATTTGACTAACTAGCACCATCTTTAAAGGAATTTTAATTTCTATTTTTTTTTTAAAGAATAGCACATTTTTCCTCGAAAAGACTAAATTGCCCCATATTAAACAAACACTTCATGTTCCCCAAATTACAAATTCTCACCCTCACCCCCTCTTCCACCTACCCCTACCCCCGCCCTCTTCCCAATACTATATTTATTAGACTAATTTGTATCTCAAATCAATATAATAACGATTCCATGAATGATAAACTACTTCGGATAGATAATCTGCTAATTCAAACATGACAAATAGAAAGATGACAATAAATGACACAAGATTTTACCTTGGTTGCATACCGATATAAAGAGCTAATCCGGCTGATCTGCCGGATCCACTAATAACTTTAGGAAGAATTGTTTATAGGACTCAAGTAACATATTCTATGAACTCTCGATTAGATATTTTCTTATAGATTGAAAACTCTAATTATAAGCTTCACAAATCTCTCAAGACTATTTATCTATGATTCTAATATTTGAGTGATGATAAACTCATAGTAAATAACTATCTATTTATATGCAAACGAAACCTAGCAAGGTTAGGTATTTTCTTGGGCTCAAAATCTTCAAAACCGCATAAAAACTTCCTTTTCCGGACTCGGCATTGTGACCTCCATCGTGACTCCTACACACGATGAAGATCTCGACAAAAAAGTTTCAATTCAGCTCCATCGTGACCTGTGGTCACGATGAGACTCACGAAAAATGACTTCACATCCTTGGTTTGGGGTGGGGTTGTAGGGGAAGGGGAATGGGGTGGGGGTGGGGTGAAGCGGTGAGGAAAGGGGTAAGTGAATGTAGGGGTGAGGGGTAGGGGTTGGTGGGGTGAGAATTTGGTGAAGATGAAGTGTTTGTTTAACGAGGGACAATATTAAAAATGGTGCTATTCTTCAAAGAAAAAAAAATGTTAGAAATTAATTTTTTTTTAAAAGAGTGTTAGTTAGCCAAATTTTCAATTAATTGTATGGCACAAATTGTTGTGAACTCTTCATGGGTAATTTTAGACATTAATTGTAATAAGACTATAAATAACCCTAAGCGATATTTTATCAAGTGGTTATATATTCTTAATTGTTTATAATATCAAACTCGAATATAACGGTAGCTAAATCATGCAATAGAATTATTGTTGAAAAAACAAAAGAGTGGATCTTGCATAAACTGATGATGACAAAAGTGCTTTTTTGAGGGAAAGAAAAAAGATTTGGCCTTTTTCGTATTTTTACTTTTGTTAATGTAACCATAGAAACGACCCTATAAATCTGTTGGCTCTACATAAGACGCCAGATATTAAAGTAGATATCATGAGGTCCACAGTAAAAGAAGTCTCATATGACCTCCTAGATTAGAAAAAATTTCACTCAATGGTGAATTACTGTTTTAATTAACAGTATATGTTAACTTTATGTTGCTAAAAAAGCTATAGCTCAAATTTAGACACGTATACAAGTAGAATCATGTTGAACTTGAACATGTTCGAATTCTATTTGAACAGAAGATTTTGAAGTTTGATATAATTGGAGTTTCGCACAAATCGGAAATATTAATTTTACATGTTACCAATGTATGTTAGGTAATTAAGTTAGAATTAAGGTGTTGTATATATTATGCAACTCCATCCAAATTATTTTGAATTACATAATTCAAATATTCGTACTAAAGGAGAACTAGCTAGTAATAATGATAATAGGTCTCCCATAGTATATAATGCTACCAATTTTTACAGTCTCATGCATATGATAAGAAAAGGTCTGACTCAAAATCATTTAACACCTTTTTCTTGCTTTATACTCCGTATTTTCTCCTAGGGACCATTAAGATAAAAGTGTTTCACGTCAAAAAGGTTCCCCTATGAGCATATGGCATTGATCCAGATTATTGATAATTCAAGTAATCAGGAAAGAGACAGAACCCTCTGATTTTTATCTGTCCAGTGAATATATAGATATATAAATGCAGGTTAGAGTACTGGGCATCTGAATCTTATCCTTCCAAAATTAATTGTCTCTATATTCCAAAATGTTTATTTTGGTAGATTATAGGCAATACATACTAAATAGTCATGTTACACATTGATAGCTTAAAAACATCTAGTGAACTGGTGATAATTGTTGAGTTGAAGTCATATTTGTTGGGTGTTCCGTGGGAAATCGGGGGCAAGGTCGGGCCTTGCTGGTCCCGACTTTGGGGATGCATATGGGCAGAAGGTTTGGGAGGATTGGGACCAACAAATGTCCCGACCTTGCTCCGATGCGGAGTCGAGGTGGTGATTTGAGATGGTTTTCGGACTTTCTGAGGTCCAAGGATAACCTAGTTAAGTTAGATCTTTTGCCTATAAATAGAAAGTTGTTCACTATGAGTTGAGTATCACAAAAATGTAGATAATAATCATCATAGGAAGAATAGTAGGACTTCTTTCATATTCATGAAGAACTTAGAGAGTTTATGTTGTTGAGATTTTTGGTGATAAGAAAATACTCAACTGATAGATTAGCTAGTGGTAGGGCTTGTAACAATTTTCTAGATCATAGTGGATTTTGCGGCCTTGGGGCGTATCTTTCATATTGAGAAGTAACTTTATAAATTACGTGTGTCTGTTTATTTTCCGCAATTTAATTACTTAAATCGTTCTTATTGGTGCTTGAAACTCGGGAGAATTTTGAATCTTAAATCCCTACAACAATAATGTCATGATCTTGAGTCATTCACTCTATTGCTAGTGATAGTTTTAGGATTTATCGCCCATATATTATTTAGTCCATTCATCAATAAATGATAGAGATGATTTTTCTAAATTGAAAATCGCTAAATTGATCATTTTGCATATTCAAAATTTGAATTTTGATTAAATGTCAAATTGCTCTCGAACTATTGATTTCACAAAATAAGAGAAAATAGGAGAAAAATAGTCTGGTGGCTTTGACTGACCACAAAAGATCTTAGGTTCAATTCTGTTTTTAGTTAGTAATTTATGTATATAATGTAATTTACAATACTATGTAATCATATTTTTCATTGCTAATTATAAAAATAAAAAAAAATGAATAATTTTCTACTGTTCTACTAATACCCTTCAAATTAGAGCGTCAATTCAATTCAACATTAAAGGTAAATCTTGAATTTCACTTATTAATAGTGTATATGCTACTAATTATTACTCACCATGTTATTAAAACTAAAATGAGTCAAACCTCCGAATTATTTTGGGATGGAGTCGTGGAGGAAGTAGATTATATTGTGGATTAAATTACACATCCGATTGTAGTGAAAAACCTTTTTCCCATATTAGGTTTTGATTATGGAACTCATAAATGTAACAAACTATCAAAATGATAATTTTATAATTAAAACACAATTACATATGCGATGTGTCTCTTTTCCGAGACCCTCGGAGTGTTGTACCCGAGACCTTGTCTCTGGACTCATCAAACATTTCTTTAGGCGCAACTTTGATGGCTTTCTTTGAGAATCGGTCCCGATATCCCTTGTTCTAGTCTTATTCTTTTTGGCTTGGGCACAGGAAGGTCTTGAGGCAAAGGAACCGAATGTTGGGGTATTGCCTCCTCGCCAGTTGTAACTTTCTTGGTTGAGAATGTGACTCCTTGTTCCATCACTTGATCTTTAATGACTTGTTGAACCCCAATTTGATGTTCGAGGGTTGAAGGTACCTAGACCATGACCAAAGTCGATCGTAGCCACACTGATGTTTAAATCAGTTCGGGTTTTAATTCAGTAGAGTAAGAGTATGAAAATTATAGTTTAAGCATAACCTCTAAATGGAGATTATGGCTGGGTATTTATAGAAAATGCCCAGCTTGGGACTCGGATGAAAAAGAGACATGTGTCCCCCATCTTGGGAAGCTTGATGTGACTTTCAATCTTCTTTAATGGTCAGGCTTTACCCATGGAATAGGCCTTCTTCACATCAGAAATGGGTTATTTAACTTCCAAATCATGATTATATCAATTGCCCCTTTAATTAAAAATATTCTACCACCATTTTCAAATGGTATTAGAATATGAGGGGTTAAATTTTCTCACCAACCACTTGTTACCCTCTTTATGGTCAAGGAATCCCAAGAGTTATCCTCATTACTGTATAAAAGGTAAGATGCCTCTTTTTCTTCTCCACTTTTTCGGAATTCAAGCGAGAATAACCATCTTCCCCAAAGTAAAACCGCTCCCTTTTTCCAAAGCAAGATTATTATTTTCTTCTTTTCTTGCATCTTTTCTTTTCTCCTTTGATCATGGCAGATTCTAATAGTCCTCAATTTTCTCGTCCCACAGTCTCCTCTCAAGCGCTCGAGGACTCTCGAGAGTTATGTTTAGCTAAGCAGTAATTAAAGTAATTGGTGTATATAGTTTTGATGATAAAACACATTTTTCGCTTTTATCATCCCCTCATATGTATTATTCTAACCGCCGGCTGATCATTGTCTCACAGGGTAGCATCAACATAGACGATCACGCCTCAATCTCTACCCCTGCCTTGGAGAGCCTACACCGTCAGTCCACGATGTCTCGAGCTTCGGCGAGTTTTGTGGAGTTCCCTTTGTTGAAGATAGCCACGAAGCCTCAAACATTGAAGAAGTTGGCTCGGGGTCTACTTCCCCCGACATGGATGACTCACAAGGTCCTTTAGAAGTGATGCCCCTCCGAGCTGTCATGGGTCCTCCTGCCGATGTTCCCCCTACACGAGGTTCGTCTCTTTGCTCAGCAAAACCCCGAAGAAGGGGTCAAGAGCATACCTTAGACCAAGTTAGGGCCAAGACTATTCCTAGTTTGATCACCGAGATCCAGATGCGGGCCAACCGCAATTATTATGATTTTTCCGAGGGGGTGAAGACCGGATCACAATGAAGGGGAGGCATTAATACTCTGTCCGCGAATCGAGGTCGAAAGAAGGTTTGCGCCCGTCCACCTTTCATGAGACTACCACTGGGGTTCACGAATTATGGCCTCCGACTTCTGTAGGATTTGTGGATGGGTGTTAGTGACCCTTAATCGTGCTCGGTTCAATGATGCCTTTTGCTGGCTTGTCTCACATTGTTTCAAGGTAGGCGTGCTTGGGCATCGAGGTTGTCCCAAACTTGGCGTTGTTTTGTACTATGTACAACGTCATCCACGAGAGGCCTCTTTGTTATTTTTAAGTTGCTTCTCCTCAGTACAACTTTTTGTGTACCAAGAAGCGGGACAAAGTTGAGCCTAGTTAGTGGTTTAAGCTTTGGCTCATAACAAGCAGGGGATTGGTGTCAGCTTCATTGGTCAGCCCAGCTCCCTTTTCACGCCGAGGAGTGCACTTGAAAACTCAAGAGTGAAGTGGAGAAATTGGTAGCTTTCGAGGCTCTTCCCACGAGGTCTTACGTGATCGGCTGCGTCTGATCAAAGCGGGTTTGACAGTGCGGACAAGCTTTCTGAGTTCACTCTCAGTAAGTGGTTTTATTTTTACTAACACTACATTCTCTTGGTCTCTCTTTATTAATTTTTTTCTTTATTTTCATACGGTACCCTTCTCTCCCGTAAGCTTATGCTTCCCGGAAGATATCCACATTGCCGGGTAAGGATGTTTGGCTCAATGCTCCAAAAGGAAGGGCTCATTTGTCCGCACAGAGGCCTCTCTTTGCTCCAAAGAAGTCCAAGAAGACCCCCAAGGTGCCGGTTCCCGAGACTACTTGATGCTGACTCGTTGAAGCCTTGATGCGCCTTCTCCTAAGACTGAGGATCCTATCACCTTGTGATTCGGATCGGAGTTTCTTCTCCTTTGGGCTAATTCATCACTTCCTGGCTTCCTCCTACCTGCTTACATCACGAGTCGGCTTTGGGTTTGAGGTCATATGTTCCTACCCTTATACTTTACGCCGGGGATAACCGTGACTGAGGAGACTGTCTCCAAAGTGAAGTCGTCCACCGCTTCCCTCCTAATGAAGAATTGTATGCTGAGGAGGGATGTAGAAGGGATCATGACCTGTGCCTCTCCGGAAGAGCTTCACGACACTTTTTCCCATTTCCAACTCAGGGTATTTCGTTGTTTCTTTTATTTTGAATTCGCTACTTGTTTTTTTATGTCTGAACTTGTTCTTATCAACATTCTTTTTCTTTTAGGCTACGGAATGTGCTTATGGCTTCTCTTTGAAATGGAAAAAAGCCGAGGATTCTTTGGCCAAGTTTGCTGAGGAAAAGTCTTCATTGGAAGAACGTCTCAACGAAGCCTTGGCCGGCGATGATGCGAGCAATGCTCGGGACCTCGGCGGTTTGTGATGGTGCTTATGAAATCAGGCGTCTTTACTAGCAGATATGAAGGCGATATGGCCGCTTTGAAGAGGTCCCTCGAAGAATCCCAACAAACCTCAAACGGGTAAAGGACCCAATTGGATTCTTCCCAACTTCTCTTGGCTGATACGGAGAAGAGGTTAGAGGAGTTGTCTTTGAGGCCTTCCCCCGAAGCTGTCGTCGAAGATTTTAAGAAGAGCGACACTTATAGGGATCTCCTCATTGACAACACTGTCTCTATCATGAAAGAGTTCAGCTTCGAGATTTATCCAGAATTTCGTGGGATACATTCTCTTTTCCCGAATTCGTGGAGAAGAACTTTGGAAAGGAGTCCGTGGTGGAGCTGACTGATAGTGAAGAGGAGGATACCGAAGCCACTGACACCGGGGATGATGATGTATTTGTTGAAGATGCCCCTGCCGAGGATGCCACAGTAGCTTACCTCTTAGTTTTTAGTTTTTTGCTTGGCCTTTTATTTTCTCGAACTTTGCCATTTGTGTGAAGTGCCATTCTTGTAATACCTTTTGATCTAGTAATGTCCTACGCACTTTGTAATTTTTCTTCTATTTTCTCTTTCTATTCTTCTCGTATCTTTTTTATACATTATCCTTCTTCTTCACAGTGTTTACATCTTTAGATGGGACTGCCCACATCAGAGGTTAACTCTCCATTCGGAGTTTATCCTGTTGATTTTACTCTCTTTATCATGCTACCATTGTCATATATTTTACTCGGGTTCTTTTCCTTAGGGGAAACAAAAATGTCTTATTAATTTTTTATATCTCGAGTGATCTTATTCACTCAGATATGTTACTCGTGGAGGATTACTTGATCCTGGGGTGATTGTTTCCCCAGGGTCAAATTCTCCAGAGTTTTTCTTTTCGAATGATCTGATTCGATTCGAATCCCGAATGATCTTATTCATTCGGATTTTTTTCCTTAGAGAAACAAAATGATCTTATTCATTTTTATACCTCGAGTGATCTTATTCACTCGGGTATGTTACTCGTGGAGGATTACTTGATCCTGGGGTGATTGTTTTCCCGGTCGAAACTCTCAGTTTTTCTTTTGAATGATGCGAGTTAAATTTCGAATCATAATGATTTTATTCATTTTGGATTTTTCTCCTTAGAGAAACAAAATGATCTTATTCATTTTTTATACCTCGAGTGATCTTATTCACTCGGGTATGTTGCTCGTGGAGGATTAATTGATACTGGGGTGATCGTTTCCCCAGGGTCAAATTCTCTAGAGTTTTCTTTTAGAATGATCGGATTTGATTCGAATCCCGAATGATTTTATTCATTCGGGTTTTTCTCCTTAGAGAAACAAAATGATCTTATTCATTTTTTATACATCGAGTGATCTTATTCACTCGAGTATGTTGCTAAGTGGAGGATTACTTGATCATAGGGTGATTGTTTCCCTAGGGTCAAACTACTCGGAAGTTTTCTTTTCGAATGATAAGTTCAATTTGAATCCCAGTGATCTTATTCAGGTTTTCTCCTTTGAAACAAAATGATCTTATTCCTTTTTATACCTCGAGTGATCTTATTCACTCGGGTATGTTGCTTTTGTATTCTTCAATTGGTCTCGAGATTTTATTCCAAAAGATGCCCTTGGCATTCTTACAAAAGTTCTCTTTTATCAGAGTTCATTACAAAAAGTTCTAGGGATACCCCTCTAGACATAATACTTCTTCAGATATATTCCATGCCAGGTGTGTTTGATTGCCTTTCCTGAGAGCTCTTCCAATTCATACGTACCTGGACCTATAACTCGTCTAACCCTGTAGGGTCCTTCCCATTTGGGGTTGAGCTTGTCCTGTTTCTTCGGTTTGCTGGCTTTAAAGACCCTTAGGACCAAATCCCCCCTACTGAACTGCCGAATTTTAACTCTTCGGTTATAGAACCGGGTTGTCATGTGTTTATACCTTTGCATTCGATACAAGGCTCGGTCTCTTAACTCGTCAGTGAAGTCAAGGCATTCCTTCATACGTTCCTCGTTCTTTTCTTCGTCGAAACAGATTTGCCTTATGTTGGGCAAACACACTTCTACGGGTAAGACAGCTTCGGTTCCAAACACGAGACTGAAAGGGGTTTCTCCGGTGGCATTGGAAGGAGTCGTCCTATATGACCACAACACCCTCTGAAGTTGCTTCGCTTTGAGTCTAGGGGTTCTTAGCGATCCACCCGGAATATGGTCCGGTTCATGACCTCCACATCCTATTTGCCTAGGGAGTAGCTGCAGGCGAACCGATGTTCAATCCCAAGGCGCTTACACATATCTCGTAGCAACGATGCATCGAATTGAGCTCCATTATCCGATACCAATATCTTCAGGATTCCTTATAGTGTGATAATGTTTATCGGATAAATCCTCGATGTCATCATTAGTGTTTACCTGTAATGGGATTGCCTCACCACTAGCTGATGATCAACATCAACCACAACATCCTTATATTTTGTAGTAGGCTACAAATTATGACAGTCATGTCCCATGTAAAGATTACTATAAAGGACCGAGGTAAATCTTGCCTGATTTGCTTGGGAGCAACTTTCATTTTCTGGCATGAATCACACCTTTTGACATATTCTAATGAATAGGCCATAAGTGTAGGCCAATAATAGCTTGCTCGGGTGATTTTGGATGCTAGGCTCTACCTCACAATGTGGTGATACCAATTCTTTAAGTGGACTTCGTTTAATGTTTGGTTGATTTTTTCCTCGGGGACACAATACATTAAGAGCTCTAGCTGCGAGACTTTGTATAATTCATCCTAGAACATCTGGAATTTGTAACTTTGCTCTACAGTTTCGGGCTTCAATTTTCTCTTCGGGCAACTCCCTTGTAGTTAGTGTTGAATAATGGTATTCGATTGAGCCCTTTTTGAAGATAACAAATTGTTTAAGCGAACTAATCCCGTTTTCAAGTGAGCGTGTAATCGGGTTATTTTTTAATAAGTTCAAAGCTTAAAGAGTTGATGAGGATGTTAGGAGCTCAAGGATATGAGTCTATGGCATGACTATTCAAGGAGCTTCGTGGTCTTTATCGTTATAGGCGTTTGTGGAAACTACACACTTTAGTATATGTTGTTTTAAGTATGAGAGAAATGACTTTTGCGGTTTTAATCTTGAATTGTTTTAAAATTGATAGTCCGTAGTTTCTAATCCTAAGTATAGATTGATTCATTGTTAAGGCTCGTACAAATGACTGTGTGTCATTTGTTTCGAGAATTGGCTTGAAACGATCCTTATTTTGGAAGAGAAACATCGGACCATCGAGACCCCATCGAGAGGGGCTGGTCTCGTTCAGGTCCCGATGATCGAGACCCCATCGAGAGGGTAAGGTCTCGATAGGGTCCCGATGATCGAGACCTTGGCCTCTCGATAGGGTCTACACAGGTGGCTTATAGCCGTTACCGCCCAGCCATCGAGGGGCTCATTGAGACCCGGGTCTCGATGGGAGTCTCGATCTTGTATCCTTCGACATATTTTTGTCACGGTATATAAGTCTCTTTCTATTTTAAAACCCTCAACCTTTAAACCTAATTCTCCAAGCATTAAATTCCTTCAAATTCAAAAGGCAAAAGTCAATAACTCTCACATTTAATCTTCATTATCTTTTGTAGAGAGTTTCCTAGTTGTGTGCAAATTGTATTACTCAATCCTTAATTGTGATTTAGTGAAATCCTTGTGTGGTGTAGCATAGGGTTTGCTATTCCTAGTTGGAGTAGTGAAGTGAAATCCTAAGAGGGTATTCTTGGGTTCCTAATCTAGGTAGATTAGGTGTTGAAATCATAGCGGAGGTAACTTAGGTCATAGTTGGAGGCTAGGTGTTTGATAATAGTCTTGAGAGAAGTTGTTTTGTGTGTAATCAAACAATTCTTCAAAGAGCTAGTTATCTTTGCCAAAATCGGGTTGGAAAGCGGAAGCGGTCGGCGTTAGGGGAACCGAAGCTCGTTAAAATCGTGTGTATCGTCTTTCTATCTTTGCTCTTTACTTTCAAGTATTCTTGTTATTTTAGCTAATCATATTTTGGTTGTTTAATTCTTGACTAATCATTCTCGAGCTTGGGTAGTCGGTCTATCGAATTAATTTATATTCCTATTGTTTAATTCCGCATTATTAAATTAAAACTAGAAAAAAAGATAATAGCAACAAACCTTATTCTTCCCCCCTCTAGGTTATATCTAGGCTAACGGTTAGAATTTGACGATGGGGCTTCGCCAATCTTCTTTCCCGAGCCTCGTGGGGTATGTCCTGACTTCTTCATAGATGGGCTTTTCCCTATGCTCAATATGGACTCCCAAGGGGATGTCTTCATAGTAGGTGGTGGCAAGTCGGGCATATTCATTTTCTGTCGTGGTATGTGCTCAAATATCAAGTAGTCAAACCTTATTGTCAATGAAGTTTCCTTGGCATGGTATTTCTGGAGACTTTCACTCTTGACACCACAATCACCCCTTATTTTCTCAATGACCAACTTTGAATCTCCCGAACTATCATCCGGTTATGCTTAAGCTCTGGGCTAACAACAACCCGGTTACCATGACCTCGTACTTTCGGCTCACGTTAGGCATATAAACTGCAATCCTCGGGGCCTTGGATCCAATAGCCTGGCCGATCCTTGGGATTCTTGGCTCCAGAATCAATGTATAAAATCCAATGAGTCGTTAAGTAGTTCGGGCACATACTCTTGATCTTACCGAGGATACATAGTTGTACATGATGAAATCTTCCAAGGCTTGAGCTTTTACCCCTATCCTCGGGACGAAGGTAATCTCGAATTCACTTAATTCGATGCCCATTTGAATTGATCTCCCGTCATCTTCCGGGTTAAGAAAGTATTCTCTTGAGGGAATTACATGACCAACGTAAGTGAGCACAAAATATGCTTTTCGGTTTGAATTCGATATTACGAGATCGAGGGGCAATTTGGCTATCCATGGATAATTCTCTTGAGGCCATCGCAACGTGGATTCATAATATATTGGTTTTTGCACCTTGGCCTCCTCTCTTACAAGCGCTGCTCACGGCTCCATCCGTTACTGCCAAATAGAGTTGGAGCTCCTCCTTACCCTCGGGTCGGGTCAATATCTTTGGGGATCTCAAGTAGTCCTTTAATTCTTCAAAGGCTTTTGCACACTCCTCATGCCATACAAACTCATCCATGGAAGCTTGCCTCAGCTTTCGGAAAAAGGGTAGTTCTATTCCCAGGGCCAGAATGCGAATACGTTCGAGGCCACGAGCATCCTGCAAGTCGTTGCACTTCTTTGTAAGACTTCGGGGCTTCCATTTGCATGATCGCCTCAATTTTATCGGGGTTAGGCTCGATTCCCCTTTCACTGATCATGAAGCCCAGAAATTTACCCGAAGTCACCCCAAAGGAACAACTACCGGGGGTTGATGTACAGTGACTCCTACCACCAAGGTTTTTCTTTTCGGGTTTGCCGAGGTGCTCGGGCTCCTTTTACGTTTCACCAACATGTCATCTACGTAGATTTCCATATTTCTTCCTATTTGATCGAGAAGATGGTGTTGAGCATCCTTTGGTAAAGGCGGCTCCAGTTGCTTTAGACCAAAGGCATGACTTTTCAATGATATAACTGTACTTTGTGATAAAAACTGACTTTGAACCTCCTTTCCGGGGAGTATTTGGTGATATCCCCGTGAAGCATCCAGGAAGTCAAAGACTTTGTGGCCTACGCTTCCATCCACTAATCTCCCCAAACAAGGTAAGGGATAATAATCCTTGGGGCAGGCTTTGTTTAAGTTCATAAAATCCGTGCACATCCTCCATTTGCCATTGGATTTTTTCACCATTACCACGTTAGCAATCCACTCCGGGAATTGCAATTCCCAAATGGCTCCTGCCTTTATCAACTCATCTACTTCTTCTCGTATGGCCAAGTTTTCTCCTCGGAGAATTCCACTTCTTCGCTTCGCTCTGGTTTGTAGGAAGGATCCAAATGTAGCTTATGCAAAGAGATTTCGGGATCACGGGCATCTCCCTCTGGTGAGAATAAAACACCTTCGTACCTTCGGATAAGCTCCATCAATTTTTCTGGTGGTCCACTTTCAGCAGTCCCAATCTGAGCGACCTCTTACACACTTGTTGGATTAAGCGAGACAACACGAAGGTCATGAAGGTTTCTGACTTTCCCTTTCTCTGGGGAGTTATCTGGAGCTTGTTTTCCTGGCTGGATCGTTTTAATTACCTCGGGGACCTTCCCTATGCCTTTTTTGCCTTGGGGGGTCTTTATTGATGTCCCTACATGGATTGACATCATTAGCATATCTACAGCTCTTTTTTGGTCCTCCAAAACCTCTCCTACTCCTCTGGTTGTGGGAAACTTCATTTTTAAATGAAGAGGTGATACTATAGCTCTGAGTTCCATTAATATAGGGCGACCGATGAGTCCATTATATGAAGGATAGGATATTTCTACTACAGTGAAAGATGCTCTTATCATTGAGGTCCTTGGAGCTTCTCCCACCGTGAAATCCAACTCGGCCTATTCCACTATAGATAAATGGGCAGCCCGTGAAACACATCAACGGTGTGCAAGCCGGTTTGAGAAAGGTTCACGGGGAAGTAGACCCAACTTCTCATAGACTCTGAGGATATAAATATAATTGAGCCCCGTATCCACAATCAACCCTGAGGAAATTCGCAATCACCCGGACTAATAATCGGTGGATCGCCATGAGGACTTGATTCCTTCAATTCTTCTTAGGAAAAACGTCGTATCTATCAGAGTGGTTGCCATGTGGGGGCCTATTTGTACCACGACTCTTCTTGCATATTGTTTCCGGGGAATTCGGAAGTGTCCCCCCTCCTTGAACCCACAAATCGTGTCAATTCGCCCAGTTATCCGGGGTGGACTTCGGCTCCGTGTTGTTTCTTCGGGGTGATTTTCTTTGTCTTCTCGGGGAATGTTCCTGGTTCCTTTTCACGAACTATTTCAAATGGCCTCTTTGGATGAGCTTTTCTATTTCTGCCCTCAATACACGACAATCATCCCTATCATGCCCATGATCTCGGTGATACTCACAGTATTGTTTTTGGTCTCATCTGTTCGGTGGGGATCTGAGTTTGTGAGGTTTTGGCAACATTTTCGATCCTCCATCTGGGCGTATACTCTCCCCACCCCGTGAGTGCTTTCGGCGGGCGTATAGAAGAATGTATCGGTTCTGAATTGTACTTATCCTCGATTCTCTAGGAATCTTTCTCTTTGCGCACGGTCTTTCGGAGATCTCTGAGGCTACGTCTGGTGGGCCTCGGCCCTTCTCAGCCCGACCTTTTTTGCCTCTTCCAGTTTTATGTATTTCACCGTTAACTGGGATAATTGATGTACGTTGGCCACTAGCTCCAGTACCAGCCTCTCTTTCAATGGCCCGAATTGCAACCCATGAAAGAACGAAATCATGGATACCTTCTCATTCATGGTGGGTATATTAGTTAGCACCCTCTGAAAGCGGTTAGCGTAACTTCGCAATGTTTCCCCTATTTTTGTTTTTAGTTCATCAATGCTTAACTCTCCTCGGCCACGGTGGAAGCATAAACTTATCGTGCGGTCCTGAGTATGCGCAACAGTAATGGGAATTGGGTGGTAATTTGTGGAACCACTTATTATTTGGAGTAGACTTCGGGGAAAGCTCTCGCGTACACATCATCTTCGCTAGTACAAAAGGACAATTGTGAATCGTAAGCCTTTATGTGATTACTCGGGTCCCCACCAGCCAAGAAGGTTATCTACTTGACATTACGAACCCGCCGACATTGACTCATGTCTTAAACGATATGAGAATGGAAGGAGCATGTTGTGCTTCGAGGGGCCTCGGGTAGGGGCGATGTCCTTGAGTATGGCATTCAGTTCCTCAACCTGCAATTGTAGTTTGGCCACGATATCCTCATTACTGCCCCCGACATTGCCAATACCCCGAGGCTGGGGGTTATCCTCCGTTTGCATGTTCAATGTTGCTTCTGTTGGTTGTTCCTAGGGGGCCGAGGTAGGTCCACGGCCTTTATGTGCCCTCCTATGTCGGTTGTCCCTAAAAGGGGACCGACTAGGACTGGTGGTCGTGGGAGAGTAATAGTCCATGTGATGATGGTGTACTCGAGTGTATCCCCTTTTAGGATATACCGGTGACATTCATCTCGGTATCCCAGAAGCGTGGATTATATTCCCAATTGCTAATCTCTTCCCGCATTATGATATTGACATTGTGTTGGGCGTCCTTGGCCATTGTGTGATCGAGCCGTGGTCACTATGTGGATTTTTACTAAAGCAGTTCCCCTTGGCCGGCGTAGTGTGTGTCTCTTTTCCCAGGCCCGCAAAAGGGCTGTTGTGCCAGAGACCTTGTCTCTAGAATCATCAAACATTTCTTGGGTTGCATCACGATGGCTTCGCTTGAGGGATTGGTCCCCGATATCCTTGTTAATTCGTGTTCTTTTGGCTTGAGCACATTGAGGTCAAGGCAAAGGAACCGAATGTTAAGTATTGCCCATCTACGCCAGTTGTAACTCCTGGTTGAGATGTGGCTCTTTGTCCCATCACTTGATCTTTAATAACTAGCGAACCCGACTTGATATCCGAGGGTTGAAGGTACCTAGACCACGACCGAAGTCGATCCTAGCCACTCCAGTTGTTTAAGTCGAGTTCGGGTTTTGACCGCAGTATTGATGAAGTTATACAATTATAGTTTAAACATTATCTCTAAATGAAGATTATGACTGGGTATTTATAAAAAAATGCCCAAGGTTTGAGCTCTCAGATAAAAACATGTATTTAAATCTCTTGGGAAGCGTGTGATCGAAATCTAACTAAACAGACCTTTAATAGGCCATACTTTACCCATAGAATATACCTCCTCAAATCAGTTTACCCTCCAAATCATGATTATATCAATGTCCATACAAGCTCTTCGTTTTATACCACTAGTAGAATCTAGATGGCAACGGCCAACGAGAGCTGAAAGTTCTTGAAGATTTCAAAAGCATCTTATAACCGCATAAAATATTGTGAATTTGTGATGATTCTTCATTGTTTCATCTTGAAGCGTTTTGCTCTATTCTCGTTCTTTACTCATCTTATCAGAGTACGTAGTTGGGCGGTTGGCCGGCAAAATTGGCATTCTATTGAAAATTAGGAACGGCCTATTTCTTTTTTCTTTTAGTTTTAGAAGGGGCATGTTAGTTACATATCCAAATAAAATCAAGATTCAAATAAACATACTCATAAGGTTAACTTAGATTGGTTAAGTTGAGTGGAATAGAAATCGGGTTGTGGCCAGAGTACAAGTCACAAGCTCGATTCTTCCTATCAACACTTTGTTGTTCATTGGTCATATAAATTTGTCGGCCTAGTATGATCTACCCCCTAAGCGACATGATTGCGAGACAATTACATTAGTTAGAGGTTTAGTTAATGCACATTCGATGATTAATACTTACAAGTCCCCATTATGAAACACTCAAATAAACGCAGTGCCCTTATCGTCTTGAGTCTGGACAATACATTACATATACGGGGTATTTTGTTTGTTTGACATCATCATCACAAAATTTTGTACGAGTTCATAATATTCCCCATTGCCATTATTGTTGTCATCACAGACATTCACTATAACATAAGAAGAATCAGTCAAATGGTCAGTGATATGTCATTTCAATCTACAGTATTTTCTTATCAGCAAGTCTTGTACCAACTGCAGGAGGCAACAGTAGTTATATTTGTTGCTATGTGCACTCATACCTATAGACTATCAGGGTCCATTTTGTGCTCAATCGTTACGAAGTACTCCGTATTATTTAAATGTATATATATTATTTTCTCTATTTCATATCCATTATAAAAATTGTTAATTTAATTTAATTTAAGTAATTTTTATATAATTTGTTATTATATTTGATTAATTTGTAGACAGTCAAATTTTATTAATTATTTTCTTCTAAACGATCAAACAAATTGAGATATAGGGAGTATTATTTAAATGTATATATATTATTTCCTCTATTTCATATCCATTATAAAGATTATTAATTTAATTTAATTTAAGTAATTTTTATGTAATTTATTATTATATTTGATCAATTTTACATTTATTTGAGTGAATGGACCAATTTTAACTAATATAGAACTTTTTTCTCTTAATTTTTCTTAAAAATTAATCTTTATGGGATGGAAGATTGAGGAAGTTGCAGGTCCTCCTAATCTTATCTTACTTCTCTCATATACTAATTCTCAAGAATTTAAGAGGAAATAATAAGATCAAAGCTAAATTGTATATGTTGATTATGTTCCATCATTAAGAAAGACAGAAAGACAAATCCACTAAGGTAAGCATAGTAAAGCTAAAGGGGCACATATATCTTTCCATATACAAATGAACTTCAAAAGCTGATCAATGAATTTTGGCAGAAAATCCTATTCCTATCACAACTAGGCTAGGTGCATCCGGAATGTAATGCACTCATCTGTCATCAAGATATACATGAAGGCAGAGATAATTGCCTTCTAATGGAATGAATGAATTTTTATTATTTATATTAGGAATATAAAATAAAATTTACTTTTAAGAGAAAATTTCTCAGTATACAGATTTTATCAAATCGAAGAGGATCGACTGTCCAAATTATAAGTCCCTAAGCATTTGATGACGATTTGTGAGATACTTGACTTGGTAGGGTCTTGATAAGAGCTTGGTATGAGCTTGACTTGAGCTTGTCTTGAACTTGATTTGACTTGATTTGAGTTGGATTTAGATAGAAGCTCTATGAAATTTGGATATGTCTGAGATGTGATGGACTTAAGATTGATGCAGACTTGGATATGATCAGGCGAGGGAGCCTTATGATGTATTCCGTGTTGGTATGCTGGACTTGATCTTCGGTCTTGAGCTTGTCTCAAATTACATATTAGACTTGATGGACTACTTGCAAATGTCTTTGCGGTGTGGATTTCACCTCCTGTGGTGGGACTTGGGATATGGCCAAGTGGGATTGTATAGATGGATAAGCTACGCCTTTGTGAGACTAAATAGTTGTGCTTTCTTGTCTTTAGTGAGACCATTTGAGACCAGACTTCAGAGGCTCTTAAGATTTGTGGGTAGTAACGAAGCAAGTTGTTGAAGCAATGTACGCTTATTGCTTGTACTACAGCGCCTTAGCAGCTTATTGTTGTAGAGAGTGGGACTTAGTGAGATTTAACCTCACTTGGATTTGATTTAAAGCTTTGAAGCAATGTACGCTTCTAGCTTGTGCTATAGCGGCCTTAGCAGCTTGTTGTTGTAGTGATGATCAGTATGAAGGTGGGACGTCCGACCTTGATAATCTTGTCCAGTGACCAGAGAGACATAGTAGCATGTTCGGCTTTGGAATCCAATATAGGGGCCCGAATATTGAGCAATTATATCTTTGAAAA
This sequence comes from Lithospermum erythrorhizon, assembly GCA_019722365.1. Classification (NCBI taxonomy): domain Eukaryota; kingdom Viridiplantae; phylum Streptophyta; class Magnoliopsida; order Boraginales; family Boraginaceae; genus Lithospermum; species Lithospermum erythrorhizon. The sequence continues at coordinate 239,241 of JADFUC010002017.1, read as the reverse complement.
TTGATGAATTAAGCACGAAAATTTTTGAATGTTCATACAAGATTATGAATAATCGAGATGTTTTTTAGCTTATTCTGAATATTCGAGAGTTCTGAGAGATACGTATTAAGATTATCATCGATTTTGCTTCTAACTTGAGGAATTACTGACATTTGTGCGATAATTCCACCTTAAGCGCTATTTTAGGCTACTTGGAGGTGTTTCTAGCCACCAAAGTGGTGTTTACGCTGCGGTTTAAGATTTAACTTAGAGAATTTGGAGAATTAGTCACCATATTTTCTCAGGTATTTTATGTGTATTTTCTGGATGAGAATGGGATGTGAATTTCGAAAATATAGGAGGATATTTATAGGCTTCTGAACTTTGAATACTTGGTTCTGATTGGTTGGTTTGATTTCAAGTGGATCACGTCTAAGCGTCGAATATTGAGGCAAAGATCTAAACCATACGATATTTAAGGTGTTCCCTCCAAGAAATCAAAATAGCCTATTTTGATCAAGAAGGTTCCGGATTTTAGGTCAAATGCATTTTCATATTGACTCCGGACCTTTTGGAGCCTTGATTTCGAACCACATAACTTTTGGAGTGCTTATTTTGAACCCCGAAACTTTCAGACCTTCATTTCTAGGCCGATTTTAATTAGATAAAATTAGGAATTTTTAGGCTCGAACCCTAAATTTAATGTACATTTAATTCGGGGCTATTTTCTCGAAAACCCTTATTCATATGAGGATTTTACATTAAATTTAGGGTTCCATCGAGAATTCTACCCACGTATTATTTTTTAGTGGCTCGATTAAATTAATTTGATTAATTTGTTTAATAAATTTTCACAGTCTACATGCCTGTCTGACAAATCCCTTTGATGATCCTTCAGCTCACCACACTCTACAACTGCAAGAATATCTACCCTTATAGACCTTTTATTTTGAAAAATTAGGTTTTCTGACTAAAGTACTCAAGATTCTACATGCATGCATATATAGAATACTGATGAATAACCTAATAACAAGTGAAAATTAGGTCTCATGCATGAGGAACATACTTTCCCTTCTTGAATGTTGATCAATAACCTCAAATCTTTTCATGTTCCTGGAATTGCTCAAAACTTTAATGTACTTTTGTTTGCTAAGGCATGATGGATTTTTTTTTCTGTGTACTTTTTTTTTTCAATTCATGAAAAAGTTGATTCAAAATGACATGTGAGACTTAATGATGGAATTTCATTCACTAAAAATTTAGTAGAGAAAAAATAAGTCTCGAGGTAAAATCATATTTACGACATAGGAATCTATTCAGACCTTACAACGCTCTTAGGGGTTGGAGGCAAACTTATTTCAGGCCACCATTGCTAAGACATGATATACTTCCTCCATTTCAAATTAATTGACATTTTGGGATTGCGTGTCAAGGCTTTGATCATAAATTATTTTTTATTCACTAATTCGAAAAATATAAAATTAATATCATTGAATTTGATTTTAAAAATATTTTAATAATATTATTTTTTTGCTTGTAATTTTTTATAATGTACATAAAAATAATTGATAATTAAAGTTATATTTCAAAAAGTGAAAAAATAAATTAATTTGAAATTGAGGTAGTACCACCTAATCCTGCATGGCTCACTTGAAAGTTATTGAATGAAAGTTCCCTAATTGGCCTTCTAGTTTTCCGCATTTTATGGTCATGTCTCCTATGCAGACATAAAGCAGAATAGATTCACTCATTGTCTATGAACAATTGCTTCTTGTAGTTAATTCCTAGAGATATATGTTCCTTATAATGCATGAATGAACCCTCTCTTTGCACATATTTCCATGCATATGTATGGATATATACTTGCCAATTGCTTTAGCTTTCTTTATGGTCCTAGCTAATTATTAAAAACTTAATGAAACAAAGCCAATATCATCAATAATCCAGCCATCATCATAACATAAGAGCTAAAAATCAAAAGTTGATGTACATGGATGGACATAACAAACTTAGCTTGATGAATGCTTCATATATATTGTTTTAATTGCTTCAAAAGAAAAATTAAGCACTTTTAATTTATGAAATATTTTAGCTTTAATTTTTTTCTTGAAATCTAGAGCATGGAATCATCATCATCGTCATCATCATCTTCATTATCTTGTTCAATAATGATTTCAGAGGCAGGGTCATCCTCCTCCTCAAATCCATCAACCCCAAAAGCTCCATGGCCTCTACCAAAAGCCTTGATATGATCTTTTAGGGACCTTTTGTGCTTAAAATCAGAACCACAAATACAATACCAAAGCTTCCCACAATTCTTCTCATGTGTTCTCCAATCCCCCCTAACTGCAAATGACTTCCCACATTTCCTACACATGAAGGGCTTGATTCCATGCTTCCTCTTGTAATGTGTTTGAAGTGTCCTGAAATCTTTCAATGGCTTTGCTCTTGGATGATCAATATTGTTCCTGCATCCAGGTGCACAACAATAGCATGGGAGTCTTAACATCCCTGTTGGTTGACTTCCTCTTAGTGATTCTGGTCCCTTTCTGTACTGAGATCCATGCCCCCACATATGCATCTACAACCACCATAGATATATAAACATGAACACAAGAAAATATCAAATACTTGATCAGTTTGAAACTTGCTGAGAATCCAGTTCAATTAATTGATAAATTGACAATGATCTTGAACTAGTGTTGATGTTTATTTGAAGGGTCATTTATCGTCAGAACGAAGTTCTTCAAACGTGAACAAACTAAAATTACCTTCCTAGACGAAAAATATAGGGTGGTTACCATCACGTTGATAATTTAAGGCCATAGTTAACTGTTAGTTGATTTTTGGGTTATAATATGACCTATATATTTCAATTCAAAGTCAATTCTTAGTAAATTTCTTGCAATATAGACCTAATCTCATCAGTCATCACTAGCTTGTCTCCCAAATTTCTGGTCATATTTCCTATTGAAAAACATATAGGATATATGGTCAATTACTGACTTGGTTATGAAAAATTAAGTGATCAAGAATTCAAATTTCAAATAGGCTAATATATATGCACTATATGATTCAATTCATAGAGTTAAATTTAATGTAAAGCAACATCATTCACTAAAGTTTCAATGATCTTGGAGGTAGATCATAGAAGAACAACTAATAATTATATATATATATATATATGACGAATAAGGAGACACTATGTAAATGTTGATTAATCACTTTTGAAAGAAACAAAATTTCTTTGAGAAATGACAAGAAAAACTGATCATTAGAACCCTGAATTTACTTGTACTATCTAGCTACTGTTTCAAATATCAATAGCTAACTGCTGATAAATTCGACTACACATTGAAATGATGAGTTCTGACTGGTAAAAATGAAAAGACTATGAGAAATCATTTTCTACTTATAAAGGCAAAACTTTCAATTAACTAAAGCTTTAAACACTAAAGAACTTCAGATTTCTGCTGGAAAATCCTATAATAATGAATAGAACCACTTTTTTTTATTCAATAAATACAATCAAAATCATACATCCATGATGATGATTAAGTTGGAAATTTTTATATTTGAACAAGACTTAAAAGGGGAGTGATTTTTTTAACTTGTTTGATTGAAATTTGCACCCCTTTGGCCAAAAAGTAAATAAGAGAAATGGATCCATACAGGAAATGACTTTAGATAAACAGGAACTTTGCAAGAAAGGGGTAAATTTAAAAAGGACAAAAAAGGAGAAAAGAAGTTGCTTAAAGATGCATGTTAACAAACTTTCCTTTTTTTGGGGACCCTTAATTGTATAGATTGAATCACTTACTTGCATGTTATTGTATCTATTGAAGGTCTTGGCACAAATTGGGCAAGAAAACTGAGTAGGGCCAATAAGAATTTGTGAAGGTGTGGGAATCCAATACTGCCCTTTTGTAATTCTTGTTAAAGGGTACCCAGAAATGTCTCCATTATCTTCATTATCTTTATCATCATTTCTTATATCAGCAGAAGAAGAGACTAGTAGAGATGCAGCAAGATCAGCAGCACTAGGGTTTGGTGGCCCTATCTGTAGTGCTACAGTTACAGTTTGCTCCTCATCATCATATCTTTTTGTAGTTGTTGATGAAAACAAGTTTCTGTGTTGAGTTTCTTGTTCTATAATTGGTTCTTGTTGCGGCGGTTGGAGGCGGCGTATAGGGCTTGTGCTTAAGAGAGGGAGGGCTTCTTTCACAGGAGGGGAAGAAGGGGGGCTTTCTTGATTGGTGGTGTAGAATAATTTATGAGAATTGATAGAAGATTGATGATGATGATGATACTGATGATGAGGAGCATGAGGGTTTGCTTGAATGGTTTGAAAATGATGTGATGAATTGTTGAAGTTGAACCAGTGAGGGTAGAAATTTGAGTATGGATCAGTCATGGTAGAGAAAATGAGCTATGGGAGGAGACAATTGGTAGAACATTTATAGGAGAGAGAGAGAGAGAGAGAGAGAGAGAGAGAGAGAGGTATGGAAGGTTATGGAGAGCGAGAGCGAGAGAGAGAGAGAGAGAGAGAGAGAGGTATGGAAGGTTATGGAGAGCAATCAAAAGACAAGCTAATTAGTGCTCAACTAACTGAAGGGTGAAGAAGGAACTAGGAAGTAACCAGGAGGAGGAATTAATAAGAAAATTTATGGAGAAAATTTGCCTTTGAAAAATATAAGAATGATACACACAAATTAATAAAAATAAAAAGTAGTTAAAAACTACATTAAATATTTATAAAAATTATATTTATCCTCATATTGTCATCCAAATTTTTTACTCCATATAATTTTTCTTATTATTATTATTATGATATCAAATTATTCAACACTTGCAAAAAATCAGATTCCATCATTGTAAGTAAGAATCATGCAATAATGGAGATTTAACTGTCAACACAGTAAGTCATCAGGAAGTGATTATTATCTCTGGAATCTCTTGAGAGTGGCTAGGAAAAAGCAACATGCATTTAGCTTTTACTAAATTAAAGTCATAATGATGGGATCTTTGAGCTTTTTTGTGTTTAGTTGAACATAACAAAAAGAAAAGATTTAAGAGTAAGCATTACACAATCTCCAAGGCAAATTTTCGTTAAAAAAAAAGGACAATAGATCCTCTGAAGTTAAAGATTGTCAAGTGACAATTCGTACTTCCCCTTGAATTTGGGCATTTATCTCATCCAATAACATGAAAAAATCAGGTGTCTCCTCTCATTGCATGTCCTCCAAAAAACTTCACGAAGCCTTGCGTGACCTAAATATTGTTTTAATTTATGTATTACTCCCTCCTCTCCTATATATCATATGTTTTTAATATATATACCCTTAATTAATAAACTAAATAATAAAGTTTTCAGTTTTAAGATCGACAATCATTTACCCTTCCACTATAAAAGATAAATTACAAAAATAAAAATAAATTCTAAATCATTAATTAATATTAAATGAAGTATCAAACTTATCAAATGTAGACTATCTTAAAAATAAGAAAACAACATAAACCACTTCTTATATTAAGCGACATTTATGAAGAAATTCTAGGGATAAATTGAAAAGTAAAAGTAATAAAAAATTTGAATTTGTAAACAAGTTGAAAAAGAATGCAAAAATTTAATAAAGAGGTATAGTGATTGATTTTTTGTTGAATTTTATGGAAATCTGGCCGGTGCAAATGTTATGGCTGGCGTTTATGTATTTTACCATGAATAATGTTGTTATTGTAATGCAATGAAGAATTTTTATTATTTATAATAGGGGTACAAAATAAAATTTACCGTAGTTAAAATTCTTCAAATAGACATGCTTTATCAATCAAGAGATCGATTGTCCAAACTATGAATCCTAAGCATTTGTTGGACGATTTGTGAGATGTCCGCTTCCTTGACTTGAGCTTGATTCGATCTTTGATAGAAGCTTATGGACTCGCTTGATTTGATTTAGTTTGAGCTTCGAGCTTCGACTCTCGATTTGATTTGGTTTGAACTCTCGATTTGTTTGAAACTCTGGAGTTTGACTTGATTTGGATGATAGGAGCTCGGGGATCTAGCCGGATAGATGTCCTAGTCTTCATGGACTAAGACCGGTCTCGGGACTTGGATATGGTCCGATCAGAGCCTAGCAGCCGCATTCCCGCAAGTTGGTCGCATAGACTCGATCTTGGCCTCGACTCGATTCTGGCCTACTTCGTACTTCTGATGGGACTTATCGCAAACGCTTGGAGCGTGGGACTTGGTTTTGAGCATCACGCGGGACTGCACTGATAAAGCCTACAACCTTCAGCTGACTTTGGATTTGATGTTTCACCTTTTGTGGTGAGACTTCGTGGCTTGATATGATACTTGATTAGATAGAGTTTAGTGCCTTAATATGACACTTGATTTGGGATATGACTTAACTTCAAGTTTATGGAATGATAACAAGCTAGCCACAACGCTGTTTTCGCTTTGTACTACAAATGCCTTAGCAGCCTTGTCACGTAGAGTTAATTTCGAGGATACGACCCACGTGGAACTTAGTAAGATTTGACCTCACTCTGCGTACTTAGTGAGATGGTAGCCTCACTTGGGACTTAGTGAGATTTGGCCTCACTCGATTTAAGCTACGTAAGTATCGTCACTCTAGCCGCTACGTACGTCCTTAAGCAAACTTGTTGACGCAGAGGACGATTAGTACCTAATGTGGGAAACGCCCAACCTCGTTGGGATGTTACCGATCAACTGCATGTGGGCTTAGCAACATTTCCTCTATAGAATCCGTATAGCGACCTGAGCCGCTTATTCTCCCTATATCTCGATTTACGAATCAAACCCCGAAATTTATCGCAAGTCTATCCAAGCTTATGAATAATCGTGGGCTATATAGCTTAATCCTCGAATATTCAAGCGCTTTTGAGAACCTTCGGCCAAATTCCCTCATCGATTTCAACTCAAGGATTATCAAGGCTTTGGCGCACAATCCTTGATTTCGTGCGCCATTCGACCACCTCGAGGTGTTTCTTCCAACACCACGGCTTCGCCGGGCGTGTCTTCAAAGATATAACTTAGAAATTTCGTAGATCATTCCTTTGAATTTTCTCAAGGGCTTTGCGATAGCGCGGAATTTCATGTGGAGTTGTGGATGACGGCGGATGGCCAAAACGTTGGGGGTATTTATAGGTTTCGGGCCTCAAATGCTCACTTCGACACGGTTTGATTTCGTGTGATCACGCATCTCGACCGCCGAATCTCGAGGCAAAGATGCGAACTGGCTTCTGATGATTTGGAAATTTCGTGGCTGGCACGATTTTGGGCGCTTTTTATCTCCAAAGAAGGTTCCATTCTTTATAGGTCAAGACAATTTCCATATTGATCATGACCTTTTGAGCCTTGATTTTGCACTGCACGCATTTCTTTGGAGCGCTGATTGAACCACATAACTCAAGTGGAGCCTTGATTTTGAACCAAAACTTATGGAGTCTTCATTTTAAACCTCGTAGTTTATAGATCCTTCATTTCGAGCCACGTGATTCCTTGAACGCCTGCTTGGCTTTATTTCCTTAATCAATAAAATTAGGGTTTTCGAGCCCTAATTTTATTTGACATTTTATGCGAGGCTATTTTCTCGGGGACCCTATTTTGAGTTCAAACTTAGGGTTAATTAATGTAAAAACCCTTATTCTGCTGGAAATCAGAGTATCTTGATTTCTATAATTGTGCCCGTTTAAGCTTCAATTGTTATAATAATTCATTTATCAGTTTAGTTAAACGAGATTACCAAACTAAAGCAGTTCAATAAATGTAATTATAAATTACTAAATGAAACTTCACGATAATATCAAGCAGCGATTATAGATTCATGCATAAACCGATATAATAATCATAATGTTAATTATATTATTATACGGCACATATTCAGTCCAAAAAGTGTCACACACATACAATGACGCTGAAGCAGTATTCCATGTATGGAAACTAAATCGAGATTGTTAAATTGGGAGTTGATTGAAATCAACGTGATAATTCTTTAATCGAGAATTTTACATTGATAATGTAAAATACAAATTGACAAAAACCGAATCAATTAAATTAAGGCTTCAATCGACGGTTCAACTTGAGGGAGGCTTATTAGTAACTTGTTAAGTTACTTACTCGTTTAGTAATAAGTTAGTTAACGGCTTAACGAGTTAACTATTTATCAAACGAGTCAAGCTATTCGACCGAAACCAAAAGGGACTATATAAGGAAAAAGATGAAATGAAAACCTAAGAATTTTTCATTTCATCCTCTCCCATTTTCGGCCGCCCCCCTCCCTCTCTCCCTTTGGGTTTTTTGAGTCAAAGTTTTGACTCAAATTCTTGTCCAATTGCTCGTAGATTCTAGCAAGTCCAATCGCGTGATTCAACCGCTTTAATTCAACCTGGTGCATTTCAGATTTGAGGTGTCGAGGGACCTCAAACGGAGGATCGTGAGATTGAAAGTTCATCATTTCCGAGGCCAGGCAATTTCGTATTCATAATGTGGTATGAATTCATATTGTATATGTTTTTGTAATTCGTTATACATTTAATCAATCTTTGTTGCATTTGTTTATTGTTTTTTATGAACAAAGCTTATGTAATTTTTCCTACATATTCTTTAACTTCATTAACTCCAGGCTTGATTTCATTTGCAACCCCTCGCTCGCTCGGTGGCTCATGTGAATTTAGGTTTAATCGAGAACCCTAATCACGTGACATTCTTTTAGTGGCTCTCAACTCCTTTAATTAATTTGATTAATTCAGATAATTCATTTAATTATTTCTTGATAAAATTTCGATGTCTACAAGTTATTCATACCATATTATTGAATAACAAGCAAACCCTAATCTTAATTATATTTCCACTTATATTTATTTTTGTCTTCTCACCCCTTTACCCCTTTAATTTCCCTATCATGTACTAGTATCGATTTCGGACTCAATATATATACACATCTTATAAATTTTAAATTCAACCAATATGACACTGCTAACTAATCTCTTCTTGAACCACAACCGACGGCTTTCCTAGCCTTACTTGAAGGTTAGTTGTTATTGTTGCCAATTTATTTAACTTGTGTAACTAAAAAATTTACCACGTTTTTGTTAATATGAATGAGTGGAAAAGGGGGAATTTAATTAGTTGAATAGAGTCTAGATTAGGTATTAACATTAGTTTATTTCATTATTTCCTTTAGATGATTATTGATGTATTACAGATAAGAGTTTGATGATTTTATGAATTAGTAAATAAGCTGTTCATTAGTTGATTTAGTTTAACAGTAGATGGCGTTATGTTTTATGATTTAATTTTGAATGTTATTAGTTATAAATATATATGTATTTGCAATATGCAATGTGAATATTACGGAGTATTAGTTGTAAAGATATGCCGCAAGTAGCTCATCATCAAAAATATTACCTGCCATGTATTTTTAAAAGCTGAAAATATATAACAATCAAAATGAGAAGTACTAAAATAATTTCAATCACGTTAATGGTGGAAGTCATTGTTACAAACCAAACAGAAAATAATGATAATAATAACTTGAAGCATAAACAGTATTGTAGCAGTGATTCCTGAATCTAGCATTTAATTCCATTCCCCAAACTCGGAGATGTTGTCTTGCTTCCAAATGGAAGAAAGTGCTGGCTACAATTGAAAGCCAGAAAAAAAAACAAGGCAAATAAATAGGGTAACAAACAGTACACAAAGCTCAACTATTATTGCGACCAAACTATTTAACTAAAACGAACCACATGGCACTAGGCCCATGCACGTATCACCTTCAATTTCGGAAATTAACCATTATCACCTTTCACTTTCTTTTATTTGAGTTATTTACTTTAACTTAATAACAAACCTATTACTTATATTTTGAGATGATTAATTATAAATGAGAGTTAAGTATCATTTTTGCCTCAGATAGTTACTTTGTTGTAAATTAGACTTAAATTGGTATAAATGTCAGACATTCGTCTCCAATATGGAAAAGTTACATACTGCCCTTGTTTTATTTTAACATCTAAAATATAAACGAATGTGCAATATTTATCACTTTTAAGAATATATTACGCAATATTTATATTACTTTCGTAAACTAACCTATAATAGTATAATTATATGTGACTAAACTACAAATAACAAGACCATATATCGACATTCCAGTCAATTAATGTGAAATTGTTTCCAAGAATAATGAAGCTGTTTGCTGATTTATTACACCAAGGATATTAACTAAATATATTAACCATAGAGTGTAGAGATAATTAAATATATATGTGGATCATTTTACTTGAACCATATATTTAAAAGCTTCTAAAGGGACGATGATGGTTTAATGAAGTGATTAGATTCTTGTGGTTATTTCAACCTTAAAAAAAGAAGACGACTTTGATGGAAATTTTCTAGTGCTAATGGTTTATTTGTTAAATTATAAAAGTTAAAGTGGAATTGAGTTGATTTATGTGACTGTGAGTAGTGCTCGCATCGATCCGAGTCGGTTAATCAATTCGAATACTGACTGAGGAAGTTAATGAGTCAAAAACAGCTTAAGGTGGTACTCGCTTGAAATAATCTCTAATTTTGCCTCGATATTTACTCTGTCTGTTAATAGATTATCAAAATTTTAAAAATATTATAAACTATGTTCAATACATAATCATATCATAAATAAAGAGAAATAACATTATTCGAAAGAATTATTATGATTTATAGGTACTTCTATTTGCTACATAAGAGGTGTGTACTTTTGTTTAACTATTTTAGTTTAATTTATTCAATTTATTAACTTAATTTGAGAAAATTTTACAAAAATTTGAAGGTTTAATTTGAAATTTGCTAATGATTTTAAACTTCAAGTACGATGAATCTGAATGCTCGTGTAATCGACTTTCATTACTCCGACCAAGATATCTTTAATCTTAGTCGAGCCGATACTAAAAGCCAAAATGCTATTTTACCCGACTCGCTATCTTAACAGCCGGCCGGGTATCCCAATACCCGGATCGACTTTGCTCGTTTCCAGCACTAAGGAGGAATTAAGACTGTGAACAGGACAAAAAGGCGTACGTTTCAAACAACAAAAACGGAAATGGTTTTAGACCACATGCGAGTGAAGTCACTTGCAAGTTTGCGGTAATCGGTTAACGTCTTCATTAAATTGAAGACCAAATAAATTCCTATAATTATTTTATGGGACTAAATCACAACTTTTAAATCAACGTATATATATTAAAATGCAACATTGTTTTATTTTTTAGGTCCAAATTGACAATTTACTCATTATTATATTGATCCTAGTCATCCTACATAAGCACCTTCAACAACGTGTAACTAGCGCAACAATTATTAACACACGGAGCGGTTTACATTTGACACTCGGCTACGACCTCGATAATTTGATGGTCAATTCTTTAAGGCAATCCTGATAACTTGAAGGCTACAACTTAGGAAGCCAAGCATACCTAGCAGTAGGCTTCGCCTATTATTAAAGGTGTTCTCAAGGAGATAAGTTATCACAATAGCCACAAAATGTAGACAATAATCATCATAAGAAAATTATTAGGTTTTAATATTCTGAAAAACTTAGAAAGCTTATTTTGTTGGCTTGGCCAAATTTCGTATATAAAAAAATATTCAACATAGATTCTAGCCAGTGGTAGGAGAATTTTGTAACAATATCGATTATAAAGGATTCCTCGCAAAGATCGCATTGCACTTTCACATCGGCGAAACCCGTATAAATCTCAGACCGCTTATTTCAGACTTTAAGACATTCTTAATTGATCGAAATTTCGAGAAATTTTACTTAATCTTAAACCTGAAAATTAATATTCTGAATTGAGTTTGGTACTCCAGCCTACTTCATCTATAATTCAATGTGGTGTTTCAGTATTTAATACCATACTTAGTTGTGTTATTTCTAGTTCAGAAAACAATGATATTTTGATGTTCTTGCTTTATAGAAGCAAAATATTACAAATCATAATAGAACTATGATTGTTAACAACCTATAAATATCTATATATGATCAGATCCATAGTCGACTAATAAGGAATTATATATTACCAAGGGAATAACTAACGAACTATCTTGGTAATATACTAATAATTGGACTAGCTATGAATATAGAAAGAATAAATTAAATACTTCGTACTAAGCAGAATGCAATCCAAGAATATATATATATATATATATATATATATATATATATATAATTAGATATACTTTCAAATTATATGAGCATTATAAACATGATAATTTTAATTCAAAATTAAATTATAAATATCAAATATTTTAACACCATGAATTTTGAATACTTCGTACTAAGCAGAATGCAATCCAAGAATATATATATATATATATAATGTGCAAAATTAGATGATACTTTCAAATTATGAAGTATTATAAATATGATAATTTTAATTCAAAATCAAATTACAAATGTCTAACTATTCTAACACCATGAATTTTGATGTTTGATGAAAATTAAATTTGAGTGAGACAATATTTTTGAGATGCTGCTGAAGTTGAATTAACTTGAAACTCGTGATAGCGAGGCAGAGCACCCGGCCCACACGAGTGCATCACTGCATTTTTCTTCGTCCAACATATATGCGACACTACTTGCTTGTAGCTTCCGAGCTAATTCCTTGGAGACTTGCATGCATTTTTCCTTGGAGACAATATTCCGGCTGCCTCCTCCATCACGAATTCCATGGACTATAATGAAAAAATATAATTTCATCAATCATAAAACACCATGTAAATGAAACAATAGTGATAGTGGCATATTTAAATGGGTGGATTCAAATTAGTCTAATAAGATTTTACCTCTTGCTATTTGCATCAAGAATTTAAAAATCAAATAAATGAACTCAGACTAAGCATGTAAGCCGAAGTTCTCAAATTAAGTTTTCAGGACAGTTCTGTCCACCTATAAGAGAGGAGAACCGTTAGAACCCCAACGGCTTGATTCGGTACAATTAAGTTGGTAATTAAGTCCGTAATTACTCGACCTTTAATGAGTCGCAAATCATTAATTTGTAATGAAGGGCCATCAAGGCTCGAATTCAAAGTAATCGGCCCAAATAAATTACAAAAGATAAACCTTGTAGTCAAGCCAAGTAAGTTCACTGATACCAAATACTCTTCTTTTCTAAATTAATCTCTCGATCCTTTATCGACTCGATCGTCGAGCCTTTCCGCGTGCTAATTGCCTCCCGATCCGTAGGAACTCTCATTTGGACTCTCATGCATATTAAAGCTCGAATTGAAAGATTTCAGATCCTAAAATCGACCATGATCAAATAGTGTTGTTACAACTTACAAATAATAATTATATCGAAACATGGAAGTTTACAATGCACTAATATGTGGATTATATCAATACTAGTTGTTTGTGCACGGTACAATCAGGCGAATTGCTCATCAGCTTTATATAGTATAATTATTTTGACTATTTTTACATGGATTTATTATAACAAAATATTATTTGTGGATTGAAGAAATTACATGCAAAACCTGGCAAATGTTCTCCTTGACCTGCAATTATTAGACATTAATTTCTCCCCTTTCTTCTTCTAGTTTCCTCCATGAAAGGCATGTTATATTGAACCAACAAACCTCATTGATAGTTTAATTGCTGAGATTTTCTATTACTGATTATATTCTAGTAAAGAGAAACTAAATAATAATCTCTCCTATAATTAAATAAAGAAATTTGAGAACATGGGACTTTAATCTCTAACTTGTAATTGTCCTATTTCCATATTATATATGAGGTAGATTAGACTACTTTTGTATGGTTTCATTTAAATATAAATGATACTCCTCCATTCCTCTTACTTGTCTTTTTTATGTCAATTTTTATTTCAAAATTATTTGTCTTTCTAGCATAGAAATTTCTGCTAAATTATATTTTTAATGTACTTTTGTCAACTTTTTATTTATTAAATTATAGTTTCAATTAATCATATTCTATATTTCGAATGCATTTTTATAATTATTTCATTTCTTAATCTATGTACAAATGATTAAACAATCAACTAAAACTAACGGAGGAAATATATTATAGAAAAGTACCATTAAGAAAATGAGATATTTGGTTCCTCTAACCTACAGGGGCCATGAGCCAAAACACATCATGCTAGCTGGACTAAACTCCAGAAACAATGGGTCCATAATTTAAACATTATGACAAATTAATGTTTTCTATCTTTATTTTCCTGCTCTATTACTCATTTTTGTACTGGTCACCTGTAAACTTTTATCTTCGTCATCATCGGAAATGCGTATATGACATATTTTACGTCCTTCTAAGTTGAATAGCAGTCACCCCAAAGTAGCTGCATCCAAAGTTTCTAAGTGTGCAGGAGTTTCATACCTGAAAGGCCATACCGATTCCTCTACTAATACTTTTTTGGTCGAGCCTCGTCACACTGTGGCTTGCCTAGTGTAATAATTCTTAATCGATTTAGCCATAAGCGCTTATTAAGGCCAAATCAAGTTTATTCCCAAGATTATTCTAAAGAGTACCGGCTAGTGGATTACCCCTGCTAAAAAAGTTGAATAGTACCTGCACAATCAATATAATAATTAATGTTTTAAACATCAAGGGTCAATGTGGAAACGGATCTATATATATATATACATGTTCAATAATGTGGTTCAACTCAACCACTAAAAATTTAAATAGTTCAAATCTAAAGTAGAGGTGAAGGTTTATTTCGACCATAATTATACTCATAAAATATTTATGTTTTTCATATCTTTATACATATGATCTTAAAGAAAAGATGTGTATATATAAAACACATGCATATTAAACAGATAAAATGTGTATGCTTAATATTATCATATCATATTATTCAAGTAATTTTTAAATAATAATTATGAATTATATATACTTAGAAGTGTAAAGGCAAAGACTCGTGTGTGCCTTAGAGTGAATTGATTTGGAAATAATCATGGCCACCATTACTATATGTATGATGTATCTACAGAAACGTGACAACTGACTCATTGAAGGCACTATATATAGTACATTGGTGATCAGTCAGTAGCACACTGATCATTTCTAGCATTGAGTGATATTGACCTACCTTTCTGTCTTTGTTTGAAGAACTTCTTGTTGAATGTTGAAGGTGGTCATAGAATATACTATAGTTTCAACATAATGTTTCCCTCTTCATTTGCTTTCTGTCGGTACGTTTTCTTGTCATAAGTAATTAAAACGTTCGTCTAATAAATTCAATCTACTTATACAGTGTTTGTAAGTTGAGTTGATGATATGGTAATGTCTCACTGAAATACTTCGGAACATTCAAGGGCATTAATAAATTCATGTACCATAACAAATCTCGTGCAATAATGAAGATTTCCAGTCCATCTTTCATATGTTATTTGTTTTAAAAGTTAGATATTACGTAGTATTTGGAAAGATTGAAAAGAAGATAAATTTGAAAGATATTATCCTTTCTATACAGTACATCAATTAGTGTTTACTACACTTGAGAAACCACCAGCATCAACTACTCATTCATTCATATGACTCATCAATTAAGTCTCAAGTTGTGACTCAAGCATTTCAAAATTTTACATTGGATATTACACCACTCTTATCTATATTGTCCATAATATTTGTATTGTTTTACTATGTATAATAATTGTGATAATCTTAGGGACGATTAAACTTTACTAGGATAATTATCAGGTATTTAACTACAACTTAATTTCATTATTCAGAATCAAATATGCAATTAGCTCCCAAACAAATCATCTATATCACCTAGCCCCCACCCTATGAACAATTGGTCTCATTATCCCAGACGAAACATGATTGTTCCTCTCCATATTTTTTATAACGGCATTTCATATTTTTGTTAGTTGGATTTACTTTTACATTACAAGTGAAATAATGAAATCATTGGTGAAAATGATTTCACACTTTCGATTGTCTTGTACGTTTAGATATTAAATGTGAAGCATTATATATAGTGATTAGATAATTTAAATAAAAATTTGGAAAATACCAATTATTTTAGAAATTAGAAGAGTGTATTATTATTGATGTAAGAAAATGATGTATGAGTTGTAAAAGGGAAAATAGAAAACAATCTTTGTATTAGATCGAGGCGGGTAAAAACTTTTGGACAATTGGACGTGTATTAATTAATGGGCCGAATACTTAATTTAAGCACTAAAATTTACTGGGCTTTTGATGGACTTGTATTATATTTATGTGATAATGTCTTTATGTGAAACAAATTGTTGATGACATAACTGAATCTACGGGTCTACTGGTTGGTTTGGATTTGCTCTTCATCCTAGACGTGGCAAGTGGGTCGACGCCAGCGGCCGCTCAAGAAATTCAACTCAAGTACTATGGCTCTACCATCGCTCGTTGTGCCTTAATGCTATTTCGTTGGGCCACTTACAAATGATGCAGCGGGCTAGATTTGGCCAAAAAATTTGTTCGAATCGTTGCTCGCACATGTTAAGTAACATACGGGATATCCGGCTAATTAAACTCTGACGCCCGGTACATAGCCTTTTAAGTTGATTCACTGCCTTATTAATGACGCCGCCCGCTTCATGTAAATCGACTTCCTGTGAACTAGCCTTTATTTTTTATTTTATTTTTAAACAATACGGCTAACATGACACATAATATCAGAAATTACGATCACGTATATCGAAAGTATTACAAATAACTAATACGTAAAATTATTTAACTAAACACAAGTAGAGTAAAGTTACAAATAAAGTAGAAAATATGTTGTCAAGATTTGAACCCAAGCACTTCTTGTGGGAAGTCAGTCAATTACCGAGCTATCGAGCCATCAGCACCAGCTTTTATTTAAACATCGAATTACCTGAGTAATATAGTTGTTATTAGCGATTCTCCGCTTAGACTAACCGGACATCCGGTTCACAAAAACTTCCCTGCTTCCTCATATAAATAAAGCAACCACTACTTTCTTTTCATTCCTCACATCACATCATTGGTTCATTTCTTTGGGTAATATATATCATCCTTGGTTCTTACTACTCAATTATAAAAAGTTTTATATGTTCAAATTGACGTGATTCATCTGTGAGAACAAAGATTTCATCGCGTTAATTTTAAAAAGTTAATTAAGATCATCATCTTCCCTCGCTTAAGTTTAATTGAATATTGATACAATCATTTTCAACCTATTACTTTTATTATATTACTTATTTATTTGATAAAATCTTGTTAGTACAGAAGTTATTTATTATTTTCTCTATTAAGTTAAAATTGATTTAATCTTTCATCTTCTCGTTTCATGGAATGGACTGAGATGTCAAGTTGGATATATATAAATGTTTAATGTAATGCTCAATTAAATTTTATATAACATCATTTTTTTATGAATTTTAAAATGTGTAGGTTGAGAGAATATCCTACTTGGAATGTAGAAGATTGAAAATCGTCTGGATTTCATTATCTTCATGTAACTAAACTTCATATTGTACTATATGATGTATATCTAGGGCATCCATATCAACCCGATCTTTCACTCCCAAATATCCAAGATATGATAGATGAAGAAGAATTCTGTTCTTTGTTTTTTATTTTCTTTTATGAATGAACTTTCATTTATTTTGTTATATGGATAGATTAACTTTGGTTAGTTGGATGTTTATGATTTGTTTCTTTTACGTATGTTAAAATTTTGGTTCTCGATGTTCAAGTTTATTTTGTGAATTTGTTGAATTTTTGATTTGTATATTTGTGGTTTATTTTATGGACGCAGGTGGTTTGTTTTTTTATTCAAGTAATAGTATAAATAAAAGGCGGATTCTCATGGTAAATAAATCGCTAAACCGAAACGACGCTCGTTGGACGTAGCAAAGACGCCCGTGGATCGAAAAGATTTCCGCCCGCGAAGACACTAATTCAGCGGGCCGCGGGACGGAGCGGCCTCACAATTCCTGCTCGCACACAAAGTTAAGCCACTGCCCGGTGGACATGGGCTCAAGGGCCCGGTGCTTAACGCATGAAAGCTATCCGCCCATTTCGTTAGCCACGCTCTACTTATGCCCTTATGTGTTTAAGGTGTTTTACCTTAAATGCTGATCATTGATCATCAAAGTTTTGGCCGATCAGTATCGGTGTCAATTCACCAACATCGAGGACCAACTTTGACTCAAGTACATTTATACTCATAAAATTCATAAGTCGTTTTCAAAGTATATTTGTACTTTACATACAAATTTCTCAAACATTTAAATATATTTGTGCTCATTATTTGTTTATAAATGTATTTTTAGAATACATTAGTAGCTGAATATATTAAAAAAATGTAAAAGAAAAAAAGTTAGCAAGTAGGAATGCCCGAGATGGCAACTATACTGTTCTAACTCTTACTAGTTACTGTACTATTTTATGTTTTAAGGTATGGACTTTATTTTTTAGTACATAGGACTTTGGAATTAAACATTGGGTAATGTACTTATATGATGATTTAGGTTCCAAAGTCAAGGTTTATTGTCAATAAATTCAGAACAGATTTAGTTATGCAGTGTCATGATCAACGAAAGAAAACACTACTGAAAACGAGTAATACTTAGTGTTGGTGTTTTAAATATATAATCAAGTTCTAAACTTAATGGATACTTAATTTAAAATGCTAAATGATTTATAAAAAATAATGCCCATACTTAGTGTTGAATTGCTCACAATACTTAAATAGAGTATCTCTCTAAGATCGTCCACACACCATAAAGTACCCAAAACTCTTCAGACGCTTTACCTAGAACGCTTAAAGTGTAAACTAGGAACAAAAATGAAGAAAAACTTGTTTTCTTCCTAAGGGGGGTCGGCATTGGGAGGCAAAGTGGTAGAGTATTTTGATTTCTTAAATCACAATATGAGCATTAACATTAGTGAATTTGTGTAGGTT
This sequence comes from Lithospermum erythrorhizon, assembly GCA_019722365.1. Taxonomy (NCBI): domain Eukaryota; kingdom Viridiplantae; phylum Streptophyta; class Magnoliopsida; order Boraginales; family Boraginaceae; genus Lithospermum; species Lithospermum erythrorhizon. The sequence goes on along the minus strand of JADFUC010002017.1, from coordinate 220,317 downwards.
TAAGCCACTTAAATAGGCAACACATATGAGAGTTTCAAGGAGATAAAATCTCCTAACTCCCTCATCCTCTCCACCGCCCCAACCGACTCAAACGAGTCTTGGGATTCGATTTTTCGCTTTAAATGTTTCCTTTATGTTTCACTTTAGAGCCAGAAAGTTTATAATACATTTATTATATTGTTCGGTTTACTATTTGTGTGTGACCTTTTTGGACGAATTGACAAGAGTAATATATTAAACAATATTAACTAATTTTCATTGTATTAATATAATAGACATTTAGCCGGGTCTAATAAGCCATCATAACCCTTAATGTCAATAATGCTAAACCTCTAAAAATATTAATTGTCTAACAATTAATATATATATTGAACTTACATATATATATGGATATATAATTTAAATGAGTAAATCGGGTTGTCCAAATCTAAATTGTTCAACGGGCATTTTATGAGAGATCGAATTTCTCAAGGGGCTCAACACTCCCACTTGCCTCCTCGATCACTTTATGAATATAAGTATCACCCATTCCTTCTCGATACGCGATTTCCAGCCAGCCAAGCTTTGGTAAGAAAATGTATCGCCAAATCCTCGCACCTCGTAGTTCTCTTGGTTAATAGACGTTAATGTGATATTCACCTCATAGCTAGTAGCGCGCTCTCACCAAATCACCCTTAACTCTCCAAGATTACGTAAATCTACCGATTTATCCGTCAGATGAATCCCCTGGCTGCATTCGCCAAATTCCCGCTATAATTTTGTGGTATACATGATCCTTTGCCGCTATGATCCTCCCCGCATGCAGGACGCTTAACAAGGTCAAAGTACATTACTCCAGTAGCCATGAAACCATGTTACTCAGGTCAAAGAATTGTCATTCAACATAAAGCTCAAGTGAGAACGGGAATAAAGATAATTACCTCTCCAAGCTCACGGTGGTCATTGTCGCTACTCACGGCTTCAAACCGATTCAAGACTTGTAAACCCATGTGATTGATTAGGAGTATCCATACTTCCTTTTGACTCCAAGAAATGATCACAAATCAAGCGCACACTAGTCGTCCGGTGGTTGACTCCGCTCAATGAACACTCCAACTAGTGACCAGGCACCGTTGTTTCTTGGCTTCTTAGGAGGCTTTGTTTGGATCACGATCTTGCTAGATCACTTCATCCAAAAACCTCCGTAATAACATTAGATTGGCGGTGGAATCCAACAAGGTCTTCGTTTACTTATAGTAACGAGAAAGCAGATATTTATATATATCATCATTATCTATAATAGATTTAATGTAGCTAAACTCGCCTTAGATTCGTAACATTGTCATACAATGATCGCTTTTATGACATCAGACGAAATATTAGCCCCCGTTGGAAATCAATAGTTATCGGCTTCATTTATTATACCCATTGCGACAATTGTTGTAACAATTCATTACTAGTTTAGTGAATGCGAATAAGGCTAAATGTAATATTCAATCATAGTAATTGTAATTACTAGTTAGTTCTCAATGATAATACCGGGATTACGCCAGACATAGATCTCATGCATAATCATTATAAATAATAATGGTCAATTATATTATTATACGGCCGCTATTATCTCGAGCCTAAGGTCACATACAAAGGATCGCTGAATGCGTCATATATATGAAATTAAATCGCATTTGTTAAATCGAGTCGATTGTAATCAACGGAATATTTCAATTGGGAATTTTATGCACGATAATGTAAAATATAAATTGAGCAAACCCGACTAATTAACTAGTCAGCTTAATTAATTTAATAGTTAGTTGAGCTCGTTAGTAACTTGTTAGTCATATTAACAACTTGTTAGCCCCGCTTTTCCTCTCTATATGCAAGGCTGTGAATCGTACAGTTAATTGAAAAATTTTCTCTTGTTTTTAATCCAATTATTGTTCTAGCAAACACATCGTAGGATTCAACCTCCTCGGTGTAGACTTCACCCAGAGGCACTACAATTGGAGTGCCTCAAGATTGGAATTCAAAAGGAGGCTTCGGGTGGAAATTTTGTTGATAGGCTTCCGCTGGAATCTCTGTAAGTTTTTCCGTTTTATTTAGTTCATAGTTTAAACACCTAATTGATTTTGTACAAAAAAAATATATGTTTTTGGTTAAAGTTTTGAATCAAGTTTGCATATTTTTTCTTACCCCATTAAATCTAGCACCACCGGAGCCTCGAGAGAAGAACATTACTTTTCTTGTCATATTTGTACTTAATCGTGGTTGACATTAATTAGGTATTTAGTTACATGTTGTTCTTTGTTCTCAACTTTATGTACATATGCACTTCTTTATTCAACTATTGGTGGTGTTATTACTGCTCCGAGTACATGTTTGGATTTACAATGATCTTGATTCTCCAGCTTCAATAAGCTATTAGAGATAACCATCTTTATCGCGACACCTAATTAGGCAAAAGTTTCAAGATCACTCACGCTTTATAATCCCGACTTGCTTCTTTTATTCACAACTTCTCGCATTGTAATTGTACTCCGCTCTATGTTTTGTAGTTATTTGTTGTGCTTGTACTTGTTACTTTTAACAATTCATTTACAACTTTATTTATCGCTTTACTTTAGTCCAACCGGCACTCCACGATCATCTCGCTTAGTTTAAGTGACTCCGACAAACAAAATCCCTCATTGTCTTATTGTTCTTCTTTCTTACACACAACTTTATGACGTAGAGGAAAGTTTTATCTTTCGTGAAGATTCTTTCTTTTAAGGCATTCATCTCGATCCCTATTGAAAAGCATTATCAGCAAAGCACAACTCCTCGCTAGTTGAGTTCATCCAATTGGGTCTCTATGAATTCCAGAAAGATTTGAGCCATCCCTTAATCCTTTTATAGAGAAACTTGTGCACAACCTCGATTTGAGGTGGTTGTGTCATTCTCTATTATTAGAATGTCTTTACATACTAATTTTTTGCACATGACGGGTGTAAATTTATCGACCTTCTTGTCTATACAAGAATCTAATTTTCATTAATGAATTCAAACGTTTTGAATTTTTCATTAAATTATGTACATATCAACTATTGTAGATCTGGATGATCTAAAGTATATTATGATTAATTGAGAATTTATCCAGTACAAGCATCACCTTGACTTGGACAAGTTCTTTTATCACCAAATAATCGTAAACGTGATATTTCCCCATTTAATTAATCATTGGTATTATAGTAGTTATTTATTCTTTGATAAACTTGTTATCTTGGAGTAAATATGTCAATACCCAAATCTATATTTGGTATATTTAAAACTATCTCCGGATCTTACAAATCCTAAATCATCATCGGTTGTTCATGGTTGCATCCTTAAAAGCATCACCTTTTGTTAGGATTACCATTGTAGTAACAACAAGTTCAAGTTCATTTTATGCTTTGTCAACTAGTTGACTTGGGTGAAAGTTTTACAAGATTTTGAACTTAATCATATGGAACAATTCCATATAGATCTTTAAGCGTGATATTCTCGATGTCATTGCTTGAGCTTATACATGCTCATTAACGTGTGAGCTAGATCGGTGAATATGTAATCGGGTTTTGTTAGTTGAATTTGGTTCATCTAATTTGTGTATCTTAATGCTTAAACAACATTAAATGTTTATAAGAGCCAACTCTCAATTATTCTAACTATTTCAAATGTTGTTCTGCATTTCTAAAATACGTGAGTAAATATAGATCTTTATATTTTTCTAAATTTATTTGTAATTAGCAATAAATGAAAGAGAGTGCTTTATTTATTATATACTTCATAAATCTTCATTTATGGCTTTTAAATAAATATCTTATTTTAAACATTTAATTTAAGTAAAGTTGGATGATTAAGGATTATGAATTTTAAGTACGCTCACATATCATTTATGTCTAAACATATGACCCTAAAAGATTCACCTATACGATCTTACATTCATCCGATTATACATTTACTATTCATATCATATTTTGAGATTTTATATCAAGTAAGTCACTTTAATTTGAATTTTTATGGGCATACACACTAAGTATTTTTGTTTGTCTAACTAACATAATGGAGATATGATTATAGTTTGGACTTTTTGGTGTATTTGATTAATAAACAAGTCAGAGTTAATCATAAGGCATAAAAGAAAACATAAACAAAAAAGCTTCATTTTATCAAAGTAGGAAGCTAACTAGACAATACGTAAATAGAAACAATAGTCTAAAATAAAAACGATAAAACTCGGTCCTCTGGGTCGCCTCATAACTCTCCAGCGGTTCCACTATCTCCACTAGCTCTTTCACCGGAGTACATTTCAAAAGTACGATAGCTATTAATGTAAGCCAACAATATTATCGTGACGTAATTGAAATATCTCAAGTTATAATATGATTGTACCTCTCAAGACGACCGTGGATCGAATCAATGCCTCATTCCCCGGGTGGAAAGGTCCTCGTAGCAAACTTTCTCGGAGAAGTCTCCTGGGAGCTCGAGAACGCCTATTGCTACTTGACTGCCCGCTCTCCTTAACCCTCAAAGACCATGAGCGAAGATAATTCTTCCTCAGATTCAAATATACTTGTCTCCTATGATTTTCTTGTAAATCAAGGATAAAGCGAAGTTGGCTTTCACTGGGTCGTTCATAGACACGACTCCAGGAGAGTCCTCGGGATACACACCTTGAATAATATCCTTCGGCCAAACCTTGAATAATATCCTTCGCTAATGTTCCCCGAGCATTGAAATTCTTTGTACGTAAGTAGCCCGATCAATTTCATCATATCGCATACGCGAGAATTCCGATTATTCGGTTGATTAGTCTACATAACATCTCGAAACGATTTGACTTCAAATTCTCGTATTTAAGTTGAACTTCTCAAATGATCATATATGTCTTTGGGTTCAAAAAGCACAAATCTCCTTTTGAAACTATCGCTCATGCAAATTTGCATTACGAACCTAGCATCCTTCGCATCATCCAAGTGTTTCACGTATACATGTTTCAGGTGAATCTGATCACCGTCATCTGGAACCCTCGGGGTTTCTCTTTCCAACACGTATTCTTTATCCTCAGTTTCAAGTGTCGTTTTAAGTCGATGCGACCACTCAATGAAATTGGTGCCATCATAAGGATTACTATATAGGGTGTGTATCATCTATCGAGGTAGGGGAAACTTCCATAACGACTATAGTAGAAAATCATAAAGAATTACCGCATTAGTATTTACAATCTCACTAAACAACACACACAAAGTATGCCATGCAACTTACATCCTAAAACGAACGACAAGACGCATAACATTTGGTTTTAAATCATGCAAGTAAGTGTACTAACATACAATTATGACTATCATAATCTTCGGGGTTACCAAGAGTTCAACCCCTAAACTATATTGGCAATCTCTCTACGCCAACCGTCCACGCTGCACATTAAAAATCACCATAAAATGTACTCAAAAAAGAATTAACGTGAATTGTAATGAAAAGTATATGCTTCTCGAAGTTCTTGAACGAATAACTTAGGCTATTCCATCGGGATGGCATTCCAGATGTGACACATCTGTCATACTAGCAGGCCCGCGCACACAAGTGACCCTATTCCGACTTTACATTTTGGTATGACATTAACTGCCATTTATAGGTGGGATTTGTCATATTTTATTAACTCTTACGACCATGTCAAGTGTATCAATCAAACAAGCTAAAAGAATACACCCATGAATCTTAAAAAAAATAAAACACTTTATTGAAAATTTATTGTAATGGTTATGGAAAAATATCAAACTACACTTTAGTTTCATAAATAATTTTCCTTTTGACCTATCCTTGGGTGGGGATTAATATCTAATAATTAATTATAACTAATTACGATTAATTATCTCAAGTTCTAAATACATTTCTATAAATACAAGACTAGAACACCTTAAGTAGATTGATATTTATAGGCCATATTATCTATATAATATAATAATATATCATAAAGGTCCATGACATCCATCAAATATATCATATTATATTATGCATGATAAATAATCAATATTATATTAAACATACATGGCATGGATGAAGCAATAAGGTAGGCACACACATTGCATGTCAAGAATAATCATCAAATGAAATAAACTATTTAATTTGTCTAAGTGTAAAGTCACTAGCAATCTAATTCTAGTGTTTATTCAATATCTAATATTAAAATGTGGCTAACATTTTTTAAAAATACTTATTTTACACTTATGATGATTAATTCCAAAATTATGTCATAATTTCAAACTCTAATTATCTAATAATCTTAGGTCTCAATTTTAATTAAATCGACGAAATTTTTGTAGGATTAAAAACCTAATCGTAAATTAGAATTTAATTGACCTAGGTCCATTAATTGATTCCAAGAAGCAATTAATATTTAATCTAATCTAATTAAAACTAATTTTAATGCATTAAAATAATTATCTAAATTTAGTTTTCATCAAAAAAATTAAATTAATTGAATTCAATTGATCTCCAATAAATTAATTTTGGCAAATCAATCGTTAATCGAGTTCGATTAAACTAAAATTAATTGGTCCATCTAATTAAATCAAATGGACCAAATGTGCTGTTCCCCAAAACCGCGGTCTAATAAGCAATCCACCCCAAATTAAATGGCAATCCATACAATCCAGTGGGTTCGGATGTCCAAATTCAAACGCCCAAACCACACCTCCAAAAGAAAGAGTTCCGCTTATGTCATCGGGCTGACGCTGCACCGACGTGAACGACATACGGCGTATTTAATTTTTCGGCGGCCACATCATCGCCAATACGACAAAGCGGGCGATGCGGGCTACCACGCGGTAGACGCGTGTCAAGACACGCGGCAATGTCACATGTCGAGCCAATCCGGACCGGGTTGTCTTTCGGGTCGGGTCGAATCGGCTCAATTCGAAGTCAACAGTCGGGTCAACGAGTTGCCTCATTTCGACCGAGTCAACGGGTCGGGTCAATGAGTCGACTCTCGGCCGGGTCGGGTCACCAGCGGACTGGCTTGACCGAGTCAACTAGTTGATTCTTCGACTGACGAAACACCATCGACGCCAACCCTGTGGCCGATTGCCATCACACACAATTGGGGTGGATAACGCGGTAGCTGCATTCTTTTGCTTTTTTTTCAGGATATGATTCGGAACAAAATCGATAGTTTTTACTGCTTCATTAATAAATCGACATAAAAATTAATTCGTAAAATCCAAAAAATCTTCAAAATCAAAAATATTAAGATTTCAAAAATAATTAACTTTTAGTTATGGTTTAATTATTTTAGTGACATAATTCATCTTAAAGGAATTAAAACACCATTAAATACAAATTAAACATGCAAAAACATTCCATAATTTAGCAAAAAACGATTTTCATGTTTGTTAACATAATTATAATCAATGCAATCTCGAGTTTTGAGTGCCACTATTGGTGTTCTTAAACGATAATCAAGTTATAAACTTTAATGGATACGAATCCAGAATGTTACGGATTGTACAAAAAACAATAAACATACCTTGCTACAAGTGCGCATCTTTATCGACTATGTATTAGTAGGCAAATGGGAATTGAAATTACTCATAATACTCAAACAGACATCTCTAAGATCATCCACACCAAGAAATTATCCGAACTCTTCCAGACGCTTTACTAGAACGCTTTAAACTCAGAATTAAGAATAAAAGATGAAGAAAAACTTTGTTTTTCTTCCTGCGGGTATCGCTATTTAGAGGCGCGTGAGTAGAGTATTTTTGATTTCTTAAATTATAATATATGAGCATTAACATGAGTGAGTTTGTGTAGAAGCTTAAGTCACTTAAATTGCAACACATATGAGAGTTTCAAGGAGATAAAATCTCCTAACTCCCTCATCCTCTCCACCGCCTAACCGACTAAACGAAGCTCCCTTGGGATTCGATTTTTCGCCCCGAATGTTTTCTTCATGTTTCACTTTAGACCTCGAAGTATATATAATATATTTATCATATAGTTTGGTTTACTGTTTCAGGCAGCGAATTCTTAGACTTAATTAAACAATATTAACCGACTATTGTATTAATATATAGATTACGAGCGGACCCTAGTAAGCCATCGTAACCCCTAATGTCAATACGTTAAACCCTAAAAATACTAATTGTCTAACAATTAATATATATTGAACTTACATATATATATAATTTGAATGAGTGCAAATTGGTTGTATATAATCTAAATTGTTCAACGGGCATTTTATGATATCGAATTTCTCATAGCAAGTTCCAACATTCTGATGCTCAGAAGCACCATGCCATGCGGTAGAATTGAAAAAAATTTATTAAATATAGAAAATCAAAATCTCCAACCCCACTCCCTCAATTTCGCCCCCATCCCCCCCCAATTTCGCCTTACCTACAAGTCAATAATTAGTTTTTCTTGAACTCCGAAATTCTCCAATTGAATGATATAGTCAAATCAAAACCTTTCCAAAATATAAAACAAGCCACAGTTAATCCCACAAAAGTTGTAAGAATAAGGATTTCATTGATACAAATCAATTTGAGGAGCAATTATCAAGTCGAAATTATAAAAAATAAAGAAGAACACTAAAAGTGCGGTATTTTTTTCGAACTAATAAAAGTATTGTGTTGTTTTGTTGATAATACCACGTTGAATGTGTTCGATAATACTATGTTGAATTAAGCAAAAATGGAGAACACTAATAGTGCATGTATTTTTTTGAACCATTAAAGTATTGTGTTGTTTGTTTGATAATATTAAGTTGAATGAGTTTGATAATACTATATTGAATGGATTTTTTACAATTAAAGTATTGTATTGTTAGAATTAATTATTTCATGTCAAGGATGTTTGAACTACATTTAAACATGGTTTAGAAATTGGTTAGATATAGTAAGACGTCGTTTCAAAAATGAAGCTTTGAACCCAATTCATAGATTTAATAATAATTTAGTTTTGAACCCAATTTGTTTGATAAACATTGAAAAGATTCAATTTTTTTGTTCAATCTAATGAATAATGTGTTGAATAATAGGATGAATAGGAAAAAGTCTAACTTCATCTAAATAATATAATCCCTTTGAGATATTCTTACAATTTGTGTATATATTCATTTAGTAGTATTTTGTGTTTCCTCTAATACACATACTATTCATTTAGTTGGTATCCATTTTGCTATTCAAATACGTAATATTCATGTTTGTGGTATGAAATACACATAATATTCACATTTGTATTCTGTAATACACATAATACTCATGTTATGATATCCATTATGAGATTTGAAATACCTATGGCTGCGTGTGTCAAGTATTGTATTTTTCCATACTTAAGTGTTATTGTTTTAACCGATGTGTGTCAAAGACGCCGCCCATTGCAAGATCCAAATAGGTGGATACCGTGAATGCATGACAATATTTAGTAGAAAGCATGGATGATTTCGTGGAGAGAATGTGAAAGTTGTAAAGTGAACGGTAATGCCTCGAAAAGATCAAGAAAAACAAGGCAACTAAAAGCGGGCATGACGATACAAGAAAAGAGAGACAAAAAAAGACAAGATTAGATGAATGATTTATTGGTGTTAGACATACCTTTTGTAGATACTTATTCTTTATGATATGATATTTATTTACTATTTGTTTTATCAACAAATCTAATTGATTGACTATTTATTTTATCAACAAATCTATTTCAAATTAAAAAAATCAAACACTGAAATGCATAAAACCATGTGGGCCTGTCGTTGTTGAATTTAAATACTAAATTCAACATCAAAGAAACTCCAAGAGGGAAACATGGTCAAGTTTGTAAGGAAACATATAACAATAAAAAAAAAAGATTATGGAAACTAACCCTCAACATAGAAATATTTAAATTCCGTATTATATGAAAACCAAAATATCATATGAAACTAAATGAGTGGCATTACTCTCCATATAATTAATACTAACATGGAAGACTATCGAGGTTTTTACAGCATCGATTTCTAGCCATTTAACACGTAAAATACATTTTCTATATCATGTAATAAAAAATAGTATTACTAAATAAAAAATTAAACCCATGGTGATGGAATACAATTAGAAGTAAAAAAATAATGGAATCATTGAAAAATAGTGGTATAATAAAAAAAAAAAATTAAATTATATTCTATTTTTGAATTCGAATTTTTGAATCCATGGTGACGAATAATTAAAGTAAAAATTGTCATTGAATGTTTACAAATTCAATTATGAATCATCTAAACATAAAAATATAAATCTTAAAAGGAATGAAAATAAAAGCATGAAATCAAAATTTGAAAACCAAATTGAGAAAAATAGGCAATAACTGAAATTGATTGTACATGCTATAATTGTGGGATGAGTTTTTTAGTGCAAAATAAATTCTATAAATATTCTATTCATTAGTCATTGATCAAAAAATGTAATTTAGTGGTCAAGATTTGAGTAACCAATAAACACCCAACTTTAAGCATTTTAAAAAAAATACCACATAATAAGCACCCAATTTTAAAGATTCTTTAAAAACTCCTTTGAGAACAAAGGAAAGAGGAAAACAATGAGGTGTTTCGCGCTAAAACATCATAAAGGCTAGCCATATGATTTGAAAAATCGATATACTAAATTCAATTATGTTCCAACTTATATATATGTAGATCGAACTTTTCACTCTAAGCTCAGAATAATTCGCTCTTAAAAGATCACATTTATCTTCATGATTGAAGATTAACAAACTTTACGATTTCGATTGGCATTCAAAACTTTTATTTGAATCAAAATTATCAAGTTAATAGTAAAGTACGAGATTCGAAAATAGAAAATAAACAAACTTTCGTAAAGGCCGAGATAAAGAACGTAACCTCTAATTAGCTTTATTAAGAGTTTGGAATTTATATCTGCATCTATGTATATATGTAATAATTAATCGCCACAACAAGAATATAAAACATTTGTATCATAAATTCCGTCGAAAAAATTGAATAGAGAGGCATCATCTATCTTTAAGGAAGTAAAACAAGGGATATTCCCTGGAATTTTAATATCCATAAGTGGTTGATCACATTGGCAACTATTTGGGGATGGTGATGGTCTTCTTAATGAATCACTACTACTACCCTCTTTCTTAACCTCGGACACTATTGAATCGGGAGGAGGACATCCGATGAACTTAGGCGTGGCCGGTGGGTGACACGTCGGGGTCGACGGCGGCTTCTTAGAAATACCACAGCTGGTCGGAGAGGGCTGGAGGGAGGCGACATTCACTTTTGTCGTGTTTTTTGGAGGTCTTCCTCTACCTCGACGAGGTAATGTGTTATGAGATCGCCATACGATTTTCTCGGCGCTCTCCTTCTTTCTCATGCCATGCAACATGGCGCAATCGAATGTTGTATTACAACCTCATGAGGTGTAACGTTTTCATGCAGTATAGTAACTTCGGAAGGAATTTCAGAATTTAACATGATCAAATATTTGGACGTAATATTATGTGAGAAGATGATGTTCTTACTTATTCAATTTTACATCGCATATATGGGTTCGATAATCGATTTTGTTTCTCGAGGGGGAAGAATTCTAATTTGAAAGTTAAATTGAAATTCAAGAAGCCTTAAAATGTCAACAACTCCTATGTTTATCTCGTATTTATCTTGTATCGAGAAGATTAACTTAACTTTATTTTTCTATCTGTCTTTTGTTGAGAAACCATGACTAATATGGGAACAATTAGTTGTTTTCAAAGTCTTGGAGGTAAAGTAGTGTACCATATTAAGTATATTACCTTATTCAAAATAATGTTTTATTTCACGTTTAAATATATTTCCTATTATGTAATGGTTTCTTACCAAATCTATCTCAACTATATTTTTGAAAGAAAAAAAAGTTGGACTCGATTCTGATTGGACGCACATTTAAAATACAATCATCTTTTGAATCTATATCAAGTTTTATTTCAATTTTAATTCCGAAAACTTAGTTATGAGCTGAAAAGGTTTGACTTGTTCCTATGTTAAAAAAACTTCTTACAATAACAAATTCAAGTCCAACAAGTATAGAAGAATGATACTGATTGTTAAAATTAAAATACCTCGACAGTTTTTGTTTATCATTCATGGCCTAAACTAATGCACTATTCGGACCGTTCAGATGTTATGATCGAGATAATCCGAAAACAGAATTTGGTTTTTCCTTCTTTCAAAAAACCTGAAAAATCGATCCGATCGCACTTTTACATTACGTAACTGATGCCACGTTGAGTACTATTTCCTCTGTTTTTTGGTGATCAACAAATTCAAATTAGCTAGTAGATAAGTAACTCTTAAAGCCGACATCGCCCACACGCGATAATGCAGATCCTTTCTGATTAATATATGCTGCCTCTCAACTATTTCATTTGCCACCTGGCTGAACGAATCTCATGTACTCTTATCATGATATGAGAGCAGGGTTACACGTGAGAATGTTAAAATGACAAGTTCCACGTTGAAAGTAAATGTCATAGCAAGTTAACGTATGTTTCTCGAATGCAATTCCCTCTATTATCAATTAATTTTAGAATGAAACCTCATAAACTATTATCAATACTATTCAAATTCAAATTGCAATATGCCTATATACATAATTATGAGATGTAAATATATATGGAGTGAATGATATAAAAATAAGTCAATAAATATCTTATTATTACTTTGTATACCTTACAATTTACATCTTATGATTGAAATCATTGCCTCCATCTCAAAAGAAATACATTACTCTGTCTGAGTTAAGAACTCTAGAATAACTTCGTGAAACAACTTAATTATATTCCTTTTTACCAAAAATTAGGAGTACATAATAATGATATATGCCGATACCTCAAAACATCCTCTAGCCTAAGTGAGATAGGGGTATAGTTTGTAGGTAACTCTATATTCTTGATAGGCTTGAGGGAGTGAACCCGAAAAATCCGATTCGATTCGCATTATCTGCCCCGAATAGTCTCGGCCCTGGCTCCGGTTCAGTTTAAACGTAAAAACCGAACCTTAAAATCCAGGGTTCGAAGGACCGAACCAAACGGTGCGAAATAGTTCGGTCCGATCTTTTAATAGGCCTCCGCCCATTTACTTCCCCCCGGCCCTCATATCATTTACCATTTCATCCAAATCCCAGGTCAGATCCATAATGCATTATCCCCCATTTTCATACCCTAAAACACAATCAACTTATCAGTATTCTCTAGATTTCCCTCTCTCATCTGCCGCTTCTCTCTCTAAACTCCCCTCTTGAACCTTGACCTCGCTGCTTCCGATTCCTATTGTGAGCCACCGTTTCCTCCTTCGTCTTCTCTATAAACTGGTCCAAACCCCCTCTTCGATTCGGCCATTCCAATAACAAGATACCTATTGTTTTCCTCGTGACGCTGACTTTCGGTCGAGTTAATGTTAAACATGCTCGAGTATCGAGTTATGATTTTGGGGTCGCAACTTGCATGTATGTTGTAACTTGTAAATTATATGTTTTGACTTTTGACTTTTTGTTTTTGACTTTGACTTTTGAGTTTTGAGTTTTGACTTTTCGTTTTTGAGTTTTGACTTTTCGATTTTGAGTTTTGATTTTAATTAAATTAGGTTTTCTGGTTTAATTGATTTAGGGTTTATGGTTTAATTAAATTGGGGGTTTCAAAAGAAATTAGGTTTCGTTTAATTGAATATAATAGATTGTGAATTTGTGATTGAATTATGCTTTTATATTATACTTTTTATATTATTGACTACCCATATTCCCATTACACCGCCCTTTCGAATGATGATATTGAAACGTGGAGTGGCACGACCACTGAAGCGGGTGAGAATCTCCTCGGTGGCTCAAAACGGATTGGTGCTTTGAAATCATTTGGTATTTCGGTATATGCTGGGATGATGTTGCTTCTGTTATTGATCCTTGGGAAGTGTCAGTCAGTTCGATCATTTTAAAGAAGTGACCTCGCTAACCGAAAAAATGAATAAATGCATACACCGGCAAGAATGTACTTAAGAAGGCTTATGAAATTAGAAGCGAGCAAAAGAGGTACGTACTTATCAATTTATTTCCTTTTATTTATCAACTTCTATTCCTCGCTTTTTACTTCTAACTTTTATTTTGAATCATTAAACCGCTTGATGGGGAACGACGTCTAGTCGAGTTGGAGTTTGAGAAAGAATATGAAATGAAAGATAAAAATGACACTGCCGGTAATATCCATTATGTTGCCTATCCATTATGTTGCTTATCCAATTTGTTGACTGTTGCCTATCCATTCTGTTGCTTATCCATTTTATTGCCTATCCATTTTGTTGCATGTTGCTTATTCATTTTGTTGCCTCTATTCAACTGCTTAAGTTCAATTTGTTACCAGATTAATGAAGTATTTTGTGTGATTGAGTTAACTATTCATGTTATTCTTGAAAGATGATGATTAAACGAGTATAACATGCTTTTGTGTGATTCAGTTACCTTACTTCTATACATCTGTGTAACTTTTGGATTGTGCATGTTGACTATAATCTATGTTGCCTATAATATACATGGAAAGATGATGAAATATAATTCTGATTTCCAATCTATGTTGCCTACAATCTACTTTTGTGTGACTTGTTGCCTATAATATTTATGGAAAGATGATGAATAATTGAACAAACATAGTTATGTGTTCTGATTTTCAGTCTTTGGATAAACAAAAGAACAATGATGAATTGATTGAAAACAAAGTTTGAGTTATGATTTCATTACTGGTTCACTGTTGTCTGATTGATTGTTGCCCTAGATGTTGTTTCTTCACAAAACTTGCAACCAAACAGAACAAATCGGGCCCCCAAGTATTCCACATCATGTTCCATTACCTGTTATTCCTGAAGCTCAACAATCAACACAGAAATGACAAAGGCCACCAACTCTAAGAATAGCAAGAAAATTATACGTGGAACTTGAAGAATGAAGAGATTGAAGTTCTTGTTTTTGTATTTTGTTATTTCTGTTATTCATGATTTATATTTTATGTTATGGATTCAGGATGGCTTGTAATATTGGGCGGATGGACTGTAGAGCAGTAGATTATGTATTTTCATTTTCGTAATTGCAGATCGAATATATGCAAATGGTTTAAAATTGCGGACCGAACGATCGAATAATAACTCAAAAATATAAATTTTAACTCGAACATTAAATTTAAGGTTTGCAAAAATCGACCTGACGAACGTGACGCTCAAAAATGCGGACCGAATCCTCGAACGCACTTACAGTCGTATAGTTCGGGTCCGCTTACGTGCCTACCTTTTGAGGATAATAACTTATTTCCGGATTGATCCAAGGTGAAGTGTAAATATTGTTTAGTTGTTTATACTCCTTAATAGATAATAAATGTTGGTACTATATTGATTTATTTTTATTTCAAGAAAAATATAAAATATCTGATTTCATAAATATGAAATATTACAAAAAAAAACATAATGGAATAGTACTAGTATTATTTGTTATATTGATTTCAAAAAAATTGGAAAAATAGCACTAATTTGATTTTTTTTTAATTTATAGTATGCAACTAATATATTTTGCATAAATGACACATTCCCTTATAAATTGTCTAAAACTAGTTATTTCGCATCAGCCTAGTCAGGCGATTATTTTATTATTTTTATAGTAAATTTTTTCATAATTGTTATAACATATTCAATTATACAACATATACAAAAAGAGAAAATATAGATATAAATATAAGAATATATAATTTATTGAATTTAAAATATAATAATTGGATAACTATTATACACTAAACAAACATTAAATTTATATACAAACTATTCATTCGATATATACATTCCACTTTTAAAAAGTATTAGTAAATCTTATTTATAATATTGTATGTATTCTAACCTTGTCGAAAACTTCTTTTCTTATATATATAATTTTGTACGAGAAGCTATTCGGGGTAGATTCGAGCAACATAAAGTATAACGGTATTTAAAATTTACCACTTTGTAACCATTAATCCACCCCTTTTGTACATTATATATAGTATGATACCCCCAATTAAAACCTAACACCCTTCTTCCCCAATTCTCCTCACCCCCACTCCCCACCCTGACTTATACGCATCTTCACTACCCACGTACCTAATTAACGCCATTCATCCCAAACCACTAACACTGTGAATAACGCTCCGCATTTAAAGATATTGTAATATTATTTGGGGGTTAGAAATTCTAAATTTTTGTTGTGAGTCGCTATTGTTAAAACCGGCATTTGGTGAA
Organism: Lithospermum erythrorhizon; assembly: GCA_019722365.1. Taxonomy (NCBI): domain Eukaryota; kingdom Viridiplantae; phylum Streptophyta; class Magnoliopsida; order Boraginales; family Boraginaceae; genus Lithospermum; species Lithospermum erythrorhizon. The sequence continues at coordinate 204,056 of JADFUC010002017.1, read as the reverse complement.
ACTAAATCACTGAAAAACCGAACGAAAAAAAGCAACTCTCGAGATATTTTGCAGCGGACTCCCACGGTGACTTTCTCATACTTATCCAAGTGCCTTGCCATCATCACTCTATCTTCTCCTTTCTTCTTTCTTGTTATGTTTGTACCCCTTCCCCTTTTTCCCTAAAAAAATTTCTTCCATTTTCTTCCTCATTTCGGGCGAGCTGTTCTAAAATTTCCTTATAGCTTCGAGTCATTCTTCACGCTTTGGGCGTAAGAAAGTTCGACCTGAGTATTTCTGAGCTCGGGAGGATGTTGACTTTTGGGAATTGAAAGCTGACTTGTTTCTGATGTTTATTATTATGCTATGTATGTCATTTAAGCTTAGATTATCGTGATAAGAGTCGATAATTATCGATTTACGGGGTTGAAAACGCTGAGGATTATAGTTGATTTTTGTTGACTTTTTCTAAATGGTTTTAAATGATGTATGTACTCGTGGACTTTAATTATTATTGTTTTGAGGTGTGTTGTGATTTTTAGATTAGAGAATGTTCGGATATTACAAGTTTTGTGTTAGATAGTCATTGATTTCAGACAAAGATGGTTAAACGCGATGCATTAGTTGTTAATATCGAACGCCATGCGCTTGAACTAATAATTGGAACTCACTCAAAAATAGGAAAGGCCGCGAACTCAAGTTAAGGCTGCGACAGGGAACTTTTATTGGGTTATTTCTGGGGGTATCGAGCATGGCATTATATATATATAGGTAAGTGTAATGTTATATTACCAATGTGTTATAAATAGTCATTATAATTTTGAATGTTTTAGGCGTTGATCGCGGGAGAGGTCCGCTGCCGCGATTTCGCTGGAGTTTTCATTTAGCTAATCTATACGAAGATTCATCTCACTTCAGCGCCGACAACTATTTGATTACGGATATGCGTAGATGTTTATATATATGATTTTGTGTTGAATTATATGTTGATTATGCGCGTGGTCGAGTCAGTTGCGTTGTGTTTGTGGGTCTACGAGTCGTGACAGCGTTGGCGAGTTGCTGAACAGACAGAAGAGTCAGATACGAGTCACGTTGTCGCTGAGCTGCTTGTCCGTATTTTGGTTTCGCCTTAGCACGCATTCGTGAGTCGCTCGCACCTAGTAACGACTGGGTGATTGCTTCGTACCTCGCTAATACGATTCGGGTGATAGCTTAAGGCCGACGGCATAAGCCCCCGTTGGTGTCGGTGCTGATTATACGCGACCGGGCCAGAAACCCGGACTTATATCGAGCTGTAGGATTGCTGAGTCAGTGAGTTGTCGAGCTGATGTAGTCATGAGTCGATATTATTGACGAAGTCGCTGAGTTGATACTATTTGCTGAAATAAGCCGAGTCGATACTATTGCTGAAATTGTCATTGCCAGCTTGCCTAGTCGCTGAGGTCATGTGTCGCTGTCGCGGATGTGGGTAGGTCGATCAAGTTGTGCGTGTTGTTACAGTTTTTCTTGAGATATACGTATGTTATTGTTGATTGCCATTATTTTGAAAATTCTGCTAGTAACAATTTATGACCATATGAAAATGATAACGAAATCAAGCAATGATTTTATATTAAGATTTAAGTTGAATAATAATATCATATACCACTTCTCTATCGTATGCAATACTATTTCCGTTGGTACACTATCATGCGATCGAAAAATGATTTCATTCTCAGATATATTCACTAAGTCATAGCCTACACCTATTCGCCATGGGCGGCAATTTTATCAAGTAGTCGACAGCGCGCTGTTTTTCACGGGTTTCTTCGTGTTTGTGCCGAAGAGCTTAGTGAAAGCAATGGCGGCGCTTGATCCTCACAGCTTTATTTTGTTGGATTGTGGTTGTCCGTATAATCGTTATTTTGAGATATTTGCTGTTGTGAGGGTTGTCAGGATTTGGCCCCGTGAGTTATGCTTGTATATCGTTAATAAGTATGCCATAGAATACCATCACGGATTTTTTTCTTAAAAGTGTCATTGCTAGTTGTATATTGTTTTGTTAAGTTGTTTCAAGACAGCAGCTTCAAAATCGAGTCATCCATCGACAAAGTACTTTCGTGTCCGTGGATTCGAGACGCATTCTAAACCTCAAAAGATACGACTTTGGGCGGTCAAGCACTACCATTAACTAAAATAATGCCACCACCCCTACCTCCCTAAAATAGTAAATTCAAAAAAACCTTACTCCATCCCACTCATTCAACCCTTACTCCCAATTAAAAAATGAATTTGTAAAGCAAAGTGAGCGGGTCTTCGATTTCGCAGTGGAGTCAATGATTTAGTGTGGCGGGAGGGTCAAAACGGCGGCAGCCGGGTCAAGAAAATTCAAGAGGAAGGGGCGGGGTGGGGCCGCGAGCGGAGGAAGCGGATAAGAGGAGGGGAAGTCAAAGGGAGTGTGGAAATGAAATCGAGAAGACAAGCGCTAGGTTTTAATCGGGTATATTTTAGATAATTTGAAAAGGAGGGTGTCATTTATGCAAAGATATTAATTTGATGTAGAAATTAAAAAAATGATCATATTAGTGCTATTTTTCCAATTTTCTAAATTGATTTCAAAACATAGAAATTGGTGAAATAATTTTATACTCCACAGTAACTAAACCAGTTCAACAACATGAACTGATTAATTCTGCCGCCATTTTTCAACGTTAAGGACTTAAGGTGCGTGACCTTAATGCTTTCTTCTATATTCAACATATAGTCTCCCATATTTGTTAATAGCAAGAGTAATTATGAATGAAAAATTAAGCAATCTTGTATGCCTATATGCTGTTTGACAAAAATTTTGAATGAGAACATCAAGAACTCATATCATTTTCCTCTTTTCATGTGAAAAGGGTTGAAGCAAACCAACCAAACCTAACCAGCTAAAATCTACTCACTCCATCCCATTGTCTACTTTCATTCCTTTTCATTTTTCATAACCCGTCTTTTGTAATGGACCCGCAGGCGCACTCGCTGAGTGCATACTGGGCAAATCTTGATGTAATAGCCTGCAAATTTAAACTACACTAGAGGCTCGACCAAGAAAGTGTCATGAGCTTGCGATTCCACCAACTTGGTCAGCCCTTATGGACTGTAACTTGTCCTGTTTGAGCAATTTATACATGCATTTTAGGAAATATGTCAAATTTAACTACCTGTAGTCTCTTAATTTAAAAAAAAAAGAATTTAAAACTAGACAACTTTCATGGGATGGAGGGAGTATATTTGTTTGGTGGTGTTTTGCATTCAATGAAGTTATACACTTTCAATTTTGTTTTTATTGCTAAGTCAATAGTCTCAATACATTGCAAGTTGAAGTTGGATTCTTGGGTTTAGCCTTGGTCGTTTTGATATTGTATTTGTTGTCTATTTTAGTTTTTTAAAGGCTCCTCTAATTGGCTCATTTTCGAATCAATTTGATATTATGGAAAAATCTGTTGCTTTTATTTTGAAAAATAAGAATCTTTATAATGGTAGTATGAACTATGGCGGACTTCTAGCTAACTCAGAAGAGGAAACCGGTCTCAGGATTTTCTACTGATGGAAACATGACATTGAGTACTTGTACTAATAAGATATTTTGTTACAGGTTGCTTGTCTTCACCTTTGTGTTCCAGTCGTGCCATCCTGTTATGAATCAGTACCCATCTAGATAACCTACATCCTTTGCAATGATTTGATATGCAAGCTGAGTATTCATTCTCATCAGGTTCTCCTGGGAGAGGCTCAGAAGCTCATTCCTTTGATATCTTGCATTCGAATCAGAACCTTTCCTCTGACATTCGAAAGCCATATGTACTTAAGAAATGCATTGCTCTGTTACTGTCATGTGCCTCCTCAAAGTACAAACTCAGGCAAGTACATGGCTTCTCAATAAGACATGGTGTCCCTGTCTCAGACCCGGACATGGGCAAACACTTGATATTCACTCTTGTGTCTCTTTCTGGAGCAATGTCTTATGGCCGGAAGATATTCAGCCAAATTCAATATCCAAATATCTTTACTTGGAACACCATGATCAGAGGCTATGCTGAGAGTGACGATCCATGTCCTGCTGTTGATATACATAATAAAATGCGTGCACACCCTGTTGATCCCGACACACATACTTACCCTTTTCTTCTTAAAGCCATTGCGAAGCTGATGGTAGTGCGTGAGGGTGAAAAGGTACACTGTATCACTGTGAAAAATGGGTTCAGCTCTTTAGTCTTTGTGCAAAATGCTCTTATCCATTTTTATGGTGCTTGTAGTCTGGCTGAGAGTGCACACATGTTGTTTAAGTCGATGTATGAGAAGAATCTTGTTGCCTGGAATTCAGTTATCAATGGGTATGCTGTGAATAGTCGACCAAATGAAACGCTGACACTTTATAGTCAAATGAGTTTGGAAGGTGTTAAACCCGATGGATTTACTCTTGTCAGTTTGCTTACAGCTTCCGCTGAGCTTGGAGCTCTGGCTCTGGGGAGACGAACCCATGTGTACATGTTAAAAGTAGGACTAATACTTAACTTGCATGCTGCAAACGCACTTTTGGATCTTTATGCAAAGTGTGGGAATATCAGGGAGGCAGAAATGCTCTTTCATGAGTTGGAGGAGAAGAGTGTTGTGTCCTGGACTGCTTTGATTGTTGGGTTGGCAGTTAATGGTTTTGGTATGCAAGCACTTGATCTTTTTAAGGAAATGGAGAGAATTGGTTTGGTACCTACTGAGATAACTTTTGTTGGAGTGTTGTACGCTTGCAGTCACTGTGGTATGGTTGATCAGGGGTTTGCTTATTTCGAAAGAATGAAAAATGAATTTGGGATCAAGCCAAAGGTTGAACACTATGGTTGTATGGTGGACTTACTGGGAAGGGCAGGATTGGTCCAACGTGCATTCAAGTATATTCAAGACATGCAAATTCAGCCCAATGCCGTGATTTGGAGGACTCTGCTCGGTGCATGCTCAATCCATGGGCACATGGAGTTGGGAGAGGTTGCAAGAGCTCGACTCAGAAAGATAGAGCCCAAACATTGTGGAGACTATGTGCTCCTTTCCAACCTCTATGCATCTGAGAGGCGTTGGTCGGATGTGCATAAAGTAAGGAGCACAATGCTTAAAGAAGGGGTGAAGAAAGTACCTGGTTATAGTTATGTCGAGTTAAGTAATCGCATTTATGAGTTTCTTATGGGTGATAGATCTCATCCCCAGAATGAGGCCATCTATGCAATGCTTAAGGAAATGACTAGATTATTGCGATTGGAAGGCTATGTTCCTCACACATCCAATGTGCTAGCTGATATAGAGGATGAAGAAAAAGAGACTGCTTTGTCTTATCACAGTGAGAAGATTGCACTCGCATTCATGCTGATAAGTACTCCACCTGGCTCACCAATAAGAATCATAAAGAACTTGAGGGTGTGTACAGATTGCCACATTGCGATAAAACTAATATCAAAGTTATATGATCGAGAAATTGTGGTGCGTGATCGAAGTCGATTCCACCATTTTAAAGATGGAGTGTGTTCATGCAGAGACTATTGGTGAATGGCATGGCCTCATCTCATGTGATTGTTTGCATCTTGTCAAGTTTGAAGTCTTATCGATGACCCTTTTTCCCTTAATGGTTATTGAATAGAAAAATGAATATCTATCTGAGCTCTTCCGGTTTGGTAAGCTTCAGTTGGAAATTTTGGCTATCCATCAGAACCTCGGATGAAATTATACAACGTGCTGTTCTTGTCTCATGGAATTATTTTCATTCTACTGATATTGAGTTGCATGTTGCTTCGCTATGAACTATTGATTCCTCTAATGGCGACGACTTATACAGCCTCTGCAATGACCAGGCTGTATTGGAGCTAGATCATAACAGAACAGATATGAAGGATGAACAATTGCAGAAAGAGAAGAAGCTGGAATTGCAGCTAGAGATGGAAGAGATAGAGAGAGCAATCTATAAGCTGATAAGTATACCATTCCACCTTACTCAATATTCTGCAAGCATGGCACTGTGACATTTTATATATAGACTAAATTGATTGCCGGTATAATTTTGGACATCAAACAAAATTATAAAGCTTGCAATTATATGAGTGAGAGTTATATTTATAAGCACAGGCTCAAAACTGTCTCATTGTGGAGGACATGTGTCAGTATATAAATATAGAAAAATTCTATAATAGTCATATTAAAGATGTGGATTATTTGGCCTCTTGATTAAACTTTCAACATGTTACCAATAGTTTTGAGTTTTGTAATTGACTGCTTACAATAATACAAGAGGAGAAGTAGGCCCTGCAAGAAAATTACCAAAAATCCTTACAAGAACAGGTTCCATCCACAAATTTGTGAAACCGAATTCTATCTCTCACAACAATCTCTCTTTTATACAATCTGCTTATAATCTTTGTAACTTCATGGCAGTCAACACAAACTCTGAGGTTCTTTACTATCCTGATCACTCCTGGGGCTTTTATCTTTAGAAGACCCAAAGCAATAGCCAATCTCTCACTGTGTTCATACAGAACATTTTCTTTCTCGTGATTACCCACATTATGCAAAACAGTCGCCAACCATGGTTCATGCCCTTCACTGCTTACCCTTTGAGCTACTTTTCTCAAGAATTCTCGTATCTCTTGAGCATCAGGGTGAGACCGGTCACCCATAACAAACTCATGCACAACCCCAGCAACTTCAATGGAGCTGCAACCTGGCACGGTCCTGATACCTAATTCCTTCATCTGCCTCCTGACAGAGCTCATTTTAACCCAATCATAGCTTGATGCATACAAACTAGACAAAAGGAGGTAGTTCTCTGCATTAAGTGGCTCCAGTTGAAAAAGATGTTGGGCAATGGTTTCACCTTTTTCTACTAGCGTATGTCTTCGGCAAGCTGCCAGTAGAGTTCGCCATATTGCTGGATTTGGTATTATTGGCATGACCTTTATGAATTGATAAGCTTCTTCGATCAAGTTTGCTCGACAAAACAAATCAACCATAATGCCATAGTGCTCCATTGTTGCTTCAATACCAGACTCGAGCATACTAGACCAATACTTCTTACCCTCAGAAACTAGTCCGCTATGAGCACAGGCTGATAAAACACCAATAAGTGTCACGTGATTAGGCTCCACCTGGAATAGAACAAGAACCATTAACAACAAATTTTATCATAAACAGAACAATGCTATTCAAGCTTTATCACTCAACAGATAATTTTACTCATTGAACTAGATGATTCATCAAACTTGCAAATCCAAACAATCACCTTTGCTTCTCCCATTTGAGCGAAGGTCTCCAACGCTTCTTCTGCCAGACCATGAATAGCCAGCCCAACAATCATAGAAGTCCAAGCTTTTGCATCCTTAACCGGCATTGCATGAAAAATCTCCTTAGCCTTTTCAACATTTCCACATTTAGCATACATATTAACAAGAGCAGTACAAAGCTCAAGATCATTCCGAACCCCCTTCTTATCAATATAAGTATGCACCCATCTCCCCAAATCCAACGCACCACTCATAGCACAAGCCGAAACCACACTAGCCAACGTCACCTCATCCGCCATCACCCCAGCCTTCTGCATCTCCCTAAACATATCCAACGCCTCATTCACCCTCCCCAATCTACTATACCCCCCAATCATCGCACTCCAAGCAACGACATTCCTCTCAGGCATTTCATCGAACACCTTCTTCCCCAACCCCACCTCCTCACATTTCACATAACAATTAATCAACGAAGTCTGAACAAACAAATTCGAGCCAAACCCAGATTGCACAACATGCTTATGCACCTGTCTCCCCTCATTAAACGCCAACAATACGGAACAAGCTTTAAGAACAAACGCAAAAGTAAAAGTATTCGGTTTCAAGAACGCCCTCTTTCTTATCAAATTCTTGAAAATAAACAATGGTTCATTCGAAAACCCGTCTTTAATCAAAAGGGCACGTATAACAGTATTATATGAAAAAATCGACGAAAAATGTCCTTGATGGAGGATTTTGTTGGCGTAAAAAAGGTCACCAAATGGAGAAAGTGCTGCAAAGGAGACGATTTTGGAGAGGGTATATGAGAGGGAGGAAGAAGGGAGGTTTGGGTGGGTGAGGATATGGGAGTGGAGTTGTTGGAGGACTCTCATATTTGGGCATCTTTTTATGAGTGATTCGAGTCTGTCTTCTTCTTCTTCCAGCTTTGCTTTGCTCTGCGTGGAATTCTTGTGGTTGTTGGGATTTAACGGTTTTGGAGGGGGTGTTTGAAAGTTAGTTCAGACAAGAGTGGCGGTAGATTTTATGGTCCCCATTATGAGTTAAACTCAAAATGGTCTCAGATAATGCAAGACGAGTCGAACTTTTGGCTCATATTAATATTAACGCAGATTGATTCCGATATCGACATAACGTAGAAGCACTTTCGCTCCTCGATCGCACACGATTGTTGCACTTTGCGTCGATAGTCATACAATTTTCCGCGTTTTAAACATGCATTTTGTTGAAATGTTATAAGATCAATTACAACATGTAAGCATTGGTCATGTTACTTCTTGCGGTAGTTAGGCATTGAAGTGTTATCTACAGGCAATTACATTTTAAGTGGAGACGTGGAGTCTACTGCTAAAAAATTAACCCTTGTTTTTAAAATGATTTTCTTATTGTACAAACTTTATAATTATTCATTGCTTGGTTATTAAACCTTTTTATTTTAGCTCCGGTCATGAGCATGGTTGTTAACGAAATGATTTGAACCAATAGATTTAGATTCTTAAGAGTCTGCTTGGCTTTATAAAGTTATGTTGTTTACTTCATTTCCACAAGATACCACTATCGATAAATTGGCTGTATTTTAATATTACTAAATAATACTAGTTGATAAACTATTTCAATATATAGAGACATATTAGTTACAAAGTTTTGAAAACATGTAAACTTAAAATATGAAATTCAATGGTCAGAATATAAGTAAACACCATGCTTAAAAAAATAGTTTGATTCGTAAATCAAACTAAACTATACGGATCCAATCAAAACAAATTTCACTTAAGATAATATTATTAATCGTCGACTACAAACCGGATCTAATTTTAATGTCCAGTTAGTCGATAGCATATCTATAGTTGACAAGAATGCATTGTTGCAGCTTAATAACCATAGAAGCTTAAAATTCCCTCCAATTTGCATGGCTCATATTGCATATTTATAACCAAAGTTCTTGAGATGTCAAAATGCTATAGATTCGGAATATTATTACAAATTGTTTATGGGTCACCAGACTATGCCTTGCTCTCTTCAATCATCATTCTCAAGGTAAAACCAACATTTACATTATTACAACATCTTTTGTATAAATATATTTTTGTATAATTTATATCAACTAACCATTTATATTATTATAACATCTTTATATAATTATATCTTGTTCATCTTCATATGTAGAAAGAAATATAGCTATGTACATGATCATAGATCCAACTTTTAATGAGAATATGTGGAGGAATTTGTCAGAACATGGTCTTTAAGAAATGTGATGAGATGCCCATGTTTTTCTTTTCTGAATTTTAATTGGTTAGTTTATTGGATTTTGATTCTAAAGGGGTCCTTTCATTGTTGGGGAATTTGTCAGAACATGGTCTTTAAGAAATTTGATGAGATGCCCAGTGGAGGAATTAGGAAGCATAGGAAGCAGTGGTCCCCAAATTTTTCAAAAATAAATTTTTACTTTAAAAAAATTGAATTTTATCATTCATTTATTCAAAAATTATGTTTTTCGCCCCCTAAATTTTATATTTTTTTTTCATTTGTATGATATTAGTTCATTCGTCCCCCATATATAAATTTTTTTGTTCTGCCAATGGAGATGCACATGTTTTTCTTCATGAAGTTTAATTTGTTAAGTTTTTGGATTTTGATTCTAAGGGGTCATTTGATTGTTGATTGTGTAGGCTGGAACATCATTGGAAGGGAAAGAAAAGAGAGCCTTTCTTTCCCTTCTAACATCATTTGAAGGGAAATAAAGAAAAAATAGGGAGTTAGAAAACAGAAAGCGTTTGTTTGCTCTGGAAATTTGAGGAAACTATAAGCAATGACCGATATTTCGGCTATGGTTTCAAGGCAAATATTGCCAGTGTGTGATAGCGTTTGTGTTTTCTGTCCCGCATTGAGGGCGAGGTCTAGGCATCCTGTGAAAAGGTATAAGCAGATGATTGCAGAAATATTCACACGTTATAAGGTTAGTATCGAGGATCGTTTTGTATATTCATCATGAAATGAGTTGTATTCTCTATGGTGGTTATTAGCAATGACATGTGTTTAATTTATATAAAGTACAAAACTTAATTTCTTGATGTGATAAAAGATTGTCTTGAGCTTACTCTTGAAGAAACCCCTTTTGTCCTCCAACATTGTGATAAATTCGGTAGTGTCTACATTTTTGCTCTATGTTCGTATCTGAGAATGACAAATTATAGTTTGCTACCGCCTCTTCAAAATTCTTGTCTCCTCAATCTTTGATAATGTTAACTGTGAGAACTTCTTCTCATTTAATTCTAATGTTTGGCAATGGTTATTCTAGAAGTTCTTAATTTGTCGAGAATAATGCTTCAAAGTATTTTACAACTAGATCAATTCCGTCAGTCCTTCTTTTTGTATTCAAGTGTTCTCTGGGATTCTACTGCCCTTCTCTGGCTCAACCATTACTTTCTCTAACACTTGGTGATTCGAACTTCTTAGCATTGTAACTGGATCGTATTAACAACTCGACTTTCTTTACAGTCTCACAAATTATGTTTTTAAGCTGTCACCAATTCGTTTAAGCTTACTTGGCTGTTATGGAGGACATTTTCCAAGATAACCATATGAATGAGCACCATGCTTATAAGGAAGTCTATTAAGGTGGCTGAAATAAACAAGCTGTATCAGTCCGGAGTAACAATGTGAATAGGAAACCTTAATCACTAGTGAATTAACATTTTTTTATTAATCACGCAAAATCTTTTAGGGTCTCAGATAATTTCCCTAATGATTTTTGCAGGTTATTACTTGTTTTTTTATGCTTCCTGTAATATTTTATCAAATTCTAGATTCTGCAACTTTTTTCTTTTACTTGTTTAGGAAGAAGAACCAAGTGACAAGAAGATTGGAAAATTATGTGAATATGCTTCGAAGAATCCTTTGCGCATTCCAAAGGTAATTACTTGGTGTTGCAGTGCCTCCAAATTGAATCTTTTTTTTTCTCATGTATGTTTGCCTCGATGGAGTAGAGGTAGCACTATTCTTTTACTAGACATTAAGGACCTTAGAATACTACTTCGTATAATTTATCCTCTTTAGAAATTCATGTTGTTTTATTGTTCATACAACGAAAAGTTGGTCTCTTACTGCATCATTTTCATTGTGCTACTACCATAATTTTGAGCTGGTTTGAGTCGTTTTCCTTATTGTATATAAGCTTTCTCTTTTCCCTCCAATGAAGGGTATCATAATTTCTTGCTCTTGGCTTGTTCAGATTATCTTAAGATTTATTTAGATGAAAAAAATAGTCAGAACGTTATTGCTATGTTCTCCCACCTGAGAAAATTTAAAAACATTGTGCATCACTTGCATTAATATAAAATTATAAGCTGGAAGTTGAAGGGATTGACCCGTTGAGTCATTGAGTGACTGAAAGAAGCACTGTTCCTCAACAACCCTGTATTCCATCATTGGTCACAAATATTATTATTAACCTTCTTATAAATGTAGAAGACACAAAACTATTTGTTGTAGAAAGAAAAAGAGATAAAACAGAAAGTAACAGAGTAAATCCATTTCCTACAATAATCTGTAAGGGTCATTGTAGAATATCCGGAATTTTTTGAATCCGTTTCTTACATTAATATGTGATCTCAGAACAGAAAATGGAACTTTATTTCTTTTCGCCTAGAATCAAAAGAGCAAGAAGTTGATCTCTTTTATGCACAGAAAACGTTGCTCGAAATGGGGAAAATTTTGAATTCTTGCCAGTTGTCATTATGAATTTATATAGATTCCACATTATAATATCCATTCATAGTAAGCTAGGTTTATGGTTTTCTTTTTTGCTTGATTTTAAGGCTAACTTGGTATTTCCTTGTTTTCCTGGTCAATTATTTTCAATGATCACTAGATCACTACTTTGCTAGAGCAAAGATGCTTCAAGGAGTTACGAAGTGAGAATTTCTGGTCTGTGAAAGCTGTTATATGCATTTATAAGAAGCTAATATCATCCTGCAAGGAGCAAATGTAAGTTCTCGAAGTCATTTTCTAAATCCTTTGGCTTATCTTTTTCCGTAGCTATGAATCTTAATTTTTCAATCCCTACCAGTCCTCTGTTTGCTAATAGTCTATTGAGCATCATGCACGTTCTGTTGGATCAATCACGTAATGATGGATTGCTAACTATTGGATGTCAGACTCTCTTTGATTTTGCAAATAATCAAGTATGTAACAACTCTTTCTGAATCTGTGGTTCGTATACTAGAGAACTCCTTTCTCATATTTAATTCTATATGATGCATCTAACTAAATATCCCCGTTCTTATAATTTGCAGAAGGATGGAACTTTCATGTTTAACTTAGAAGGGTTTATTCCTAAACTGTGCCAATTGGCAAAAGAAGTGGGAGATGATGAAAGGGCAAACCACCTCCGTGCAGCAGGATTGCAAGCACTTTCTGCTATGGTATCATTTCAACACTAATTATTTTGATGATCTCCAGAGTTTCTGCAATAATATCAATTAAAACAAACTAAAAGAAAGGCCCCCCATCCCCTTCTAAGATGAGAAGAAAGACTTAAAGAAATTACATCTTTCTTCTGCGGTGATGTCATCATAAATCAATAAAATTCATATTGTTTTCACAGGTGTTGTTCATGGGACAATATTCCCATATATCAGTGGAATTCGACAATGTAAGTTGCAATTACTATAGTGATAATTTAGTAACACTTTTGCATCTCTTACTCTTGATTAACTCAGCATTTGGCAATGTCAACCATCTCTTATTCTTTGTTTTTCCCAGTACATATGTCGTAGTCTTGGAAGTTTCTGCCTCATCTAATTTTTTTCAACTACAATGTAGGCAGAAGAATTCTTATGGAATATGCACTATATATCTAGACTCTAGAGACTTGAGCATTTCAATTTTATAAGACAATTCCATCAGATTGTTGATGACTCTATTTTTCTATCTGACAGTTTCATTTCTTACATCGCTTTCTTTGTAATTTGTTGTTGGCAAGTTCCACAATGTTTCCTGTTTCTAGCATGTGCTTCAATCCTAAGGACAGGTAGAAGTCAGGAAGTTGATATAACTTATAAGCAAGAGTTCAGGCAACTTAATAAGTCCATGAAATTTATAATGCATAAGTTATTATCTCAGTTGTCATAATATTGTACATAATCTTTGACACACTTTCTCCTATGTTCAATACAAGCCATGTGATCTGTAAGAAAGTACAGCTGTGCATAAGCCCAGTTGTGCAACTGCATAAGTGCCAACATACAATTGAAGCATAATCTGTCACACTACTTTTTAGTTAATCGTTTTGACTCATGATAATGCTTTCACAGACCTATCTTTTCACACTGTTCTTTGTTAATAGTTGTGGAGTATAACCAAACTTTTCTATAATTTTTTTGAGTGAGAATATTTAAGTCAACTAAAGATTGTTTTGATCCTTGACATGATTTTGTTAGATCCTCAATCTGCATCCTTTTGTCATGTCTGTTATGATGTATTCTCTGTTAGAATTTAGTACAAAAACCTGGTGAGGCTGCCTATTGCCAATCTTCCTTTTTCTTTAGAGGAGATAACCTTATGTTCTTAATATTTTTAATTTGTGACTATGTTATCAGATAGTTTCTGTAGTCTTGGAAAATTACCGAGGTCCAAGTAAGGAAGCTGAAAATCCCAATCAGAACAGCTGGCTGCAAGAAGTTCGCAAAACTGAGGGCCATGTATCTCCTTCACCATATCTGAATGAACCTTCTTGGAGGCTGCTAATTAATGAGAAGGGGGAACCAAACGTGACACTGTAATTTATTGCCCCGACCTTGTGTAGGACTATTAATTTTCTAACCTCTTACAGTACCCTCAGAATGCTTCTTTGATTTTTGTAGGAAAGATGCACATAACCCTTGTTTTTGGTCTAGAGTTTGCTTATGTAATATGGCCAAGCTGGGAAAGGAGGCTTCAACAATGAGGCGTGTTTTGGAATCACTATTTCGTTATTTTGATACTGAGAATCTCTGGAATATTGATCATGGCATTGCTTTCCCAGTTCTAAAGGGCATGCAGCTTATAATGGACGATTCAGGTATTCAGTAACATGTGGGCACCTCATTCATAGGATTCCTATTCGGTCCTTAGTTATGCCTTTGTTTCTTTCCTTCCACTTTGTTACATTGGTCTGGTTCTGGTGGATGAGTTTATTATTTGGGTTTCTATTTGTAGGGCACAATACACATTTTCTGCTTTCAATATTGATCAAACATCTTGATCACAAAGTTGTCCTTAAGCAGCCTGGCATTCAGTTGGACATTATTAAGGTCTCCACCTCTCTTGCGAAACACACAAACTACCAGTCCTCAGTGTCTATAACTAGTGCAGTAAGTGATGTTATGCGGCATCTTCGAAAAATCATCCTTTGCACTATTGATGATGCAAATCTGGGTGCCGATGTAATCAATTGGAACAGAAAATTTCGAGAATCTGTGGATGAGTGTCTCGTTGAGTTAGCCAATAAGGTTAGACATATCTCTACTTTTTTTATAAAAATGATAGCAGAAAATTTATAAATTGTATGTGTACAAATATAAGTGATTTACATGTGGAAGTTTGCAAATTGTGGCATTGAAACACATTTTTTTGCCGCAACAAATAGTTAAGGATTATTCCTTTTTGTTTTCTATTTCTGTTGGTTGTTGTGGGGAATTACAGACATTGTTAAGATTGTCACAAATTTTGAAAGTTTTAACTTACAGGTTGGAGATGCAGGCCCTATACTTGATGTTATGGCAGTGATGTTAGAAGATATTTCGAACATTCCTGTAATTGCCAGGACTACCATTGCTGCTGTTTTCCGAACTGCCCAAATTATTGCTTGTTTGCCAAACAAATCATATCAAAAGAAGGCAAGTCAATAAATTTATTTATTCGTACACAAAAATAATTTTCTTAGTGTCTACTTCTAGACTTTAATTCCAGTTTGACATCTCCTTATCTTGTTCTATATAATCATTTTCAAATTATATTTATCTCTCTTATATCCTTAGGCATTCCCAGATGCATTGTTTCATCAACTTCTCCCAGCAATGGTGCATCCTGATCATGAAACCCGAGTTGGAGCTCATCGTATTTTTTCAGTTGTCCTTGTACCATCATCAGTCCATCCACATACACCATCAGATGCTGCAGACACGCAGAAGGCTACAGATCTTTCAAGAACACTTTCTAGAACTGTCTCTGTATTCTCTTCTTCAGCTTCACTTTTCCAAAAGATAAGAAGCCACAGGCGTGCACCATCACAGAATCTTAGTCAGGCATCCAAAGTGGGGTCTGAACAGAAGAATAATAATCAAGGGATGCTCAATAGAATACGATCATCTTATAGTCGAGAATATAGCACCAGAAGTAACACACCTAATGCTGGTTCTATAAGCAACCAGAGTAAAGAAATGGTAAGTGTCTAGATTGTCTTCGCTTTTTCCTTGATTATCTTCCATAAATATTCTACCCATTTTAGTTCTTCTATCATTGTTTTCCTAAAATCACACTGGCAGTCCCATATTACAGAGAAACATGTATATTTTAATTGATGTTGTATTGTGTATCATTGAATAGCTAATATAGATAATTAACAAAACCATCCTATATATATTTTTGAATAATTATTCATGTCTATTCAGGATCCTGTTTCACTGAGGCTCAGCAGTCATCAGATTACCGTACTGCTGTCATCAATCTGGACACAATCTGTATCTCCTGCAAACATGCCTGAAAACTATGAAGCTATTGCTCATACATATAGCTTGATTTTGATTTTCTCTAGAGCAAAGGTATTTTTTCACTCTTACAGTTTTATTAGTTTTATTTCAATGTCTTATGGAGTAACAAATGTTATACTCTCTAACTTTTGGATATAATGGAATAAATGGCTCATTACACTACCTATGCTTGTTATCTATTGGGAGTAATACATAGTCTTTTCACTTCATCTTCGCTCATTCGGAAATAGACTCCCACTTAACACTGGGGTAAGGTTGCGTAGAACCCAAACTCCCTTACCCCACTTAGGCATGAGCCTTTTTAGAAGCATTGGGTACGTATTACTAGTTTTTGGCTGTACTGCTTCTAAATGCAAGATGTCATCTCCATACAATTATTATCTTATACTACCTCCAACCCTAAAAGATTGTCCAGCTTGTTTTTCAATGATCAAAGTTAACAATCTTTGCTTTCATAATTGATGCACCACTTTGATTTGAATCAAAATCATGTTAATAATAGATCAGGTTGAAATACTATATTTGTCTTCAAAATTTAAAGAGCCAGCCATCAAATTCAAAATTGGAAGATATTTTAGGGATGTTTCAGGTCGTATAGTCAGTTTAAAATGATTGATCCATTGTTCGTCTCAATTTCATTTCTTTCTTTCAGTGCCATGAGTTTCTCTTCCATGATTTTGTTAACTTATTTAGTGAGCTTACTTTCAAAATGTATGTATTGCTGATGCTTTCCAATTCTAAATTGCAGAACTCCAAACTTGAGGCTTTGGTTCAATGTTTCCGTCTTGCATTTTCCTTGAGAAGTATTTCTCTTGCAGAAACAGGTTAGTCAACTTGTTCGCGCTCACAATTGAATATCTCTGACATGCAATTTATGCATCTCCTACTTGAGATTTTTTTGTTGCCTTTTTTCTTTTTCTGTCCTGTGGGGGTTGGGTGATAGGTTCAACCACTTCTTTTTTATTGTTTATCTTATCAAAAGTATATCTGTTTGTAACGGTTTTAGCAAGTCAAGATGAATCCTTAGAACTGCTTTCTTATCAATGTGAAATCAAGTTGGCAACATGATTGTTTAAGACTATTCCATCATCATGTGCAACGGAGTAGTTTCCTTTTATATAGTTACGCAGGAAATAGATTTCGCTGGAACTCGAACTAGTAAGATAAGTAAAACTTACGTCTTCTAATACAATCTATTCTCAGGATCACTACCACCCTCACGGCGAAGATCGCTCTTTGTGTTGGCAACTTCTATGGTTATTTTCTCATTGAAGGCCTACAATGTTCATTCCCTTCTTCCACTTGCCAAGGCTTCATTGTCTAGTAAACCAGTAAGCTTCTTGCTTTAAACTCTTATGGGATAAGTGATATCAATCTTCGCTCTCTTGTATCTCGTGAACTTGTTTTGGTTCATAATCTATTACCTGATTGTCAATTTTCCATACTACCCTCATCTCAATCTAAGAGGTTTGAACTTCTTTCAATTCCCAAAATTGTGACTGATTTGAATAATTTTTCAGTCACTATACGGCCTCTGATTCATTTCCTAAATTTTCAAATGAAAAAGAGGAAAAAAGCTTGAACTTAAACTGGTCTACGACTTTGTAATTAGCCAACTCACACCCATTTATTCATGTATCAGGTTGATCCTTTCCTGGACTTAGTTGAAGATTGCAAGTTACAGGCTGTTGTCGCTCCCCAGAAATTTGTTTATGGATCTAAGGAAGATGATAGTTCTGCTTTAAAATGCCTTTCAGAAGTAGTTATAACTGAGGACCAGACAAAAGAGTCCATGGTTGCAGTCATAGTGAAGAGTTTAGACAATATACCAAACGTAAAAACCAAGAGCTAACAATTGATATTTTGAATTATCCTTTAAAACAATTTCCTTCAATTTACTTTCTCTTTGTGTTGTATATGATTTCTGCAGTCTGAAGTAACCACAATTAGGAGGCAATTACTGGAGGAATTTTCACCTGACGATGCATCTCCACATGTACAGAAAGTACACCAGTCTAATACAAGTGGATGTGATTCTCCAGAGGAGGTATTTGCTACCACCTTGCATTTTTTACTCTATTCTTGATGTTTCTAACATTACTTTTTTCTCCAGGATCCATTCTTCTTCACAGTAGATGATGACCCTATTTTAAATTCTGTGGAAGGAAATGTTAATACGAACACAGAACTAGCCCTTGATGCTCCCGATCTGTTGAGTGTGAACCAGTTCTTAGATTCTGTAAGTGGCTGGCAGGAGAGCTGTGATTTTTTATTTCTCCATGAAAAAAATTATTGAAGTTGAAGTTATACTTCCTCTGTTCTTATTTGAATGGTGTCTCTATAAATAGGTCATTCAAATAAGAACGGACGAAGTATATGTTTGCATTATCTGCTTCTTTACATTTCTACTGCTGCAACGAATTATCTTCTGGTATCATCCTCAAATGAAAGTAAATGTAGGACCAACTAATTATCTTGATTATGTAAACCTTTGAAGGAAGCAGAATCTAAATGATATTTAGACGACTTATTTCTAATGAATTCTGAAAAGGCCAAATATTTAAATTATATGCTCCAGGGAGCTATGAAATATCCCATCTGTGTGCTGAAAGAGGGTTTGTTCAACTGCCGTGCCTTTTCTTATTCCTTCGTTAGAAATCTTGTTCTTCTATTTGTAGTCACAAGCTGAAATTTTATATGAAATGTGATCTCGATACTGGATGAAGCTAACTTATCCATACATCATTATATTTTCCCATTTTCATAGGTACTAGAGACAGCTCATGAAGTCGGAAGAATATCTGTGAGCAATGAACCTTCAGTATCCTTCAGGGAAATGGCTCTCAATTTCCACGAAATTCAAACAGGAACGCAACAGAATGTGTTGGATTTGATTAGCTCACAGGAAAGGGAAGGAAATTTGATGAGCAAAACCTCACAAGCTTCAAATGAAGGAGATAAAATGATAACCTCCAACACCCAGGTAAATTTTTTTTATATATCTAAGGAGTAACTTGTGGTTTAGCTTAAGAATTCATATCCGCTTAACGAATGTATTCAACACTTTCACATTACGTGTACATGTAACGTAGCATGCATCTTGATCCTTATATAACAGTCATATATGAACATATTGATGTGATGGAGCCTATAAGTGATGGATTTTTATCATGCATTTTGATAACCTTCAGTGTCTACCTTGAATGTTTTTCTTTCGTCTACCTTAGCCTTTAGCAACAATTTTCGTCCCTCCTAGGTATGAACAACATTTACCTATGGAAGCTTCATAATCACATCTACTTGTGGATTTATGCTCTTCTATGCATTTACCTTTGTCTCTCATTTTGTAAATCTATTAACACAATTTATTTTAATGAAATTAGCAGGAAGTGAATTCATTCTTAGATCTGGATTTCTCTCCATTTTTAAACCAACCACCTGTTGGCAGCATGCCAACGCAATGCGCGGTGGACTATCAGCATCATCCTCAATCCTTCATGTTGCCTGTGTCTAGTCCATATGATAACTTTCTGAAAGCTGCTGGATGCTAAAATTACAGAAGGATTGCTTCGGTTAGCTAGTAACCAACATATATTTCTCAGATCTCAGGTGCATTTTACGCATCATACTGCAGTGTTGAAGCTTCCTATTGTTGAGATCTAAGTATTCAACGTGTAGATCGCTAACGTAAAATAGTCATCATGTTGAAGAATATTGGATTAGTCTGTTGATTATGCTTAATGCATGAGCAGCTTACTTGAATACTTCTATCTTTTATTTATTTTTTCTTCAAACCAATTCACTTTTTATGATTGATCTGTTTTCAGCGAATGGAAATTTCATTCACCGTGTGGGGAGGGTTATTCGGATAATGCGCCAGAGGCAATTAAATTAGTAACACATCTTATTGTAGGCGTAAGCCCAGGTAACACATGGCAGAGACACGACCTTGGATCGGCTGACAATTGCGTCTTCTTGCCCAGGGGGATCGACATGCCGTCTTGGCCTTGTATGGCGGCAGATGTCCGTGAGATGTCTTATAAGTGGACACGGTCACTTTGTATTGGCGTTGCACTAGACAACTTTGTAGGAAAAAAAATTATAAAATTTTTATTTTTGAGGTCTAATCTATTCAAATACAAAAATAATTTATAATGATAAATTTAGTATGTGATGTTGGCTAAATAATATAATATATATATTCTTTATTGAAATTCTTTAAATAATAATAATAAACTTCATAATTCAGAGTCCTTAAATAGTAAATTATGAATAGATTTTCATATTGACATTAATTTATGTCCAAAATTTAAATAATGTCCTATTTGTTTTTTGAATTATACTACTATTTGCAATATTTAATTATTTAAACTTTTTCAAATACTTCCTTCATATATGTTGAAATTTTCTATTTTCAATTTTCTTATAAAATACTCCATATTTTTGAAAATAAATTCAACTATTGGCCATTAAAATAATAATTTTGCAAACCTTTTCAAATCTTACATTCTTATGAGGGCATCTCGACAACCAATAATTACTAATAATAGAGTTAGATAAATATTTTATTTATTCGTCTAATCATTTGATAATTTGAAAAATGTCTTGACATTTCTTTCGTCGTCTTTGATTGATTTCTATGTTCTAATAAAGTGGTAGAAAACATACTGATAATATAATTCGAACTATACTAATGGTTTGAAGAAGAATGAAAATGGTATTTAACAAATTACCTAAGATTTATTAATGGTTGGAGATATAGAAAGTGTTACAATATAATAGTAATAAATGACGCCTTTTACAGGTCTTTATTCTTTCAAAATAGCTAACAACATGTATACAAATCGATACAGAAAATGAGCAAAAGTTGATATTGTATTCTTTTACACGGTATTTGAGTATGTTGTTGAAATTACCTAATACCTAGTATAAAATAATGCCTATTTATAGAACAAATAATATGTTATTTTTTCGTAACTATGGAAAAGTTGAAATAATGAGAATCATGTAACTTCCAAACATTCTAATGTGAGTTATTGTAAATAAATACATAATTAATTATTTATTTAATTCTTCCAATATTGGTTGTGTAACTCTAAAAATTTGAATGTGAGAATAAATATAGCTTTTCCAATATTTTAATTATAGTATAATTAGAATAGTATATATAAACACAATTATTTATTTTAATTATCGATAGAGTCATGCAACATAAAATTGTAACTTCTTCAAGAGGTGTTTTTTATTTAATGATTTTTCATTCGTTATTATTTAATTATTATTATAGTTTGATAAATATTTATTTGAATTGATCGACTACGTCATAAATTATAATCTAATTTTAGTTAATCAAAAAGGATGTATTTTTTGTATTTATTTATATTCAACTTTTTTATTTTATTACCATCGTCAAAAGTATATAACTTGATGTTAACCACCGGTAAAACAAAAGAGATTAAATGTAAACATCAAACCCATGATAAATATTTTAAATTATTCATTTAAATATTTAATGAAAATATAAAAATATCTTGACATCTTTCATCGTCTTTCATCGATTTCTATGTTCTAATAGAATCTATAGCTTTCACGATGTATAATTTCATCTAGAATAATTATTTAAAGAATAACGTTATTTAAAAAAATTACTTAAATAACGTAATGGTTGGAATTAGAAAATGCTTAAATTATAATGACATTGACTTTCTTTAGTTCTTCTTACTCCAAAATAGCTGCTGTATGCATATGAATCATTCTAAGAAAATGAATAAAATTTGAAAATATTGTAATCTTCTTTTCTTATTTGAGTTATGACGTTGAAATTACATAATACCTAGTATAAAATAATGGGTATTTATAGAACAAATAATATGCTATTTTTTAGGTAACTATGAAAAGGTAGAATAATGAGAATCATGTAACTTTCAAACATTTTAATGTGAGTTATTATGGAGTAAATACGTAAATATAATTATTTATTTTAATTCTTCAATATTGGTTGTGTCAATATTGCTTTGTAATCATTTTATGTGCAGGAGGTACAATTTAGTCTTAACATAAAATGGAAGAAATATAATTAGAATGACATAATAATATAAGCGATTGGGGCAAAAACTACTGTCATCATCGTGTTTGCGGTTGAGTTCACAGTTCGTCACTCACGTTTTCAAAGTGTCTTTGTTGATGACATTCGTCACAGCTGCGTTTTTACAAATGCGTGATATGGTCCAATCCCCGAATGATAGATTGGTGATAGTTTTTGAATATGTGACCAGCACATGACATTTCAGAGGGATATTTTAGTAATCTTAGATTAATAATTAAGGGTATTTTAGTAATTTCATATTAATAGTGGGGGTATTTTATTGTTTCAACTTCCAAAAATCCCCAAAATCTATTGAACTCATTATCCCAAATTAGAGTTTTCAATCGATAGGCTATTTCCTTTGAGTCGAGATGACGTGAAATTGACAGCTTTATTAATTGTCGATCCGCAATGCATGGAAGATGTGTATGGTAAGTTGTTTTTTTGATTTAGGGTTGAAAAATCGGTCAACCCTAAATCTGAAATGAGTTGGTTTTTTTTTTTTGCTTAATTTGAATTTCATTTAGTGTTTATGTCTTAATTGCAGATATATATGATGAATACTTTTCTATTAAAGTCCATGCATGTGGTTCATTGAAGTTCAGTCCCATGTTGACATATGAAGGTGGCAAGACAATCGATGTAGATTTGCTGGAAGCTGATATGTTTGAGCTTAGAGACATAGATGAATTTGCCCTGAGATGTGGTTATGAAATGATAGTTCTTTGTTTTATGGATATAGAGACCCTAGGTGGGGATTAAGTGCGGGATTAAGACCTTTGTTGTATAATAGATTGTAGGTTGTTAATAACTTTGGGAGAATATAGCTTTGAGAGAAAATTCTTGGAAGTATATATCGACTCACAATCCTTCTCTTGAGTTTGTACTTAGCATGCC
This sequence comes from Lithospermum erythrorhizon, assembly GCA_019722365.1. Classification (NCBI taxonomy): domain Eukaryota; kingdom Viridiplantae; phylum Streptophyta; class Magnoliopsida; order Boraginales; family Boraginaceae; genus Lithospermum; species Lithospermum erythrorhizon. The sequence continues at coordinate 181,068 of JADFUC010002017.1, read as the reverse complement.
TTGAAATAGGATCTTTAAAGTCATGCAAGCCTTAAGTTTGATTTTGCTTGTAGTTAGGAATGTTGAATGCCTGACTCAGTTTGAGGAGATATAAGTTGTTGTGTTTAAGCAGTAAGGTGTATGATGAAATTCCCCCGTAGTATAGAGTGATTACTTAGATGATAATGTAGAGGAGGATGAGGTTGGTGAGTGAGGTTCTTGAGATAGAAGGAGACATAAAGAAGACTTGGAATTGCAGGAACATAATATGTTTGGTAAATTGGATGTTGAAATAAATAGAGTGAATCAAAAATTGAATATGGAAAGATAATGAAATTGATGAAATCTGTAGAGAAGAGGGATTGAGGAATGCTGCAATGAGGAATGTTGATGTTGATGAAATACGTAGAGAGAAGGAATTGAGGAATGCTGCAAGGATGGCTGAAATTGATGAATTTGAGGTTTGCACCCCTGCAATTGTTGAGGGTAATGCAAGTAAGTCATCATTCAAGACAATAAGGAAGAATCTAGGCACATATGGTAGGCATGGAGTTGAATTCAAATTAAATAAGCAAACTGGATATGTAGAGAGCAGTGATAATGACAACAGAGATGTTGAAATTTTGAGTGAGTCTGAGTCAAGTTACGGCGCCAAGAATTGCTTCTGACGTGATGAGAGAGCGAGAGGTGCAAGAAAGAAAAAATCTTAGGCATAATAATTTAATGAGAAAGAGCATTCTAAAATCCTAAGTTACTTCCAGGTCTTATATTCTCTAACAAAGCCCAAATGAAAGAAGCGTGTCCTTGATATTACATTTGTGCATCACTGAGCCCTGCGGATTGCACTACAAATGATAGGGATAGATATTAGGTAAGATGTAAATTCCCTTGCTATTTCTCCATTTGGATTGCAGGATAAAAGCTAACAAAGTCAGTTAGATTGGTTAAGAGAGTAAGCAGGATACATTGTGGTTGTCCCGATGCACCGATTAGGCTATGCAATAGTAGTTTTCTTGCCAAAGCACTTGAGGGTAAGTTTAGGCTTCTACCAGACATAAAGTTGGCAACTGTTCAGGTGTTTGTTGATGAGATATTTCATATCAAAATCAGCCGTAGTTGTCCAAGAAAGACAAGGGAGAAAGCATTCAAGAAGATAAATGGTGATGACTTGGAGAAATATAACTTGGCATATACATACTGATGATGAAGGCGATTAAGGCACATCCGAGAGTGCATTACTATGTGCATTATGATCCAGCTCCAACTCCATTTGAAGCAGCAATATTTAGGAGGATATATATCTGTCTTAAGCCCTTAGTAGAAGGGTTTCATGCTGGTTGTAGAAAAGTAATATGTTTAGATGGTTGTCACACAAAGGGGTTATATAAACAACAAATTCTAAGCTAGCTGTGTGATTGATAGTAACAATAGTTGCGGCCCATGCTTATCGGCGGTAGTAGAGAAAGAGAATCTTTTTAACAGCAATGGTTTTGCAGAGGGCTTATACGAAGATATTTGTCATATACAAGCGAAGGTATGTCTTCATTCGATGAAGCAGAAGGTATGGTGTATGATATTGTTGTTTTGATTATGCAGTTTCACCAACATTTATGAATTGTATTTCAATATGCAGGGGCTACAGAAGGTGCTTCATGAATTATTTCCTAATGCTGCACACAGAAATTGTGTGCAACATATATATGCAAACTTCAAGAAAGTGAACCATGGACAAGATTTGAGGGACAGGCTTTGGGAGGTTGCAAGGTCCACAAACAAGGAGGAATTTAAGAGGGCTTTGAAGAGGTAGTGTCAATGAGCTAGAAGGCACATGACTGGTTAATCACAAATGCAGGTAACAAATCACATTGGTGTAAAGCATTTTTTTTCACTAAATGTATACAGTGACATGCTTTGTAACAATCATAGTGAGTCTTTCAATTCATTCATCTTGAGTGCTAGAGATAAGCCACTGATTACTATGTTAGAAGCAATTAGGTCCAAGATAATGGATAGGATCAAAAATAGGAAGATACTCATGGATAAGAAACCAGGGGAGTTGTGTGCCAAAATAAAAAAGATTGTAGATGCTAATGAAAAGGAATCTGTTGGTTATACCCACATATGGAATGGGAAGTTTGGATTTGAGGTGAAGGATGGTAAGGATCAGTTTACTGTTGATCTTGCAAAGTTCAAGTGCAGTTGTGGATACTGGCAGTTGGCAGGGAATACCTTGCGACCATGCGTACACTTGTTTTCCATGCACTTAAGGAAATTCGATCTAGATGGTGTAGGCATGTGTTACATGAAAAAGACTTTCATGTGACATATGCGCATGAAAAAAAGACTTTCATAGAGTCATGTAACATAAAGTTTGTAACTTAGCTACCATAAGGTGTTTTTATCTTTAATGATTTCTAATTCTCATTGTTATTTAGTTATTATTATAGTTCGATAATCATTATTTTTTAACGGAGTAACCATAGCCATTCTCTTGGATAATCATTATTTGAATTGATCAACTTTTTTGCATAAAATTATAATCTCATTTTAATTAATTCAAAAAGATGTATTTTTTATATTTATTTATATTCAACTTTGTGGTTTTTATTACCCTCATCAAAAGTATAATCTCATTTTATTTGTTTACTTTCATTATTTTCAAAGTTATATTTTATGTGTTAGTATTGTCAATTATTATTATAGTTTCTAAAGTTGAATCTTATTTCAATAATTACTGAATATTTTAGAGCTATTTCTAATTATTTTTAGTTCTCAAATTATTTTATAATCAATTTTTTAACCCTCATAAATATATTATTATTGTTATAGAATTTAAAGCTAAATGTTATTTTTAAATATTATTTGTTATAGACTACCGTGATTTTAATTCGTAATTAATGAGTTAAAACTGTTAACTCGAGAGGTAGTGTAACTCTAATTTATTTGCTCGTTATTTTTATGTATTTGTTTTCGTTGTTTTTACATTATTATTTTTAATTGTCATTACTATAAATTATTATATGTCTTAAAGCTAAAAGTATTTTGAATAATGATTGAATCTTATATGACTTTTTATGATTGTTTTAGCTCTTAATTTATTTTTCGATGAAATTTTTAAATTTCATAAATAATTTATTATTATTGTAGGTTTTAAGGGTTTTTTAAAAATTATATTATTTTATTGACTTTCATTATTTAGTGATTAATACGTTTTTAGAGCTAACCGTTGTTTTAATAAGTATTGAACCTTTTAAAATTATTTTTACCTATTCTATTAACTCAAAAGTTAATTTTTAAAATACAAATTATTTTTTGCTCTCGTTATTTTCTTATCTCTTATTAATTATGCATTTTCATAATTATTGTGTTTTATAATAATTTATTTAAATAATTTTTTAACTATAATTTTCAACTATTTTATTTTTCAACATTCTTATCGTTATAATTCCTCATTAGTTGTGATTTTTTCATAATTAATAATAAACACTTGCTGTATATAGTTTATGGGAAAATAACTTTCATAATTAATATGTGCTTTGTAATTAATTTTATGTGGGAGGAAATTTAATATAAAATGGAAGAAGCAACACTTAGCGTTAGCGTTTAAAAGGTATATAGATGTTTTAGGCCTCGGATTTAAAATAGTGTAGACATGTATGCGGCTTGAAAGAGTAGAACCATACTTTTCCTTGGCGTGTTAGAATTCTACACCGTTATTGCCTTGATTAAAGCGTCACTGGTATGCGATACTTGAATTTCGCGAGATGATAAACCAAACTTTAGATAATCTCGCCAGTGAGATATGACAAGCGAAGAGAAAGCAATAAGCGACACAAGAATTGCAGCGGTTCGCACTTGATGAGGAAATTTGTCAGAACAACTGCGGATCCATTAATAACCGGGAAGAATTGTTTACGGGACTATTAAAGAACCGTATTCTATACATGTCTCAATTAGATGTTTTCTTATAGATTGAAAACTACAATCCACAGTATCTAAAATACTCGAGACTATTTTCTTATGATTCTAATATTTGAATACATCTTGAATTCTTGAAAAACATCATATATTTATAGGCTAACAAAAAACCTAGTAAGACTGGAATTAACTTTCTTGGGTTCAGTCTTCAAAACCACATCATTGAGGCATCGGAGACCGTGGGGTCTCGAACATCTCACTACGGTCCGAATTGGCGGTCTTGCTGAAGACCACGGCTGAGAACCCCATTTGAGACACAGAGATTACCGATTGATGGTACTATGAAAGGTGAAAATGGCCCCGATCTCAGCGGAAGAAGATTGAAAGTGGCATATCAAAATGCAAAGAGTTTATGAATATGATTTAATGAAGAGATGGGGTGTTACTAGCAAATAGGGTTGTAAATGAATTCGAAGGTTCGATTCGATTCGGGGTATTCGGCTCGTGGCTCGGCACCGTAATATCAAGCGTAGAGCCGGGCAAGGTGAGGTTCGGCCAGGCGAGGCGAGCTATTCGAAAAAGGATTCGGCTCGGTTAATGGTTAAGCTTAGCCCAAATACAATTAACCCCCTCGCCCCCGTCCGGCCCAGAAGTCCCACTTTAGTCAATGCCCGTCATAACCCAGACCCCCTCCCCGTTCATGATATAAACGAACTCCCCTCCCATTTACACATAATAAACAGACACCCTCCCTTCCATTTACATAAAGAGTCTGAGAGACCTTCCCCCACTCCCACGTTTCTTAGCGAAACTTTTCGCTTTGCCGCGTTTTACTCTGAGAAGAATTTCTAAGGTTTATCTCAATATTGAATCATTTATAGTTAATGTTGTTTTAGGCGGTATTTATTCTTCATTTTATTTATTTAATGTAACTAATAGTATATTGAGCGAATGTCAACCATAAATTTGGCTCAATAAAATTAAATCTGATTAATAATTTTAATTTAACATAAAACACATTACTTTTCTTAATGACTTTCCGCTGTCGCATACTTTGAAGAATTTCTAAGGTTTGTCTCGATATTGAATCATTTATAGTTAATTTCATTTTAAATGTTATTTATTTTCATTTATTTTGTTATGTCAGTAATAGTATATTTAGTGAATGTCAATATAAATTTGGCTCAATAAAATAAAGTAAGATTAATATTTTTAATTTAACCTAAAACTCATTACTTTCATAACACGTTTTCACTTTGCCGCATTTTTTACTCTGAGAAGAATTTCTAAAGGTTTGTTTGTTGGAAACCGATTGTATATTGATTTCTTTAATTATGTCTATTGGAAATTGTTGTGACAATTTATTTACTAGTTTTAGTTAAATGCTTGATTACTCAAACTAAGTATTCAATAATAATGTGGCAAATTACTAAATAGGAACTCATGATAATATCGAGGTTATGCAGTTGCTAGATCATTGCATAATCGTTATAATAATAATAGTCAGTATATTATTATACAACTAATATTATACGAGTCAGGTCATAACGCATAAGTGATATTGAGTTTTATTTCATGTATGAAATTAAATCGTGATTGCTAAATAGGAAGTTGATTGAAATCGGCGAGATCTCAATCGAGAGGAGTTTACATTGATAATATAAGATATAAATTGGATGAGGTCGAATCAATTAACTTGCTAGTTCAATTGATGGTTTAAACTAGTAAAGCTAAATTTAGTGACTTCTTAGTCACTTACTGCGTTAGTATTTAGTTAGTTAACGGTTTTTAGCGAGTTGGCTCGTTAGTTAACGAATTCAAGCTTTTCGGGTTAAAAGGGAGTAGGCTATATAAAGGAGTTCTTAAGATGAAAAACCTAATTCTTTCATCACTTTGAGAAACCCTCTATAGCCGCCACTTCTCTCTGCTCTTCCGAGAGCAAAGTCAAGGTTTTGCCTTGTTTTGTTCTCCAATTGTTCTTGAGGTTGTAGCAAATGCAATCGCGTGATTCAACCGCTCCTCGTGTAGACCAATTGGAGGCATCTACCATTTGTGATGCTAATTGCTAAGGAGATCAAAGGAGGCTCGTGAGAGAAAAGTTGGTGACTTTCGTTGCGCTGTAAGTGCTCGTATTCATACGTATATGCATATATGTATTTTTTTTTGTAATTGGACTATATACATTTAAATGATTCTGGTTGCATTTGTTTATGTTTATTATAAAAGACAAGTTGCATAATTTTCAATGTCACCGGTATTGAATCATTTATAGTTAATTTCATTTTTAGACTTGTTATTTATTCTTACATTTATTTTGTTATATCCCGTAATAGTATATATTGGCGAATATCAACATAAATTTGGCTCAATAAAATAAAGTAAGATTAATAGTTTTAATTTAATGTAAAACATTACTTTTCTTAGCGATTTCAACTTTCTTTGCATTTTTACTCTGAAAAATTTCTAAGGTTTATCTCAATATTGAATCATTTATAGTTAATGTTGTTTTAGAACTATTATTTATTCTTTATTTATTTTGTTATGTTAGTAATAGTATATTGAGCGAATGTCAACCATAAATTTGGCTCAATAAAAAAATAGATTAATAATTTTCAATTTAACATAAAAAAACACTTTTCTACTTTCTTAAGCGCTTTTAGTTTGCAACATTTTTACTCTGAGAAGAATTTCTAAGATTTTTTTTTTTTTAAAAAAAATCCACCCATAGCCACTTACAATGATCAACCCAGGACCTCTAAGTCATTTGGAAGGTTGAAGAATTTCTAAGGTTTGTCTCGATATTGAATCATTTATAGTTAATAATGTCGTTTCATTGTTGTTGTCTTCATTTATTTTGTTATGTTAGTAATAGTATATTGAGCGAATGTCAACCATAAATTTGGCTCAATAAAATATGTAAGAATAATAATTTCAATAAAATAATGTAAGATTAATAATTTTCAATAAAATAATGTTAAGATTAATAATTTTTTTAATTTAAGCTAAAACACATTATTTTCTTTAGCGTTTTCACTTTATCGCATTTTTACTATGAAGAATTTCTAAGGTTTGTCTCAATATTGAATTATTTAGATTGAGACAAAAGGCATGAACATGACTCGTATTTCTGCTCATTAAGATTTACTCGTTTCATGAATTTTATGGTCTCGTTCAACTGACTTGTCATTTTAATATTGGTTTCTTTTACTTCAGTTGTTGACTTTCCCTTATGAAGTGACGGTTGAATCCGATACATGTGACATGCGTATTATACACCGAGGGCAAAATAGTAATTTTACATCTAAAAAGACTTTAAAAAATAAAAAATGGGATAATATATTGGGCAAAAGGCCCATTCACTCCTTTCGTGTTCTTTTCGTTTTAAAGTTCATTTCCTTCCATGTTTGTTATAGTGCCGTTCATTTCGGTGGTCAATTTTAATTGGTCCATTTTACTCTTAACGTCAACTCGATTGTGAAGTCAACCATTAGTCAATCCATGTGCCGAACCGTGATTTTTCCATTAGGTAAAATAGTAATTTCACATTTAAAAAAACTTCCTAAAACAATAAAAAAGGATGATGACTCCATAATTAATTTAGGGCTTTTAAAAATAAAAAATTAGGAAAAGCAGTAACCCAACTCATCCAATTTTTCTTCTAAAAAAATAAAAAGGTGGGAGAATTGATGACTCCAAATCATCCAATTTTTCTTAGAATCAGTGATTTTCTAGAGTTGGAATTTTGTGAAATGTCTAAATCAATTTTGGCACTAGATTAATTCTCTAAGTTTTAAACTTTTAAAAAGTTTTAGATATGAAAATATTATTTTACCTCGAGAAAAATTCGCGTGTCTTGCACATGGTTGACTAACGATTGGCTGATCGGGTGACATTAGGAATCCGTGAACTAATTAAAACCGTGAGTAGTGAATGAGCATCGCGAGCGTAGTGGTAGTGAAAATAGTAAACATGGTGAAAGCCTTTGTGCAATATATTATCGATTTAATTTTAAATGTTTAGATTTGAAGTACTGGCGCCCAGTGGCTATATTGCGTAACCAGCGTCGTTAACTTCAGCGGGCATCGGCCGGCGAAGTAAAAGAAACCAATGATAAATGACAGTTAACGAATAACGACAAAACCATGAATGGTAATAAACGTAAGTAAATATGAGTGATAGTTGACGCTTTTGCCTTATAATATCTTGTTTAAAGCGTTATTTATTCTTCATTTATTTTGTTATATTAATGGTAGTATATTGAGCGAATGTCAACCAGAATGTAATTCTTGTTCTCTATGAAATTGCTTTGAATCTAAGATTTGAAGTGTTTGTTCCAACCCTTTACACATTATGCACAGGCAAACTTTCAACTAACTTACAAAGAATTGACATGGAAATAGTAACATTTAATCCCATGACCGAGTTGTGTAAATAAATTGGATTAATTTCATCTTGTCACAAATTATGTGCATAATTTCAATTTGTACGTTAAACTATTGATATTTTCACTTTTCCTCCTAAACCGATTTTACCTTTCAGTTTAATTCCTACCATCTATTTTCATATGAATCGCTAACAAGAGATTTTTCCATTAAGTTATTCGATTAATTCAATTCAGCTAGACATTCTTAACTGAACCAAATTTAACTCTATAATCATGAAGAATTTCTTTTTTTATATAGTTAAAAACTATAATTTCAACCCCTCATTAAGATTGATTCATTGACCTTAACAATTAAAGGATCTTGCTGTTAAGCTAGGCAGATGCAATATCTGTCCTTGAAGAATTTGGTGCTTTTGGTTTGGGATACTTAGGCTGATAGCGAGACGAACCCTACGCGCTGGACGGGGTTCGGCTCGCTTCAACGAAGGATTCGAGTTTGGTTACGGTGAAGGTCGATCGGTTCGAAAAATTGAAGGTTAGGTATTTCGATTCGAGCGTTCGAGGTTATTTCGAGATTCGGCCAAAACATTCAAATTTTAATGATAAAATGTGAAAGAATAATTTTTTATTATAAATTTATGTTGTTTGAGCCGAATTGAGCCTTCGTCTCGAGCTCGACCAAACCTAAAAATGAGGTTAGATTCGACTCAAACTACGTCGAACCGAACTTTTTTCTATCAAAAGGTTTCGCTATAGACATAGCTAACGAACCGGGCACGGTAGACCCGTCGGGGCTGACCGCGATTCGAGTTGATTCGACTCATTGGGCCGAGCGGCCCTGACAATAAGTGGGGCGAGCAGGCAGTTAGACTGACCTGCAGGCCGATTCGAGCCAGCCCAGTATTCAATGGGTATTCGGCCGGGCCGGTTCGAGGCCCCGGACCCGTTATTAGCATTGATGCGGGTTTATGATAAGCGATCTGCGTTAAAGAGCCGATAAAGTAAATAACGTTATTGTTATTAGCGTGGTACGGCACTATATTAAGCGGTTGCCACGTTAATAAATAACTGTTGATGCGGTATTAACGTGTTGCTTGCAAATTAGTGGTACCACGTTAATACCCCAATCTTGACGATGTTCATTTGAAATACAATAGTGTGTTAAACAAATGATACCACATTAACAACAATTCTAAAGAATTCAAATCAAATCGCAATCAAACATATTAATATTGAAATTAGAAAATAAGTAAGCGCATAACATAAAACTAAAATTGTTAGAATCTTTTAAACATGAATATAATCGATATTCAAAGCATATTATTTATGAAACATGTTTCAAATTGAATCCGCATTTTGCTCTGCTTTCTACCTCGGCCTCGCGCTCGCGTTCATACGCTCACGCTCGCGATAAATGCGAACACTGCTTTATGACGCTTAGGCGCGCATATCGGCTTTGTTGCCGTTATCTTGAGCGGCTTTAACATGTTGGCGTTGGTAGGTCGGCATTAACGCGCTCCCATCGGATGATCCGAGAGCGAGGAAGACCTTGCTTACTCCGGTCGGTGTTCCGTGATGTTGGCCAACAAAGTATGAGGTACCCACGTCCGCTGGAGGTAAGCGGTTGTTGAACCTCATGCTTTCATGCTTGAACATCCGCTAAATATTCAAACACCTCCCATTTGAACCCATGATACCACGAGTCCCTTAAAGACTTCTGGCTAATCATTGATTGCCTTCCCGTTTCAGAGTCCTTGCTTAAAATCAACCCATCTACATTCTCGATAGGAACCCGCTTTGATATTAACTAACAAATGGGAATATTAATACCATTGAAGGGTTGACTTACATGCTTTGATGAAACATATGTTTAAGTATCCAAGCGTGGCATATTATTAACCCGTATAAATTCAATATAGACCGCATGCTTGACGAATGCAAACAACTTATTTAGGATGCTTGACTATTAGATGGCAAAAGAATCTTTGGATACGACTTTCCAAACAAGTTTTTGTATACCCGTCCAAATTATTCTTATACTGTTCGCCTTAACTTCTACGATTGTTGTTAGCTCTTATGCGCTTTTGCGCAATGTTACCGGCGGTTAGTGCACGTCCCTTTCGGGTAATCGCGCCCCAACTAAGCGTACCAAGCGTTTTTATTAAATCCTTTTCCGTTATAATACCCGTAGCTTCATCGATATTATTAACGACAATAACATTCTACTATAATATTATAACGTAGTCGAGCAGTTCATAAAATTTGCTCTGCCCGATGGCGGGATACCAATTACTAGTAAAAGTAGTAAATGTGCTAAGTTTGGCATGATCTAAAAATTGGAATAAAAGATTACCCGTTACCGCCTTAGTTTCTCCTTACGTGAGTACATCACTTCCGTATCTTAGTACCTCCATACACCGCGCCGAACTGCCGGCCCGTTTCTTATTTATCTTAACACCTCTTGTGGTAGTGATTGTGGTGGTGACTCATGTTGGACTCTCCTCCTATTTCTTGTTTGCAATTCAACAATTTCCTTGTTTTTGGATGCTCTTTTTTGGTGCCATTTTAGCAAATTGATACTAATATAATATAATTAACTAATTGAAAGATGATTTATAGAAACAGAAGATTGAGTTTGAGAGAATTTTTGTTTTGAAGTTTGGAGTTTGAGTAAATGTTTCAATTGAATGTTTAGAACCTATTATTTCAATTTTAAAACATTTAAGCATTAGTACCATTATAAATACGGTACCACGTTTAATCCATTGTACTTTACGCCATTTTTGGATTAAACATGGTACGTTAACGCGGTACCGTTTAATCATCTAAAAATATGGCGAAAACTTTAGATTTTTGCATTTTTCGGATTAAGCATTGTTGCATTAATGCGTATAGCGGTACCGTTTAATCAACAAGTTAAAAAATAGAGAGTTTATTGTATGGAATAAAAGAACATTTTATTATTTTAAACCCATTCACAGTTTATACCAAATGCGGGCAGGAGTTTACATGAGTTTCACTTGATAATACAAAGGTGCATGAGATTCTGAAGCTTCTGATTCTAATCATAAATGATAATTCATGGACTCTTCTTTTGTAGTCTTTTCAACGTCTATTGTGTTGCTCTCTTCGTCTTCTTCAATTTCTTCCCTCTCAGTATCACTAAGATGCATGGTATCCTCGCTTTTCGTTCCATGGCGTAATAACTATGCCATCCTATGCTTTCGGCCGCCCGTCCGATCATGATGCACAATACTTGTCGGCGAGGAAGCATGAGTCTTGACGTCTTTAGTGTAGTATTGTAGCTTTGCCATGCTAAATGTGGATTCACTAGCTGGCCCAGCCGACATAGGGATAGAAAATATTTCTTTTACCCGTCTTAGAGAGGACCGGAACAGGGTTCTTGCTTTCGCCCGCCCATTTTAATATATCAAAGGATTTTTATCATTCTATTAGCTCGATTCAAAGTTAGTAGTTAAATATTGAGTTAACTCATTTGTGTGTCTTAATAGAAACGATTTGATCCAATTTCACCTAAAGCTTGTAAAACATCTACAAAGTGGTCATGTTGACTTAGTATTTTAACAAAATAAGAGACGCATTAAAACTTTAATATACTACTTGAAGGTGTGGCCTTACACTGATTGGTATTTCTTTATACATGTTATACATATACGTTTCAATTCCATCTTTCCATTTACGAACATCAAAACTCTTTAATTCACGGATTAAAGAGGTAGTAAAGATTCATATCTGATTTCGCCTAGAAATTAAAATGCTTTAATTTAGCGTTAGGATCCAGATTATACGATTGCATATGCGTGAGTATAGGATGAAAATATTTCCCCAAAGCTTATCTTCATATTCGGAATCCATATCTCTAGCAACGCTAATCATTTCTATGTTTAGTCATATGAATGGAGAGATTAACGACACATTCTAAAGCAAGATGAATATTTGGCTCGGATTGAGTTGAGAAAACTTTAGTATAATCTTTAAGTAGCTCTAGAAACTTAAGTAATTCATAACAATGTTTCCAATTAGTATATGTGAGTGGAACATAATACTCACCAATACGAAGACATACTTCTCCATAAAAATAAATTTTATTTCCTTATACGTATATTACACGAACTAGTAGATGGTAAGTCGGAGTTCCATCTAGTTTCACAATCAAAATTAATTTCTTAAACTTCTTACGGAAATATCAACAGAGTTTTTATATTCGTATCCTTTAATTAACAACAAAATTAACGGCTACGAATTAGTAAAATAAGCTGTCACGGCTTTTATTCCACGTCTTTGCTTGACTAAATTGAAGGGCGTGACACCAAACATCTAACAGAAAAAGTTCACTAAAATCCGGTTTAATAGGCATCTTTACAATTTTTCGATTGAAGCAGTATTAGCGGGCCGTTATCAAATGAGAGTGGAAATAAATCCTATTCAAACATTTGTAATCATTGGCACATGCGAGTATACCTTCGAAACTGGTATCATGTTATGTTTGCTTAATCGATCTAAAATATATAATTCTCCCTTTGTAAGACCCAATCTTTGATCAATCAATGACATTATTACATACATTATATCAAAATTAAAAGACACAATATGCTAGTCAAACCTTGCCACATTTTATAAGGCAAATTCATAAAATTATTTTTAGAAGATCTCTTTCATTTCTAAAATATTTAAAAGCATGAGTTCGTAAAAGTGATACGGGGGATCGTATGCTTCGGGGATTAAAGACATTTTGAATCCATTTAGTAAACGCTATCCATCACAATGATTAAAAGGCAAAAAGAACTACCGATTACAAATTTCATAGTTTCAATCCTATAGCCGAGATGCTAAAAAAAAGTTCTTACGGTTTGGATGCTCCGATAGTTCCTTGTGTACCACCCACTCCCACAGTATCTTTAGTGATCTTATGACCATTAGATTAATGCAGCAAGATGGCCAGGTTAAAAAACTACTTACCGCCCGTTTTCCATGATGGTGTAGCCTTCCTGATTTATACAGAGTTGTCGTTTCTTAACTTTTCACGGTCTCGTTAAAATATTCGAATCAGCTGAAGTTTTTTTCCTTTCATTAGTAGTATCAGTAGCTAGATTGAGAGTTAATATTAGGTAGTTCATCGTCGATTATCATCCTCTAAATTAACATAATCATTAGGCGTAGGCGTACTAACACTAGCACTTTGAACATTTTTACCAAGATTACTGCGTTTGATGCCATTAATTTAGAAGAACAAATATCACAATTTATAAAAGTTGGTAGATAATACCGAGCCCAGGAGATGGAGCGATGTAGGATTGTAGGTGCAATGAAGCAGCTGACTTGAGATAGAATCCTTAGACTTCAATATAATTCTTGATATAAGATTTTGAGATTCTTTATTGTTTTGAGTTTGCCCACAAATGATTGTGAATTGTGAGAAATGAAAGGGAAGGTATTGTCACAGCACATGGGCTGCCATGGTGTTTTTGACTTTCGCGAGCGATAAGCATTAGTAGATTTAAATTAAGCGTGCGGCGTTTAATCTGAAAAAGAGCCAGATTATATTGTCGTTGAGTGCCCAAACATGGTACGTTTAATTTAGCGGTACGCGTTTAATACAAAATAATCGTTAACATAGCGTTGGAATAAGCGTGGTACCGTTTGATCGAGACGGTACCACGTTTATTATCTAATGGCGTTATTCGTTATAGGCGTTCTGGCCCAGTTGGTTTAACAAGCGTGGTACCGTTTGAAAACTTTCGCGGTACGCGTTTATGCTCGAAAAATGGTCGGGAAAGCGTTATTATGATAAGGGACAAGCGTGTGAATGCCCGTTTGGTATTAAGCGATATAGCGTTAAGGCGCAGCGCTAAAGTGGAGTCTCGGAGCGAATAGGGGCCCGGTAACCCATGCTTGAGCCGGCCCGGCCCGATTTGTTAAAGGGACCTTGGGCGTCGGACTTTATTACCGGGCGGGCGGTTCGTCATTAAGGGGCCGGTAGTTCGTTAGTCACGGCTAGTATCATATTCTTTACAGGCCAGGCCCAGGGACACTAATACTCATGCTAATTTGTTATCTCAAAAGATCAATTTTTTATTGAATAAAATAAGAGGGGCAAAAATATCCATTTTGTTGTCCAACTTTGTTGTTATCCATGTAAAGATGATGACTTTCCTCACCTCTTCCTTTATATATACCAATCATCTCCTCACTCTTCTCTCAACAATACCAAACTTCTTCAAAAACTACCCAATTCAAACCACTTTAATCCAATTAAAAAACCAATATATTATTACAAATTGACAAAAATTCTTAATTTATTTCCTTAATCAAATAAAAAAATTCAGGAAACCAATGAATAAAGTACAATTTACATATTCTTAATCCATTTCCTTAATCAAATCAAATTTAAAAAAAATCAAGAAACCAATAACTTATTACATATTCTTGATTTATTTCCTTAACCAAAATCATGAAACCAATAAATTATTAAGTACAACATTACAAATTCTTGATTTATTTTCATGAAACCAATAAATTATTAGAAAAAACTACACAATTCTTGATTTATTTCCTTGATTAATATCAAGACAACAAACATCATGGGAGATGCTTATTGTACGGATTGTAAGAAGAACACAGAGGTGGTTTTCGACCATTCAGCTGGAGACACAGTGTGTTCAGAGTGTGGTTTGGTTTTGGAGTCACATTCAATTGATGAGACATCTGAGTGGAGAACATTTGCTAATGAGTCAGGAGATAATGACCCAAATCGAGTTGGAGGACCAAGTAATCCTTTGTTAACTGATGGGGGTCTTTCTACTGTGATCTCAAAGCCAAATGGGACAACTAGTGATTTTTTGACAACTTCTTTGGGTAGGTGGCAGAATAGGGGTGGGGGGAATCCTGATCGTGGCTTGATTGTGGCTTTCAAGACAATTGCTACCATGTCTGATAGGTATGCTTTTGGATTTTGTTGTTGTTGTTGTTATTGTATTGAATGTGGTGTGTTTCAACTTTCAAGATTGAGTTTTTATATGGGAATGTTGATGGATTTTGATTGATTGGTTGTGTTTTTTGAGTTTGATGTTGGAATGTTGGTGGATTTGAGGTAGTTTTGATTAATTTATTGTATTTTTTATTTTGATGATGGAATTTGAGGTAGTTTTGGTTGTGTTGAATGGGGTGTGTTTTAAGATTGAGTTTTGATTGATTTGTTGTATTTTTGAAATTTGGTGTTGGAATGTTGGTGGATTTGAGGTAGTTTTGGTTGTATAGAATAGGGTGTGTGTTAGGATTGAATTTTGATGTTGCAATGTTGATGGATTTGATGTAGTTTTGATTGTATTCAATGTATTGTGTTTCAACATTGAGTTTTGATGTTGGAATGTTGGTGGGTTTTGATTGGTTTGATGTTGTTTTGATTTTATTGGATGGGTTGTGTTTCAAGATTGAATTTTTATGGTGAAATATTGGTGGGTTTTGATTGATTTGTTGTAGTTTTTTATTTTATTTGATTGGTTTTGTTTCAAGATTGAATTTTGATTGATTTGATGCAGTTTTGATTGAATTGAATGAATTGTGTTTCAAGATCAAATTTTGATGCTAGAATGTTTGTGGATTTTGCTCAATTTGTTGCAGCTTTGATTGTATTGAAGATCAAATTTTGGATTGTTGGTGAATTTTGCTTAATTTGCTACAGATTTGATTTTAATGAATGGATTTTGTTTTAAGATAGAATTTTGACGTTGATATGTTGGTGAATTTACTTATGTTGCTTTATGGTGTGTGGAAAGATTGCCTAATTTTTCCAACTTTGATATGGAATTGAGAATGACAGATAGTATTTTCTAATGGCTGGATTTTATATAAATCTACCCATATTATAAAATGGGAGCTTGGTGAAGCCTTAGTGCTCAACAAAGCTACCCACGTGTCATCCTCTTTTGAATCTTTTTGAGTAACTGGTTTTGGATTCTGGTAGGCATCCTAGTTCGATGTGTATTTGCGAAAAGGATTTATTTCGAACAAAAAAGTGATTTTTTATATATTTAGTCTTATGTACTTTATGGATGCTGACTGTCTATAGAAGTAATGGAGTTTTCTCTTATGTATATGATTTTTTTTTCCTGTTACAATCCAGCTGTGGTAACTAGTATCTAGCATTTTTGTTCTCGTTTTTTTATGTAGTTTTGAGTTTCTTTAGGACATTCATGTAATGAGAACCTTTTTGAAAGAGCATATATTGGAAGATTTAGTTGAATTACCTATGTTCAGTTGGTAGTTAAACTATTAGACTTGAGCGGAAGAACCTGAAAGTTGGGCTGGCACTGGACTGGAGGTAGTATAGTCAGAAAGAATGTAACAGATACTTTATTAATGTAACTGCAAAATCTTGCGAGTGTTGCTTATGTTATGACTGTTCATATATACTCCATATGAAACACATATTTTTGGATGTCTGATGAGATTGGAACATTTTTAGCATTCGTAAGAGGACTATATGTCAGTTCCAATTACCTTATTGATAAACCAAACAAATCCGTCTACTATATTGGAATGGCCATAAGAATGTCGCTATTCCATTCAACTCTTGTTATGGAATAATGGTTGAGATATTTTATGTTTTTTGGTGGTTCGTGATGTATCGTTGATGATTTGAAAATAAATGGCATATGAAACAAGATTGTTGGATGTACGAGGTTTTACTAGGGGTGCTAAGTGTTAACCAATGGTTGGAGTGTTGGACCTGCATACGAGGCTAGGAGTCCATTTGTCTATTGAATCACCAGCAATGCAGAGTTTTCATGTCATGCACGATCATTCTTTATTTCATTACTGATATCTAGCCTTGAGTGTTTGTTTTTCTAGTTTATATGTGACTTAAGGTATGTTATAATGATAGGACAACCCTTCAGTTGCATAGTTGTTTCTATCATCTTGTTCATTTTTCTATTCCCCCTGAGTTGCAAATTTAATAAATGTGAGCTATCTTTTCGCTATTTAGGTTGATCTAATAGCCGTCATTGCTTATTTGGATGTACTAATCTATTTCTGCTGATAAGTTCCTTATTTTATTGGTGGCATGTGCTTAAATATATTTGTTCTAACCAATGTTATGTTATACTTATAGGAGAACCTTTTGCTAGTAATCTTTTGGGGTTTCTTTTCCTGGAGTTACATATGTATGAATTTGGCTTATCTTTTCTGGCTATTTAGGTTGATTCAATATCTTGAACTATTTATTTCGATGTACAAATTTAATTTTGTTGATAAGTCTGTTCCTTGATTGGTCTTTTATTTCTTGAATAACTACTTTCTCTGATTAACAAGTCAGTTCCTTTCACATCTTGTTTCCTTGGCTAGAATAGAGCTAATCGTCCTACTCAATTTTTGCAGGTTGGGCCTGGTTGCAACAATTAAGGTATCCCGCCCAACACCTTCAGTCCTTTCCTCTCCCAAGTCCCAAATGTTAAGAGTCACACGTGATACGTTGAAGGCCTGTTCTTGCATATTTCTGAAAGTGTTCCGAGTTTCCTTTTACAACCAGTGTTATAAAGATGACTGTGTTTTATGTGTATGTGCATCAGTGATGTGTGCTAGTAAATTTGAGTTGGTTAGGATCATCCAGGCTTTCAAGTAGATTATCCTCGTCTTTTCATTGCAGAACATTTACTTTTTAATTCTTCTCTTGTGGAGAAGTTTATACCTGTTATAACTAGTTGCGACTACTATGCATACCTCTATCCTTTCTGTAAATTTTTTCGGTGGTGTTAGCATATTATTTGAGAAATTACATATCAATTAGCGATAAGCATTATGTTTTGCCTCTGGTATTGCATGGCATTTTTGTTCCTCTTTTGCAAGTTTTTATGTTATGTGTTCTTATTGTTTTCCATTTTCTTGATGCTACTCATCATTGGTTTAAAAGGATCGGGCTAATGAAATATACAAGAAAGTAGAAGATCAAAAATCTAGCAGAGGAAGGAATCAAGATGCTATATTGGCTGCTTGTTTGTATATTGCTTGCCGTCAAGAAGACAAGCCTCGTACAGTGAAGGGTAATATTGACTATCTAAGATTTATTAAATAAGTAGATGCCCTCAAATTGATCCCCTATACCATTGAACTTTATTGAACATGTTCGACTAGAAATTTGCTCTGTTGCTAATGGAGCGTCGAAGAAGGAAATTGGTCGCGCGAAAGAGTATATAGTGAAGCAACTAGAGCTTGAGAAGGGCCAGTCTGTGGATATGGGGACAATACATGCTGGGGACTTCATGGTGAGAATATAGAGAGGGAAACTCTCATTGCTATTTCTGCTGATATTTATCATCTTTCTGCTGATATATCATTTATATCAGAGACGGTTTTGCTCAAATCTTGGTATGACAAATCAAATTGTTAAAGCTGCCCAAGAATCAGTTCAAAAGTCCGAAGAGTTTGATATAAGGTAATTTCATTATTTTGAACTCTTTTATTCCATTTCCTATATGAATGACCTAATTTCTGGTTTGAATAGTTCATAAATAATGACCTCATTTTCTTCCCTTTCCGCTTATAATTTTACCCATTCCTTACAAAGTGCTTTATCATGTGTGAACTATGCTTTCCACCAACAATTTTACCCTTTCCATAATATGTTTTATTATGAGGTTACTTCTGCCTTCCCTAGGAATCCCTATATCAAAGGGGGTAGAATAGTAAAGTTGAGCTAATTTAAACATCTCTATTAATATGTGCGCCGTGTAAAACTAGACCGATTAAATTGTAGGCAGCAGTATACTTTCTACTTGAATGAAAATTCATTGAGTCTGTTTTATTCAATGAATCATTTCATTTGGTGGCTCTGACCTATTCAATAATTGTTCTTTGATGTAGATTATGGAAGTACTAAATATGCTGAGATGCATTAGATTATGAGACAGGAGAAACACTTCAGTTACAGAACAGAGTCATGAAATGGCATTATCTTTTTTTGTGTTCTTCAATGTGAATTTATGTATTTTCTATAACAGTAATATATAGTCAGCTGGTATGTGCTGCTTCCTACGATAAACCGCTATCAGATAGGCTTTTTTTTATTCAATCATCTGCCATTAACTGGGGTCAAAATTTCACCTGCTCTTCAGTTTACCTTTCTGTTTTGGTCTTTATAATTGATATTTTTATTTGTTCTGCTACTATCTTGCCATTATCTCATGTGTGCCGTTTCAGGAGGAGCCCGATATCTATTGCAGCTGCAGTTATCTACATTATAACACAATTATCCGAAGAGAAGAAGCCCCTGAAAGGTAAATATACCTATTGTATACTTGTTTCGCACATTAGCATCTGGCTTATCATTTGAGTTATTCACCCTTCACAACCCCCCCCCCGGATAATGTTTCCATTAGGTGGTCTTGCTATTCAATAACAAATACTTAACCAATTAGCAAAGTTTAACATGGAAAAACTGTTTTTGGCTGCTACAAGTGGTTATATTAGCTCATCTGTTGCAATTAGTTTGTCCTCTACATATTGTTTGTGAGAGTGACTGAGAGTTTTAAAACTGCAGATGTGTCGCTTGCGACCGGAGTTGCAGAAGGGACAATCAGGAATGCTTTCAAAGATTTGTACCCTCATTTGCCGAAAATAATACCTAACTGGTATGCACAGGAAGCCGATTTCAAGAACCTATGCAGTCCTTGAAAACAATATGGAAACTGCATATACAATCTTATAAGATTGTTTTGTAACCAATAACAATCTTATTTATACACATACATATGCAGTATTTTAGATGAACCACACTCTGTAATGTTAATTTAATTCATTCAAATTTTGAAAGAACAAAGTGAACTTGTCATACAGATTTGCTAAAAAATATTTGAGCAATAAATTGTGCAAGATTTCTTTAATAATTGCATAGTTCAAAGTTTTGTTTTCGATCATGGGCCAAATGATAAAATAAGAAACACTTAAACATTATGTAAATATTTAAGAACACGCGAAATCTCGGTATCATTCTCAAGATAAGGCCACCGATATTTTGGGGGTCTGAGGCGAAATTAGAAAATGGACTCCTATATTTTTTTCACTTTGCTTCTTAATATACAATGATTATTTTTTTTAAATCTAAACCACATAAAATTTGAAAATTAATAATTTTTGGAGATGTGAACACAAAAATATAATAAGATTCATCTTAAACATAGAAAAAGATTCATTTCGTGATTTTGCTTACGTGAATTCGTGATTAATTTTTTTTTCGTAGTTAAAATTCAGATATTAAAAGGATAAGTAAAAATGGAATCGGTAGACACTAAAACAAAATAGAAAAAAAGAGAAGTTAAATTGAAGGAAAAAAAAAAATATGTTATAATGCCATTATTAAGTAAAAAAGAAAATGTAAAATAGAAAAAATAGATGTGTTTATAATTGAGAAAAGAATAGTGGAAAGAAAATATAATTCCTCCGACTTTTTTAATTGGCTATCCTAATTATTTTTACATCACTCAAGTTAATAAACACATTTTACATATATATCCCTAATTAATTAATCAAGTAATAATTTAATGACTTTATTGATATTAGAAACTTTTATTACATACTCCGTAAACATTAAATATGGACTTAAAAGGAAAAATCAATCAAATGTTGCATTGTAATTCCAAAGTGACAAGTATTTTAAAATAATTTTTTTTGTAGGATGACAACTAAAAACTGGCGAAAGATTGTTTAACTTTCACCTTGTGCAGCTGCTTTGCATGGGCTTAACGATTTATGCATTTCGAATTTAAAAGTAATGTTAAAACGAACATTAAAGGAATCACAAGTAACAATTTTATTTTCATTGTTTCGTATGTTGGTGTGGACAAGTAATTTTACATCTTTAATTATAAACATACCAAATATATATTAACGTAGTATAAATATATTAACAAATATATATTAAACTAGTATAAAATATAAATTATAAATTTTATTTATTTATTTTGTTATAAATAATATTAATATTTAATTTTAAATATATAAATATATTTTAGTAATTAGTGTTAATTTCTAAAGTTATATTGTAATAATATCTTAATTTATTTAATATTATAATATATTGCTTAAAGAAATATTGTAATATGTTAATTTTGAAATATGATAAAATTAGTTTTAAATTAATATTATAAAAATATTAATATTAATTTAAATATATCTACCACATATATTGATTCTATAAATAAATAAAATATATATATAATATTAATATATTTAGCATAACACATATGTTTAATAATTATATAACATATATAATAAATATATAATAATTTAGTGTTAAACGTATAGCATTTATAATGTTAATAAATTATTTATATTTCATTACCTTGAATAAAGTATTAGTCTAATACCACCAATTTGGGATAATGGTTTAATACCATATATATCATATGATAATGAAATTGCTTAGAGAATGGAATCAAATAAAATTTAACTATCAAATTAAAAATAATAATATTCCATTCCTCACTATCAAATGCAACCTTAGTGTTTCGTTTTCTTTCAATAACAAGCAAGCCATCGATCTTATTAGACACGTGCACACCAAATCCAAAATGTATCAAATCCATTTCCCTATAGATAATGATTTTAGATAGCAATCAAGTCATTGATTTTAATATCCACGAGCACATCCAGCTAATTACTATATTACCCATGTTAGTATAATATTTTCTATTGATGAAAAAATATCTTTTAAAATTTAGAAAAAGACTTATAACAATTAATAATTAATAAATCCTAATTTTTCGCTTCTAAAATTCTATAACACCAAACGTAGCTGCGTTATCCACTCTCTTATAATACGCGGCAAAGTTAGCTTACCACTTTCATACGTGATGCTAATTACCAAATGTTCACTATCAATATCTTCGGCCCAATTATATAAAAAATACTCCATCTCTACCAAAATATAAAAAAGTTGCTTGATATAATATCGCTTCTTTAATTTTTTAATTTATCATAACAATAATTAAATTTCATCTTTAATGCAACGAATTGGGCTTCACTCATATTAATTTTTTGTAAGATAATTAATTAATTAATTAATTATTTAAAATTATTATTTATGACAAAATTTTAAAGTTTCTATATCAAGTAATATTAATCACATATATACTAACAAGTTTAACTTTTATTAAAAATTATCAGACAAGATATATTTTAAAATAGGTACGCCATCTTAACGCATGAATTCTTTCAATGCTTTATGGCTAAATCGAGAGTAATCTCATAAAATATCTTCATATTATTCAGCTTCTATGCAAATATTATTGATCTCAATCATCAATTAAAATATGTTAAAACGAATATAAAATAAAATCAATAAGAAGCATCTACAATAATTTATACTACTAATCAATCGAGAATATTGCTTAATACTCCCTAATTACTTTATCATGTACTGAAAGATTTTATTAAGTAACTAATTTATTTTACTATTTTCAAGCTTATAGATAAAAACTATCAACCAACGAAAATAAGAATACGTGGTGACAAAAATAATAATATTGATTTTTTTTCATTCAAAGCAAACGTCGATTGAAAATGTAAACGAAAAGAAATGGAACAAGATTTTTTGTTATATGATCAAGTAATTAGAACTGAAAGCGAGTAATAAATAAAATAAAGATAGTGCCAGATTTTTTATTAAAAGCAGGTGTCGATGTTTTCGAACAACAAAATTATATAATGTGTATTCTTTTATTAAACCTTAAACAAAATGAATTATAATATAAATCAAAAGTCCTAATTTTATAAATATTTTACGTAAATAGTTAATTATGTTATTTATTATCTCAATTTAAATATTTGAAATATAAATACTTACATTTTACTAGTGTTATTGAATTAAACGCATTTCCCAGTATAGATAATTCCTTTGAAGTAAATACTATTGCTCATCGTACAATTTGTCGTCCCTGATCGTGTAATACTAATACTCCCTTCGTCCATAAATATCATTACCATTTTCGATTTTAACGGTTTATTTTTTCAAATTCAACTCAAATAATCCTTTTAGAATTTGTTATATATTTGTTCAAAAAATATATCAATACGTAAGATTTTCAACATATTTTACTATTAACTCTCGATAATTTTTATTCAAATAAAATTTTGACGTCAATTAAGATCGTGAAATTTGTAAAAAAAGAAAATACGACAATCTTGTAGATTAAGTCAATTTCGCTTAATTCAACTTAATTCAAGAATGTTTGCCTAATCCCGCGAATTTATAAATGCAGCTGACGTGACCGGTATATTCCGACATCGTGGTTCAATTCACGTGGATGCAATATTTCGCCTAATATTACAAGTAGCTTGTTTTTTCGTGTCTCGTCGGGATCCCTACATACAAAATTGCTACTAGAACACATTCCACGATTTATTTATAATTTACCTGACCAAATAACCTTTGACATAGGTGAGAGGAGAATCAATTTCCTCATTAAAAAATGTTCATTCAACACAAGTAATATTTGAGATCAAGCGAATTTAATAAACATACATTTCGCCCTTACTAATCCCTTATACATCTTGGAGCTATGTGATTGGACACGCAACTTATGAAGCATACTTATGATAAGACATGGTGATATGATAAGAAACTAACTTTATGCTTGATTGAACGAGTAACTTGGGCCTAAATTTTTTGTGAAATTTGCCGTCAAATGTGATTAGACTATCCACGACATGGACAATTCAAAAAATAATTATCTAATTTCACATCATATTATTTTTTACTATATCAACAAATATTTTATTATATTTTACATTCGTAATAATTGAAATAATTTATTTTTCTTCCTTCAATACTACTATAATATATATAACCTTGAAAAAATGTGTTAAAAATTTATTATCCAAATAAACAAATCGTTTCTATTATCAGATCTCAAAAAATAAAAAATATTTACAATAACAAAATTTAATTTTTATTAAATTATAATCTCAAAAAAATAAAATAAAAACTAAGTAGAGTTAAATGAAATAAAAAGACAAAATGGACCCCATTTGTCATAGAATCTCCAAGATAATTCAAATACTCCCTTAAAAATATTTCAAGATCATGTAGCAAAATAACCCTAATTATTTGAAAGAATATTTGGAATCAATTAACCTATACTGTGTAATCTTATAGTATAGATAATTTAGTTGCAAGAAGCCTAAAGTTGTCTTCAAATTAGCCTACCTATTACTACTCTTACATCCTTTGACCTAAATGCTTTGGTAACTTGTAACAAAATTAGTGGAGATGATTCATGTCATATCGCATGGTTATATTTGACATTAAAAAAAAACCCGAGTACACGCATATTCAAGCAACATATGGTCTTCAAGACCACCTTGTTCCCATCTTTTCACTTTAGCTATTTAGCTTCATCCTACTCCATTTAATTAACATTTTCACGATCACAAATTAATTTTTTATATTTTATTTTAATAAATATATAATTATTATCATTTAATTTATTTTAATACTATTTTACAATATGCGTTTCTTTTTCATTATAAAACTAATAATTATTCATTATAAAATTTTCATCAAATATATATTGAAAATATTAATTAAAAAGAATTGAAGGAAGTATTAAGTATATGATTATTCTGTTGAGAATTAACTCATAAACTTCTAGTTGATTGATTGTTAGCATTTTATGACCGGATATGTGTAGGGTATGGCTTATTAACTCGTAGGACGTTATAGGGCTTATTAGGAGTTTGGAATATCCAGTCAGACTTGTTTAATGGACTACTTAAATTCTTAAGTAGTCCTATAAAATGATTTCATTTCCATGATCATATCTCAACGAATCGGCCATAATAACTGTAATAACCCGCCACGCTTTTAAAAAAAAAAAATTAATTTTTCTGGCCGACAATGTGACCCGGATGTGATAAATAATTTCGACGATATTATTATTTCAGAAAATTTTTTAAATTTAATTACATTTATAATTTAAGAAGCATGAAAATTTTATCTTAACGGCTCATGAGATTTAAGATTTATAAAACTTAATTAACCGAACCTAATCTTTAATTTTCTAGCTTTTTTAAATATCTATCAACACTTATCTTCCACATCATCATTCGAGATCATCTTCTTCTTTCTTCTCTCCTAGGCTCTATATCTACCCCCTCCCCTTAAAAAAATTTCATTTTCCATTTCTCTCTTCGATTGCCGCCAAACTCAAGATCGCTTAATATCGTTTTCCCATCATTCTCTTCGAGTTAAGGTAAGAAATTTCAAGTCTTCGAGATATTTCGGGTTTTGACATAGTTGACTTTAGTTGACTTTTCCATAATTCAATTTTGCATGATTTAATCTTGGCTTATATGCTCGCGACGATATGTTGACACTCCCCGATTTGTATGCCGTTTGGAGGATGTTATGGCCGGTTGACTTTAGGTTTTCAAGCTGACTTTGGGTTGATATTTTCTAAGACTTTAAATGCGTAGGAAAGTTGCCGACCTTATTATGCTTATAGCCGATATTAAATTGATTAAAGTGGAATAAGGTCAAAAAGTGTTAATTCTAAGTCAGCTTATAATCGATATTTCTAGTATGCGCCGCTGTTAATTACGGACCATTGATTAACTAAAATGACTTATAAGTTTGACAGTAACGATTAAGTAATAAGACGGAATTATAATGGTGGATCGAATTGTCAGGTCCGACGGGATTATAATTCGATAGCTTATCCGGGCCATGCGATCGTTGTAGAGATAGTTTCCCAAGAGTCGTTATGTGTATCTCTATATAGTAGGTCTCGATTATAATTTCGGGTGTCATTAGCACATCGTGGTGCGGCCGTTACCTTGATGGTTTTTCGCTGGCTGCTCATGTAGTTGCATTTAGTACTTATCTCACCTGGGTGTTACTTTTTACGCATTTACTTTAAATCATACAATACGTTTATCATGATATGATTATGCGAGAACGATATACACGTATTATGATATGATTATGTGAGAATGATATATGTTATTGTGTTATGACGCGAGAATGACACATGTAATTGTTATATGATTACGTGATTATATTTTGTGGCGTCAAGATCAAGCTGAGGTAAGTAATAAATAACTCCAACTTATATTTCTCGATTTCAAGTGGCCTCACTTGCACTTCTTTATGATTTCGTACCTTGTCTAAGCGATTGCGCTTCACTTCTTACTTATCATGGTGATGTTTTAGCTTGGTGCCATTGATACTGCCTGGGGAGTGGTAGAGTCGGCTGTCGGTGGTGACGGTTGTGAGTTATCTATGACTCGGCATGACTCGGTACAGATTCGACCTATGTCAATTTATTGTGGTTAGCCGACCTCCTTCCTCAAGCAGATACGCGACGATATGTGCCTTATACTCTCAGTGTATAAGAATGGGCCAGGCCTTATACTTAGCGTATAAGTAGCCGTGCCTTATACTTCATCAGATAAGAATGGCAAGGTTTCAGACTTAACAGATGAAATAAGGATGTGCCTTATACTTTGTGTATAAGCGCGCGCTTTTATACTTTGCGTATAAGTCAAGGGTTTGGCCTTATACCCGCGGTATAAACGCAGGGTGATTATTGATTACCCATTCCTCGCAGGGTATCGATCAAGATACGCATTGTGGCGATTGCATAACGCGGGATACGGTAGATCGAGGTTCAATGACTGAGTTTTAGTCGTTGTCGAAGTCTATTGATTTCTTTCTCGAATTGCGTGTTTGTCAAACCTTCTATTATATCTTCAATGTGACATGCCCCGAGACTCTGGAATCACGTCAGATGACCTTTTTTAAGGTAGTCCCCGGATATATGTATTTCATTCATATTTGACTATTATATTATCGATCGACTGCTCCAGATGGTAAGTTCACCCCGTGTTAAGCCACTAAGCCTTCGCGCTTACACCCCCTTTCGCATCGGGCGGCATTTCATTTGTGCCAGTCGACAAGGCATTGTTTAGGTCAAGCTGAGAGTTTTGTCTCGAGCTGCCAGTGAAGATCGGGCGACGTAAGATCATCACACACCGATTTTGACGTGGTCATTAACCTGCTTCATCGTCAGATTTCCTTTAAAACTTTAGCCTCATTTACCGTCATTTCATTTGTATTCAGATACGCATTCTACTCTCTTTAGTACTTACTCTTTTTGTAGCCTTGCCGGCATTACTTATTTCGGGATATGTCAGGTATATATTTGCCGTCGTCGCCGATATCACCGATGATTATAAATTTTAAAAACCGCTTGATTCGGGGAAACTTAATTGCGGATCACATTTTTGGATGAAACGAATTGTGTTTTTAAACCGAGTCGCCCATCGGTTTGGTGACTGTTCCGGATTTTAATGACTCTCACCTTCGTGGCGGCCGACTGACTAAGTCGCGTTACAAATTATTTCCGAGTATTTGATGTGTCCGTTTACGTGTTTATAGTAGATGAACATTGAGTAAATTTGACAAGAAGGCTATATGTCGATTTTTGTGGGATAATACCTAACGTAAGAAGGTCAAGATATTGTGATCCTAATACAATCGTAACCTATGTCTCACGGAATGTTATATTCTACGAGGCATCACAAGTGGAAAAACAAGGTGGTATTACCAGAGCATCCGGTGAGCTAAGCAAGAAAAGTCAGCTTAAGTCAAGCTAGACCCTCTCTGGCAGCGTGGTAACCAAGAAGAATCAGAGGAACCAAAATCTCTGATAGATGGAAAATCACAAGAGTCGGAGGATCCGGTCCAAGCCGCTAGTTCTCGAGAACATGAATTCATGAAACACCGTGAGGAGCGCATTATTTAGTCGGAGGAGTACGTGAACCATCCCATACTCAAGTCGGTATGTCTACCGCAGGTGAGGCCAACCAAGTGGTACATAGAAGCTTCATACCGAGGTCAAAAGAGCCAACTACCTTGAGAAGCTTTCAAAGAGTTCCACAACGGAGGAAAGCATGTAGAAAGAGATTTTGGCAACAAAATCAAACTTCGATTGGGTGCCAAACTCCTGGAGCGTGTTAAAACCCATATCCAAAGAAACGGGTTTATAAGTCAAGATCTGGCCCCGACGGGTACGATCGAGAGATACAAGGCTCGGCTAGTTGTTCGAGGATTCTCTTAGGAGTATGGAATTGACTATGACGAGACATTCAAATTCAAATACAAAAGATCACCACAGCCAGGTCTTACTATCACTTGCAGCTAGTAAGTCATGGATATTGTGGGAGATGGATGTGAAGAATGCATTTTTTCATGGGCATCTTGATCGTGACATCTATATCGATCAACCCCTGAATTTACAAACCAGAGAAGCCAAATTTTAGCAAGTAAGTCAAAGGCGCACTATATGCTTAAAGCAAAGACCCGTGAGTACGGTACCTGATGTAGTGGTTAATACGTTGCTAAAGCAAATTCGAGCTTGTTCGTGAAAACTCATGAGGTAAAGCTATTTCCGCTGTCCTCGTATACGTGGGGATGTGATTTGATCATCACCGAGATAACGAAGATGGTATCCAACGAACAAAGTGCAAACTCTACGCTTAGATTTCAAATAAAGGAATTGGAGAAATGGGCACTCTCTGTGATCGAAGTTGAAAGAATTGCAGGCATATTTTGGTCAACGTAAATATGCGGTAGATATATCAAAAAGTTTGGGCATGGAGCGTAAGCCGATTTCTACCCCAACGGAGCCAAACTTCAAGTCATGTGATCAATGATTCGAAAGACTCTGAGGATACAACAATATACCGGCAGATAAGAGGGTAGTCTCATCTACCTAACTCTTCCGCACCGATATTAGCATTTCGCAATATGCCAAGTAAGAAGTTTATGCAAAATCGAGGAAGCCACACTGAAAATAGCTAGACATATCCTCTCATATGTCAAAAGAACATTTGATCGGGACGCCTTTACGAAGTGAGTGTAACGCAAAGCCGAACGGATATCGTGGATGTTGATTATAAAGCAGATGTCATGATACTCGCCGCTCGACTACTATATATGTGTTCAATCTAAAGCTACGAAATTATATCACGGTAGTAAGAAGAGACACCTAAGCGCTTTCTTCTAAAATAGAGGCGTAGCACAGTGGGCGCGCTGTGGGTCACCCAACTCATGAAAGATTTGAATCACCAATTGAAGATGGAGTCACATTTCATTGTGACAATTTATCAGCGGTACGACTAGCTGAGAACCCAGTGTTTTATGCTCGAACCAAACATGTGGAGGTACATTATCATTTCTTACGGGAGAAGGTACTTCAAGGAGACATCGAGATGAAACCGGTCAAAACAGAAGATCAAGTCACACACATCTTTACAAAGATTTTAACTGCAACAAAGTTCTCAGAATTCCGCAAGTTACTTGGGATGACAATACACGAGAAATAAATTTGACAAACGAAGGAGACCTGCGAAATATCCATTATCGCCTTCATCTATATGATCGATAATACCTTCACAACTCCACCACACCTATATTGAAGATAGCCCCCAACGAATGAATATGTCTCACACAAGATTGCTGCGAATGGTGGATGGCATTGATGACATTGTCAAAAATCGTTGGCCATACTTCTCTACTACAAATAGAGCTAGTATTGTCAGATTTGAAGAACACACCGAAACATAAAATAGTTGGAACTACAAAAATTGTAGCATTTTGTGTAGCCAAAGTAGGTGTTTCTTTTTTATAAAGTTGTAGCGAGGTTGGATAAAATAAAAGAGTGTCTTCTTATTGACTATAATAAAATATTTATTGTAAGTTGTTTCGAGAAATATATTTGAGAGTATTATTATTTGTCAACGTTATTGGGTTAATTTATAGTTGTGTATTTTTATATATCAACTATATTTTAGACATCAATTCTCAACATATATATCCCTAATTAATAATCAAACAACAATTTAATGAATAAATTTATTGGTATTAGAAGCTTTATACATTAAATAGGAGCTTAAAAGTAGAAATCAATCAAATGTTGCATTAGAATTTCAAAGTGACAAATATATTTTAAAACAAATTTTTTTTGCTAGGATGACAACTAAAAAAAATCGGAGGGAGTATTTGATAAAAAATATATCAATGGAAAGAATTTGAAATGTATTTTTCATTGTACAATACAAACAAAAATAACTACAGTCAAAGTTTAAAAAGTACAATTATCAAAAAAGTTAAAAGTGGACAATCTTTTAGGAACGGATGGAATATATATTTCGTCGGGGTTAATTAATACTACAATTGTACCCTAATTTTGCATAGGGTTGTTAATGGATTAAGGTTGTGTTTGGTATACTGGAATGGAATGAGATATAATGGAATGGAATGAGATTCGATTCCATTACTTAATTTGGTATTTAAACCGTTACTTGATTTCATTCCCTTAAGCAATCACATTATCCCATATGGAGTGTTAAACCATTACCCCCAATATGATGATATTAGTCCAAGGTAATGAAACATAAACAAGTTATTAACATATAAATATAATATATATAATAATAAATAGTTGAATATTTATATGTCATATAATATTAAATATAAGCGTATATTAACTATATTAATACGATATATATATACTTTTTAATTTTTATATAATTAATCAATCAATATATGATAAATATATTAATAAGAAAATTATAGTAGAAAATATTTTATAATAACATATAATTTTATAATTTTAATAGAAAATATATTAGTAATGTTCACGATTTAAAATAGTAATATACTTTTAAAGTAATAATATTTAAATTACGCTTAAAATCTATAATTTAATGAATATCTTAATATCACTTTGAATTTTTGAAAAATATATTTAAATTAATATTTTATAATATTATTTAAAACTAAGTATATCAGATTTCAAAACTAATATGTCAAGAATATGAAACTCTATCATTATATTATATGTTATATAACTTTTAAATTACTACTAATTACTTTAAAATATATACTTGAAATGAATATATGAACATTATTTTATCTGATTATTTTATAATAAATAATTAAATAAAATCTATAATTAATAAATTTATATTACTTTAATATATATTTATTTGTATTATTTATTCTTATTATCATATATGAAATATGTAAGATAAATTATTTGATTCATATAACATACCAAACAAAGTAATTGAATTGTTCAAAACAATTCCTTTCCTATGTGCATTCCATTACCACATTTATTCCATTACCTTCAAATTCATTCATTCATACTCAAACGCACCATAAGTTACATACATACGCAATAAATTAAGTATCTTATAGGATTATCAAAGGAAAAACGGAATTTGTGTATTTACTTTTATGGAACTTGCAACTTACTTGTTTATTTGAAGCCGGCGATTAAAAATATTTCTTTTTAAATGAAAATCTGAAAATATATATTATTAATTACAAAAAATGAACAATATGATATGAACAATATATATATATATATATTTATATATACTGCGAAAATTTAGTGAAACGTGATAGATCTAATGTCTACATGTGTCGCCACAAGAAAGACCAAAAGGAGTCGTAGCCTAACTAATAGAAAACCAGCAACTAACCTATAAGCTTTGTCAAAAAGTTACACCTCAAATGGAATGTAACAGTGGTACTAATCCCTTTAAAAGAAAATTTATAACTGAAAGGTAAACTACTCTCCAACAAATCAATTGTGAAACCAACAGTCAATAACATTGAGAACGACAATATAAATAAAATACTCAAAACAAAGAGAGAAAAACACACGCGCGTGGTAACCCACCCTGGCACTAAATGAAGACCTGTGCCTCTGTGGGGTACCGCCTGAAGGTTTCCACTATGGAAGAAGATATTACAAAGAAAGTCTTATACCTAATACTACATATTCTACGTCAGCCTCTTACTCTTTACCCAAATAGTTTTCTAAGAATAAAGCCCCCCTAGCTTCTACCATTCACTTCAACACTCTCTTAGTGTTCGACTTACAATTATTAAATCAAACTAAAGCTCTCAATGATCGTTATAACGTAGTGTCATAAGCAATCGTACATTAGTTAGAAGCTTAGAGAATTCTTCCAACACAAATAGCCTACACTAAAACTCTTGATACTCGCTCAAGAACACTCTATATGAAATATAAGATGCAGGCACGACTCAAGGCTTCAGGTTTGAGAGCCTTATCGCTTCCTAGTTAGTTCTGCCTTCAACTCGTCATTCAATCGCCTCCTCACAAAGATACAACAACTCCAACATTGTTTTAAAGCGGGGTCATTCATCCAACGAGTACAACCTGTGTTTCGCGTGGTCGACTAACCTTAAGAAGTAGTCATCTCAAGTTTTCCGGGGCAGGACAATTTGTCCCATCAAGAGCTGGACGAGTAATCGAGGTTCTTTCTTGACCTCCTTCCATTTATTTACTCGATCTCACTCAATATACTCCTGTTATCTCCGCCTGACACTGAAAAAGTCAAATGTAAAATTACTCTCCAACCAACTGGGCTTGAGAAACCAACAAATAATAACACTGTTTCTATTTGATGTAAATAAAATACTCAAAGTAGTAAAGTAAAGTTAACACACATCGCTAGAACCTGGGGCTTTGGTGCCAATGTAGCACCTGTGTCTGGGGATGCTTTTTCCAAAGAAAGGCTCTACCATGACGATTTAAGATATTACAAAGTAGTGCCTTATACGAATACTCCGTATTATATGTCATCCTACTCTACTCCAAATAAGCTTCTAAGAATATGCTCCCCCTATCTTCTACCATTCACGTCAACACTCTCCAAATTGCTCTCGAATTTACAATTATTAAATCAAACTAAAAGCTCTCAATGATCGTTATAACGTAGCTAAGGTCATGCTTAATCGCATTAGTTAAGATTGTGGTAATCTCTTCTAACACACAAATAGTCTATACTAAAACTCTTGATACTCGCTCAAGAACACTCTATATGAAATATAAGATATGAGGCACGACTTCAAGGCTTTGTTTGAGCTCTTTTTCTAATGTAGATATATGTATGCCGTGACTTCAATAAGGTAAGTCATCATATTGATCAAAACCGCTTTTCTTAATACAACAGTCCCAACCGACTCCAACACTTGCCAAATCGCAACAACTTGATCTTTAAAGAATATCTTTTAATTAAACCGAGATCTTTATCAAATCACAATGTTTCCTTATCCATGCAAAACATCAAATCGGATCTTACCAAACTGGAGGCAAATTCTCTTTGACATCATCAATTCGCTGGTCAAATATCTATTCAAGAAATGACACATTCAAGTCACACTGTTTTAACACTTGGACGAATGCATAATATCGAGTACCTTTTAAGTTGTCACAAACCAACTGTTATAACAATAGTACTCGTTGTAGAAAAACTTCATCCAACATCTCGCACCAATAATAACATTATCATCAAAATTTTATTTTGGAATGTATGTTGTGCTGCAATTAATTTGCATGCATGTTTAGGAAAAGTTAACATCAACCCATGCCATACACATTTATTCAAACTATGGATACGTAAAATCTAATTAAGTAAACCTTTCGTACAAAACTCTACATATATTTCACTTCCATACTATGTATGCTATAAAGAGTCGTACATAGGGAATTAACCCACCCCCACAAAGCCATCCAAACTACTATAAATAGCTATACACCCAACGTACAAGTAAATTACCATATCATCAAGAATCATCAGTATATCTATCTCAAATTAATCTCAAATTACTTGTCTCTCTCAAGCTAGTACGTATTTTACAAAGAAAACAAAAGATGGCTCCACAAAATAATATTGCCCCCTTCATCATTGTCTTTATTCTCTCTTTAGTTTGTATTATGGTGTCATGTTCAAGTGGCCAACATGATGATAATTCAATAGCTTATAATAGCTACCAAGATGGATCTGGCTATGACTTTCATGCCTATCCTTCTCCATTTTTCGGCATTGACGAACACAGCAAGTTTGACAATTCGGCTAGACATGGAACACTATCTCTTATGAGATCACTTGGGGCTTCAACAAAATCCATCAATGTTTTGAGCTATGGAGCTAAAGGTGATGGAAGTGATGACACAAAGGTAACTTGAAGTGATGGTTTAATCTAGATTTTCGAAGTTGAAAATTTTAAACGACTATTACAAAAAATAGCTTAAATAAGCTTATTTTGGGCCTTATAAGCAAAGTTACATATTTGGATACCTAAATAAACTGATTATCTTTTATGGGTTATCACACATTATTGCTTTACACAATGGCACATACATATACGTGGTCGTTTATTGATTCTAAAAAATATGTCTGCATAACGTAATGAGGTAAATTTATTTTGAACATAACTTTAAAATAGACATTTATAGATTAACTAAAATAAAAAACCAGTATCCATCAATTTCATCACCATCCAATAAGATCTTTGCATGTTCACACATTCATCCTATTGCATGCATCATCCTATTGCATTCATCCTATTGCATAATTCTTTGATTTTTTGAACAACTTTAAGCAAAATCAATAGTATTATTAGTTTTTACTACCCTACTTATGGAGAAGTTCTTCTAAAACGGTCTTCAATCTCCCAACTTATTATTTGTATGCGCTATTTCAGGCTTTTCAAAATGCATGGAAGGATGCTTGTTCTTCTTCAACACAAGTTAACTTTGTTGTTCCGGGGAAAAGAAATTATCTTCTTAAACCAATTCGGTTCTCAGGTGCTTGCAAATCAAGCATCACAATGCAGGTGATCATATATACTACTCCCTCATAAGAAATATCGTCACATTTCGATTTTAATGCAATCAATTTTTTCAATTTTAAACTCATCAAATACTCTTTTAATACGTTATATACTCATTGAAAAATATATCAAGATGAAGATTAACATGGCTTTATTTTTAACTTTGATAATTTTGATCAAATGTGCTTACGGCCAATCAAGACTAAGCAAATTTATTAATCTTCAATTTAAAAACGAACAGATAATTCTTTTTATACTTTTCAGTTCAATTTATCTAAGGTTTTTTCAACAAAACCATCAACGAACCCACTTATGAAGTAATAATTTATTTATATATATTGTGATTATTTAATAAAAAATATTAATGTCATTAGATAACACATTTAAAACACTCATGACTCATATGTATGTTAAAGTTACTTGTTTTAATTGATTGTCTAATAAACCTCCTCAGTAAATCAGTAATATTGAGATGGATGTATATATTGTTAGAATCACTCAATGATTCTGTGTATATTGTATTTCCTTTTACATATTATACTATCGTTGTTCATATCTTTAGTCAATCATATGGTTTAGGAATCATTGAGTGATTCTAACATATATATCTATCTTTACATCATGCACTTGAGGCATCAGAATATTAATCCTAGATTATCACTTAAAGTAGAAACATGATCCAAAACTCATTGGAAATTAATTCTGTGCACTATATATTATTATGTTTAGTCATATGAATTTATATTGTATATGGGCTAAAGGCACTAATCATTACTAAACTTTCACCGGCTTCATCTCCATCATTCACTTTTTAATGTTCACTCTCATCACCCAACTCCGAGCACGAAATTCCGTCCCGACACAAAATTCGGGCCAAGTAAAACACTAACTAACTCTAGAAAGTATTTTAGTCAAATAACCCTCTCCTCTTGTATATATATATTGTTTCAGGTCTATGGAACGATTAAAGCACCAGCTGATCGATCTGCCTTCGCCAAAGATAATACGAAATGGATTACATTTGAAGGTATTGATAACTTGATGGTCGAAGGTGGAGGAACTTTTGATGGCAGTGGAAAAATATGGTGGCAAAATAGCTGCAAAATCAACAAAAACCTTGTAAGCAAACTAATTTCCATTTTTAAGTTTTGAAGTTTCAAACATGCTATAGTTTGTAACGTTTTTTAAGAAAATAGAAAGTAATCAAAAAATTACATTAAAAATGTAGAATGACAATCAATGAATTGAAACAATATCATTGATTGATTATTAATTTAAAGAGAAAAAATAATCAAAATTACATTGAAAATGTAAAAGTGTTATTTATTATGCTAAAACGATAACTATTTTCAAACAAATTTATTTGATTAAAAGGATAAATAAAAAAACGGAGGAAGTATATATATTATAAGGGTTTTTCTAAGGGCACATATTTGTTAAATATATTTCCTTTATATTTTATTTTCAATTGTGCTTCTTAACATATGTCCTAAGGGCACATGTTAAAAAAATCAATATTATAATTCAATTACAGTAATATTTTTACTTTCTAACTATGAGTATTTTCTATTACTAACATTTTCCTTCATTTACGTTTTATGTGCAGCCATGCAAGCAAGCACCCACGGTATGTACTATTACTACTGTTCTTTAACTAATTAATTTCGATTGGTAGTTTTTGGAGCAGAGATATATAATCTGTTAATGAACTCATTCCCATCTGAAAATATTTATAATAAAGTTTAATTAAAAAAATATTGAACTACTCCTGTCACTGTTTTCGAATATGAAATCCATTATTTAATTTTTAACACGTTATCAGATTATTCTATTGATTAACGGCGTTAAGAATCTGCTCGACCTATACAATCCGTGAATGGGATGGGGCGACCTACATGCTGCTCAAGTACCAAAGCCTATGTGACCCAAATCGACAAAATGTGTTAATAAACGTAACCCATTCTCATATGAAAAAACTAATACTCCGTATAATACAGTTTAATTAAAGAGATTCTAACCACTGCTCTATTACCAATTGCTTAATGTAACCCAAGAATTCTCAACATAATCCTTTGTGATGTGTACCATAAAATTGATATTTTACAAAAAAAAAAAATTGGCAGAAATTTTAAGCACAATAAATCTTAGTTGAATTTTCAAATTGTGCCAATCTATCCAGTCTTTCGGATTTTGTTTACTAAGTATTGGTTTTGGTTTCGTTTTCGTCCCTGATTTATGCATCAATCATCATGAATCACGTAACCTGATATGTATCAACCGACCATTAATTATGAAAAATGATATGATTATTTTGTTGAATGAACCAAACCATATTTTCATGTAAAAGCCACTAATCTTAATAAGGTTGACATATTTTTGCTTCTCCAATTTTAGAGCAAAGATGGCGACTATTCATGTGAGCTGTCCTAGTCAAAGAAACAAATATTTTCCCATCATTCTAAAGTCCAGATTTGGATATATCCTACATATATTTACATTTTACATTTGGAACTTGTAGCAACTAATTTATGATAAAATTATGATGGATCCAGGCTTTGACCTTCTACAATTGCAAAAATTTGGTACTGAAGAATATGCAAATCCAGAATGCTCAACAAATTCATGTAACCATTGAGAAATGTGTGAATGTTCAAGCTTCCAACCTCAAGGTCACTTCTCCAGAAGAAAGTCCCAATACAGATGGACTCCATGTTTCTAATACCCAAAACATCAAAATATCAGACACCAATATTGGGACAGGTAATAACTTTTAGATTTTTTTACTTTATGAGAAATACATTGCAATATTGCCAATTTAACCTGGGAAAAAAATTTCTTGTTCTAATAATAAATAGGAGATGATTGCATTTCGATCGAGACTGGAACACAGAAGTTTCAAGCAACGGGCATAACATGCGGCCCTGGCCATGGCATCAGGTTTCCTATTAATTTTTTAAAATCTTATTATATCTAATCTACCTGTAAAGACTAGAGATAATGTATTGTTAAAGTGGCCGATTAGATGTCACCAAATTGCATATTAGTCTTGATAATGTGAGCTTGTAGTTTAAATATCCCAATATTATAAATCCGAATATTATAAAAATATTGCATTAATAATCTTTAAATAATAGAAGACTAAAAATGTTGCAATTAGGAGAACTGATATGATAACCTTTTATTCAAATACAAGGGGTTAAATTGTCAGTCGATATATAATTATTATATTGATGAATAAATTGTAACATATATATGATAATATTTAAGGGAACCATTTTAGTAATTAATTATCTCTATTTGTATTGTTATGTTCGATAAATATCAAATAAAATTAATACCCTCATATATACCATTGCCATAAATTTATACTCCGTACTTTGTACTAACATTGGAAATATCTTGTAATCTAGTATTGGAAGCTTGGGAGATGGAAATTCAAAAGCATATGTCTCTGATGTTGTGGTGAATGGAGCAACTTTGTCTGGAACAACAAATGGAGTCAGAATCAAAACATACCAGGTAATTCTTTTTTCCTCCTGTAGTTTGTAATAAAATAAATAAATTAGAAATAATACTAATTTAATTAATATATCATCACACAGAACTTTTTGTTTACTACTCACACTTACATTTTAAGAGATCTATTTTAATTTCTCAGGGTGGTTCTGGAAGCGCAAGCAACATTAAATTCCAGAATATAAACATGCGCAATGTGCAAAATCCTATTATAGTAGACCAGAATTATTGTGATCAAGATAAACCATGCAAACAACAGGTTTATTTTTCGCATAAACGTTACTATAATTAATTTTGGAATATAAACTCATTCAAGAAATAATAATAAAAAAGACTCATAAATGATCTCATATTTAATATGTTTATATGCAGGGCTCGGCTGTTCAAGTGAAAAATGTAGTGTATGAGAACATTAAGGGGACAAGTGCTACTAATGCAGCTATTACTTTTGATTGCAGTAAGAACACACCATGTCAAGGAATTGTCTTGAACAATGTCAATCTTAAAGGAAATGGTGATGATGGAGCAAGCAAAGCTGCATGCAACAATGTCAAATTGAACATCATTGGGAACGTTTCTCCACGTTGCTCTTAAAGAATAACAATGCTGCAAACATATTACATATATGTTCTACAATAAATATTGTCTAATATATATAGCTATATTGTATATATATATAAAATCATATTGTATGTGGGAGATGAACAAAAATGATATTGTATAGGGTTATTGAACTATTAAATTGTGTTAGATTAGATTCCAGATCCGATCAAATACCAATGATCCAGATCGTAGAATTTAATTTATTCAACAGTAAGTTTGCATTTATAATTGTATACTTCTGTTCATATAAAATAAACATGATTTGAAAAATAAAGATTGATTGGATTTCTAATCGAGTGTATATACTTGCTCAAAATAAACTTACACAGTTACACTACTTATGGTGTGGTTTATTCGGATATGTATTGTTTATTTTCTCAAATTAAAAAGTTATTATTGCATTGTAGATTTATATAAAATTTAGAGGAGGCAAAAGCTCGGGCTCGTGCCAATATTCAATGACAGTTCTCGAACCTACATTATTGAAAGGAGGCAAAATCCATTAATAAATCGATTTGAATAAAATATTTTATATTATTATTGAGGAAGATTATAACTATATTAACTAACTTATAATTACAGTATAGTGTATGGTGGATTGTATTTTTTTCAAAATTGAAGGGGAGTCATCTCCTCCTTTGATCCCTTCTAATTGTTGTTCATAATTTCATATAATATTATTGATTTCCTTAATTAGATTCAAAATTGAGTTGGCCTCTCGCTCGAAAATAGAGTTGTAGGCCTGGCCTGATCGAAATAGTTGTAAATCAATTACCGTAATACTTAACTCATGTTGCTCTGAAAATGGGCCGTTCGGTCGTCTACCCCTTATAACGCTATCTACCATGCTCCTTACATACGACGGCCCATTTTATGATCAATTAACGATATATCAATCTATATCTTAATATTTTCATTTTACAAAATTAAAATGACGATTAAATTAATCAAATCAATAAATTAAATTACATTATTTATAAAATATAATAAATAAATTATCGAACATCAAACAATTACATAATAATAACAAAATATTAATCTTTATATCATTCTACGGATTCTTCATCAAGATAATCAAACTCATGATACAACAATAATGTACACACTTATACTCCATCCATAGCATTTTTAATTGTTTCCGTAAACCACTAAAGCCCACCATGTAGAAACCTTTTTTTTCCCTTTTAATCATTCAACTGGTGATCGTCCCTAGAAGTGTTGATGTTCGATAATTTATTTATTATATTTTGTAAACAATGTAATTTAATTTATTGATTTGATTAATTTATTCACCATTTTAATTTTGTAAAATAAAAGTATTAAAATATGAATTCA
The DNA here is from genome assembly GCA_019722365.1 of Lithospermum erythrorhizon. Classification (NCBI taxonomy): domain Eukaryota; kingdom Viridiplantae; phylum Streptophyta; class Magnoliopsida; order Boraginales; family Boraginaceae; genus Lithospermum; species Lithospermum erythrorhizon. Next base: position 140,599 of record JADFUC010002017.1, on the reverse strand, counting down.
ATCTATGTCATTAATTGATATATGAAGTGGACCAATCATATGTAAAAGGTATAATAAAAGCGGCCAAAGTAGACGACCGACCGAAAAAATCGGGTATCCGATTCGACACCATATTTCATAATGGAGTATTGCTTAAATAATTTAATCTTATTTAGTACTCCCTCGTCCCACAAAGATTGTGTAGTTTACTCTTCAAGGACCAAAATCAAACTTTGTACCTTTATTTGATACTAGTAAAAAGGGATGTGTGTTGCATGTGATTTCTTTGTTATAATGATAAAAAGTAATTAAAAAATTATATTCTTTAAGGCCACTTTTCCTCAAAATGAAAAATCCTAAATTTTGTTCCCTTTCTCGTTCAAATATGGAGTCAAACAAAATTGAAGAACGTTTGTATTTAATTTGAATCATCCTAAAACTTTGTATAAAAATAAAAATAACTACAAATCAGATTATGAGTAATGTAGTAAATAAAAAAGTATGTAATAAATCAACTTTCATAAATTTTATACGGTACCAATTTCTTTAAAAACAAAGCCTCCCACGCACATGGTGAGAATTGAACAAGTATTTCTACATATCTTTGTTTCATAGTCATCATCAACGAGCTAATTGGTGAAAAATTGTAATAGAGAAACAAAACTATGTAATATAATTTTTTTTTATAAATTCTAAACAGTACCAGTTTCCTTTTAACAAAATCCCCACCCGCCCGTTCCTTTAAATATCTTCACTTCATTGTCATCATCATCAAGATAATTGGTGAAAAATTATAATAGAGAAACAAAATTATGTAATAAATAATCTTTTATAAATTCTAAACGATACCCTGCCTCGAAAAAACCCCACCCATCCCCTTATAGCCATGAAATCAACCAAGACTTAAATATCTTCACCGTGATCACATCCTCTCGAAACTCATGGGGTTGCACAATTAAAAAAATATCCTTTACCTATTTTAAACTCTATTATCTAAAAATTCATTTGGCTATACTCAAACACCAAAAGTTGCATGTATAATTTTTATCTTATAAAAGTTAATATATAAATGTAATTATTTGTTGTTATGCTTTTAGAATGAATTGCTTAAAAGAATACGTCATTTATTCCACCATTTTTTCTGTTGGTAAATTCAATAATTTACATATTGTAGAGACTATATAATCATGTCCATCTAGAATATTTATATATGTTCAAGGCCGAGTATATTATTATACACAAAAATACTCCTAAATAAACAATCCTTATAATTATATAAAAAATTCTACGTAAATAATCAATAAAATATTTCAACCATCAAATTTAAAGCTTATGAATACTACATACTAAATCTTTATGTAAAAATTATTTAAAAACTCAACCAACAAAATTCAAAAAACTATGAATATGCTACATACTACCTACTTTAAAAATGTTATTTAATTTTTTCTTTTTTCAATGTATTGAAAAATTATTTAAAAAATAACCACCAAGATTCAAAAACTTATGAATGCTAAGCATACTAAATTCATCTCTAAAAAACCTGCTCAATTTATTTTTCAATAGTCAAAAATCATTTGAGCTCAACCAACAAAAACTATCATTTATATATTATATCCATCTCTCAATGTTTACCACTTTATTTTTCAATTAACAAAATTTATTGGAAACCCAACATCAAAATAATAAATTTACAAATACTACTTAGTACATCCTCCTCTAAATGATTGTTCAACTTTCTATTCAATTGCCACAATTATTTAAGCTCAACCAACAAAATTTAAAACTTATGATTACTACAAACTTGCTACATAGCTTTATCCCTAATAGATTTTTCAATTTTCTCTTTTCAATATATAAAAATAATAAACATTATGATTCTATTGGGACATATACAACTATGATTTTGAATCAAAATAGTCATGTTATTACCATTAGGTTGGAAATACTATAGGTTATATATTTTCACTAAGTAATAAATAAATTTTTATAAATATTTGGGTTAAAATTTAAAAGTCAAACTCACAAACAAGCTGGCCATTGATATAACTTAAGTGCTCCATCGACGAGAAAAAGATCGCCTATCTCTAGAATTATTTTTATTTATGAAATTATCAAACTTTATAGTCCTAATTGACATATACATAATTTTGACTTGGAAAACAAAATATAATATTTTTTAATAAATTACATTAAAATAATATTTTAAATAATTCGTGACTATGCCTACACGATTGGTCAGTAGGAGTTTTTATTAAATCCCAAACTAACAATATGAATTAATTTCTTACAATACTCACTTACACATTGGTCGGACGATCAAAAAAATGTACCACGTGATTAAACAAATGGTCAAATTGACCATAAAATAAATATGCTTTTTATATAAATATCCGCGCAAAGTGTGTATGTTACTAAAGGCGCAGACGCCACTTTGTATAATTTAATGTTACGGTAATTATGTGCTCAATTTAATAACATGTATAGCTAAAAATAGAGTCCTAAAGTAAAATAATTTTATTTGTACGTAGCTCTATATTATGCGATTATATTTGTATTTTAGTTTAATAAAATTTATAAAAAATTATTAAATTCAATTATTATTTATGTAGTGGATATTTTAAGCGACCGTGCTGGAAGAAACACAAAAGTTTAACTCGCATTTCTTTTATATAACTTTAAATTTAAATAGTGGCGCTTTATATAGTCATCCAAAATGGCATTATATATTTAAGATGTCACCTTGTATAACTTAATGGTACGTTAATTATGTTTTATTAATAACATATATAAATAAAAGTGGCAAAAGTAGATGTAATTTATGTTTGGTTATTCCTACCACTTCTATGCTTTCAGCTGCCCCAATCGATCACTTATGTTTCAAAAATCGATTCGCTTAAGTTCTTCACCTACTAAGTCTCCGAAGCACTAACATTTTTAGGGGCATTTTAGCCATTTCATACAAATTCTTTCGTAAAAAAGAAGAAAAATAAGCAGGCGATCATTTATCTGGGATATGGTCACAGTTGATTACTTATGTCAGAAAGTGGTCTCTTGGCCGATCACTTATGCTTTCAAAATCGATCTCGCTTGGTAGTTTTGCCTAATTTTCTCTCGTTAGTCTCCGTTAATTAGTCACGTGACACTTCTAAGGGGCATTTTAGTCATTTACAGATAATTTTGAGGAAAAAATTCAAAATTAAATCGGTGATCTTTATCAAAACATTTTGATAAAAATAAGCGATCGACGATTTTGGAAAAATGTCCCTTTAGATTCAATTAACGAAAACTAAGAGAAATTAGACTTAAAGTACCACCTGAGATCGATTTTGAAACATGTCATCGATCGAACCTTTTAAAATATAAGGATCGAACGGACCATAACCCGTACATGTTTACCCTCTCTCGCTTCTTTCTTAAAAAAAAAATAGATAATAAATAACTAAATGCCCTTAAAAAGTGTCAATTAACGGAGACTTAAATGTAAAGTTAAAAGAAAAGTACCAACCGAGATCGGGATTTGAAAGTGTTTACCGACAGGAATCTTTTGTCATGTAAGCGATCATCTTAATCTCTAACCCTAAACATAAGCTGGTCATCTCGGCCAGATAAAATAGAGTCTAAAGTAAAATAATTTTATTTGTTTGTAGAATCCTATATTATAGAATTTGTATTTGTAGTTTAATTAAAATTTATTAAAATATAATTATACCCTTCATTAAGGGTATTTTAGTCCATTAAAAAAAGAAATTTTTAAGACAACTCGTACTATATATATATATATATATAGATAGGATAAATATTTAATTTTAATTTCAATTAAAATTATCATGTTAATTATAAAATTACATAAAAAAAATGTTACTCCGTATAATTTAATACCATTTTTGCCAAATAGTACACAACACACATAAAATCATTTGAGTTCAAGATTAGAAGTTCATCCATCAAAATTTAAAACTAAATACTCTTATAAAGATGCAATCATCACACACGTTTGTCTTCATTCAGTGTTTTATCGCTCATATTTAAAAATTACTCCACTATATCATCACTCATCTTTACCGATTTGTACGGATGCGCCCTTCGTTCAGCGTATCAACGTATCTTTACCGAATTTGTTAAATTTGGTGTTGGCTTTAAAATATTCTTCAAATTGATAATTCCAAGGCCTCGTGATTAACAATTAACTTGACATAGATTTTAATGTGAACAACAGAATTTGGGTACTGACAAAGATGAGTGATGAAATCTGTTATTTTAATGATTACATGTAAAATAATGAAAACATGAAAATATATGACATTGATAATATCGGATATACTATAACACATCATTAATCTTATTTGGTGTGCCAATTCTGAATATAACCCGCTAAATTTTGAGTTACTATTCCGAGTCTGATTATATTCCCATTGAAACAGTGTTAAAAATTACGAAAATGCCTATCAAACACTACCCTTACAAATGGAAAGTAAAATAATCATTTCACCCCTTTTAACACCGTTTCGGTGTAACTTTACCTCCGAATCGGTTAGTTTGATTCTTTTTACCTCTCCCTCGAAAATTCATTAAAGACTTCTCCAATTCCTCAAAGGTGACTTCTCAATTTTTTTATTAATGATTTAGGAAAATAATTTCCACATCAAATCAAAACTCTCCTACACTAATTTAAAACTTTTTTACCCTTTATATAAAAAATAAAAATCAATATCATTTCTACCACACTTGTTATCAGAATCAACCAAAAGGCTCTCGAATTAGCCAGTACGAAAGATGAATTTGTCGAAGGCCACACCGCATGCTCCGCCTTCGTTTTCTCCAGAACCATTACTACCAAAACTATCAGCAACATAATGGACAATGTGAAAGCCAAGATCATAATTATATATAATTATTGTTATTTTTTTTTCAATTTTTAATTAAAATGGAGAAAGATAATTATTGTTTCTCATATTATTTATAACATTGTATCCATGGGTTCAGATAAATTTGCCCAATTGTAGAATCAGAACAAAGATGAACGATTCATCATAAATCCATCAAACATCCGGGGAAGCTGAGATAAATAATACTCGAGGGTTGTTTGGATGGCAAGGGAGGAGTTAATTAATCTATACAAATATGAGAGTCAAGAGCCATAGAAAAATGAAGGAAATAATAAATCAAAACAGTGATAATAATGGTAATAATAAAATAAAAAACTGAAATGAAAAATTTGAACTAAAAAAAAAATTTATCTGGCTTAATTGTTGTGTCGTGGTAGAAAATTCCGTCACTGAAGTGCTTGATGAAATAAATATTAATCGCGCTACTGCAGATGAAGAAAATGACGATCATGCATTTATGAAACGATATGTAGTTGGGATGCATTATTTTGTAGATGTAATAATGACTAATCTTATTGCTTTAGTTTGTAACTTAATGATTAATCATATTGGATTATTTTGTAAGTCCAAAGGATTGGATCTTGTTATATTTTTGTTATATTTTCTCTGACATTGTACTTTGTCAATCTTTTCAACTATTGTATAGATATTAGATGTGTGTTACTATTAAATATACTATGAGCGCTTTATATATGTATTAGGCCATACTGACAGCAGCCAAGATTATAGCTTTTATTGCCCCTCGTATTATTTTTAGCGTTCGGCCCGAACTATTGTCATTTCTCAACCAAGTGCATGAGTTTAAGACTGAGCCATATTACCTATTTCATTAATAAACGAGGCTACTTAAACATACATCAGCCACAATGAGTTTTGCTCCTAACACTAGCATAGTGACTAAAATTAAACCCTTCTTCCTGCACACCCCACCCCCATCCCCACCCCCCGAAAGTTGTTATACACACACCCAAATAGTATTGTTAAAGGCTAAATTTAATTATTTCGCTTTCCTCCCTATTTGCAAAATAAGCAGCTAGCTAGAAGTTTCATTGCGGCAAAATTATCATTTCACTAAAAAAGTATATAAATTGGCCGCGCCCACCCCTAGTCGTGCTCTCCACCCCCCATCCCTACTCAAGCCCACCCCCTTCCCCTATCCCCACCATACTTCCCCATCTGTTCTCATCCTACCCTCCAAAATCGGTCCTCAACCCCCCCTCCAAAATCCAGACAACATCCATCCCCATCCCAAAAACATCATCGTCATTTTCCAACACAGTATCCCCTTCAAAAGTCCCTTCATCAACACCAACTTGAGCCAAACTCTTGAGAAATTTTAAATTAATACCAATCTAATCACCTCATCAAAGTGCTCGCTTTCTTACTTCTAGCGACATCCGAGTTTCTTACCTGGAGCTCATGAGAATTTTGATTTGGTGGTAATTGTGGGATCTTCACGGTTATGAATTCTCCTGATTTTGCAAAAAAAATTTCTTTGGGTTGTCTTAATTTTCGCAACTCCATAAGAAAAATCGCTACTCTTTCTTGATTTTGGAGGATGAACTGGACAATTTGTGTAAGCAGATCTTGTGTTTATTTTGAATCCATTTTCTTCTTGAAATCTGAATCAATCTTTGATTGATTAAGAGGGCTACGTGATGAAGATTTGATGATGTTGCTGTTTCCTTTGATTTCACACATTGTTTTTTCAGTAGGGACAAAGATGGATAAGGAAAGTGCGAGGATTTAGGTGTAAGCAAGCGAGTGTGTGTGGATTTTAGGCAACACTATATTATTTTTAAGAAATGACAATTTTGCCCTTAAGAAAATAAAGGAGGGTAAATAGTCATTTCACACATAAACCCAATACTATTTGGGTGCTGTGAGCACAAATTGCATGACAAGTGCCAAGTATGAAGAAAAGTGATTTGAATATCGTAGCCCCTATACTTTAGCAAGCGAACAAAATAGCCATTTTACCGTGACTCAACGCGCAGTATTTTAAGCAAGAATATAATTATTTCAATTAATGAAAATTGTGCCAGATGAGTCAAAAGGCTGTATTAATTAAAAAATAGCTAGAAGTATCGAAAATAGTTCAGGGACGCCGGTACACTCAAATCCGAATTTCGGGTAAAATCCAAACCCAATTTCTGATATTTTCAAAGCGAAAACCGGCCCGTTATTCAAATCCGTCGACCGATTCGGATATGTATGATTTTACCGCTTATCGGGTCAATGATTTTTTATTAGTTTTTGCGCTGCATTTTATTTATGGCCGATTTTTAATAGATTCAGCTTCTATTTTTTATTTATATTTCTCGCTTCCTCAAGTGCTAACTATATGTATAATTTCAAACATCGTTACTAGTCGAAATTTGAAACATCAGGCGAAAAATATATGTGACTTTCAAAATGTTCAAAATCTATGAACGGGCTACGGCGCTCCCATCCATATCCTCCTACGATTCCATCCCGATCGCGCAAGGGTTGCGCTTGGGGTTATAACTTATGAGCATACCTCGGTACAATGATATCTTTTTGAAAACAGATTACGCGGTGGAAGGTTTTCTACAACCATATGTGACAAAACACAAAGCGGTAAATACACATTCCAAATCATATGAAAATATCAAAGGCATGCGCTGCTTCTTAAAAAATGATATCGGCCATTTTAAAGCGCCCGCTTGTCTACCCCGCCTAAGGAGGAAACTCTACGCGCCTCAGATCGGGCTTCACATAGCTGAGCCGCTTCGTAACGCTGGGTAACCACTCACTCTGTGAAATGAATTTCAACAAATTTAGCACCGGCTGGTGTTCGAACCCGCTGACAGCTGGTAGCACACTCTTTCACAAGCAGTTTCCATGTCTGCTGACGCATAAAGGCTTCTGAATCGCAAAGCGGGGGTGGTAATTAAGCAGGCTGATGGGCCAAGATATAATTTTTTTTTTTGTTAATAATGAACCGGATCGACTGTTAAAAATCCCGGCCCGCCTGCATCGATAACCGGATCCGTCCTGCTCATGCAAATAGGCAAAAACCCGGCCCCGGCCCCTACGATTTTTTATCTCAAAACTGCCGACTGACGATCCGACGAATCGAATTTTTATCCGAAATTCAACCAAGCCCTAATTTAAACTGTTGAAGTTATGTTATTTGATTGAGCCAATCTTAAATTGTTGAAGTTAGAGGTCTATTTGATTGAGCCATCTTAGTATGCGATATTTTGAGTGAACAATAAAATCATATGGTCTATTAAGGTAGTACTATTTAAGAATGGCTATTTAGTTGATTCATTATTTTTATTTTATTAAACATTTATACGGTGACAAATATAAGTGCTTAATATCTATCCCTATAATAAAATACAAGTGCTTGAATTAACAGTTATAATTACACAATCGTGGAAGCCCACAAACATGAAGCCATTTTCCATAATTCCCACAATACCCTCATGCAGTTGTTTGTGTATATACGTCAGTTAATTTTGTAGAAACCAATCCCAACCTATATTATCTTAAAACTACCTCTAACACTAACTATATTATTTTTGTCAACCATGCTTCTCAACACTCTGAATTGTTTCCCGAGTTTGTTCATGATCTCAACACTAAGATGTGAGTAATGTGAATTCATTTCTAATGATGAAGTTTTATAATTGATTATAAGTACCATTTTTCATTATTTGTCTCTTTTCTGTTGAAGTTGGTTGGAAAAAATGGACAAGATGTTTTGATCTCATTTTGTTTCGTCCCATTTTTACATGTGTAATTCATATACGTTTGTTAAGTTATCGGTTTTAATGTTCTTCCAGATTTCGATATCTATACCATATATAATGAAGTTCTCTATCGCATAAGTTATAATAAATCAAATTATTATATTTTCTATTATACCCTCCTCAATAAAAACTTATTACTTTTTTTATTTTCATAAGAATCTCCATAATATAACCATCTAATACGATAATTTTTTCATTTAACCTATTACTATAAATCTTATCAACTCCGTAATAATTATCACAAAGCAGTAACAAAAAATTGATTTCACCCCCACTCTCTTATTTTCTCCACGATAACTTTTTTATCTTTTCTTTACCTTTTTTTATTACGCTTCTCTTCATTTTCTTTTCACTCATTCATTCGCATTCTTTTTCTGCTAAACTCACTCATCGATTTCAATTCCCCACTCTTTATTTTCTATATGCAGTACTCAATACACTATACCAATAATTATGAAAATTTCTATTATAAAATAATAAAATAATTCACACAGTTAAATCACATATAACTACATATAAATCTGTCAAGGAAATTATCATAATAATGAAATTCATATTGTGCATATGACTCATATTTCTTTCAAAGTGATAAAAGTGTTTTTCCTTTCATCTCGTAAAAACCCCTTCTTCTCACATCAACTCAATCAAACAAAACTTAATCACATCATTTCTCCCAAAATCATTCTTTAAACCAAAACCGAAACTATTTATTTAATTCAGATTTCATTTTTTCTGTCAAACTTAAGGTACTATTTCTTTTTATTCAGATTTCATTTTTTGTTCAAACACTGATTTGAGTTTAATTAGTAAATTTATTGTTAATTGGTTATATGCAAATTTGTTTTGTTTTTGTTTATTTTATCTGTGAAAATTTGGTTTTATTTAGAGAACTCAAGTTTATATTTCCAGTGTAGTATACTCAAGTATTTTTATACATTTAATGTTTAATATTTGGTGAAAAATATAGCAAAAGATATCATTTTTAGCTTACTTTACTATTTAACTTGATAAATTAGATTCAATTATAGGTTAATTGTGTCAATTAAGCTCGTAAAGTTTGTTCATTTTGGCGATCGACAATCAAACTAGACAATTTTTTTGGGATGGAGGTAGTAATATAGTAGTCTTTTTTCCTTCATGGTATGTTTAGGATAATATTTCAAAATTAACCTTGGAAAGAGGAAAGGGGAATGGAGGTGAATGCATTCAATTATTGATAATATTAACCTTTGACCGCTAATACATTAGTCTAAATCCATTTTCTTAGGTAAAACAATTTTTTAGAAGCCCAAACGAAGTAAATGAGGATATTAATTTCGATTTATCTAGATTCATCTCAAAACAAACGGAACATAAATATATAGAGAGCACTATGTTTTGAGACAAAGCTATTAACCTAATACAAAACTGAATTATGTTTTCACTAATATATATTTGGTTCTTTTCCAGTGGCATATGTAACTGAATTTATACATCATGAGTAGAGTATCTGATAGAAGTCTTATTTGTAATGATAAAACTTGTTGAAGAAAAATGATGGCGCGGAATGGCTCAAGAACGCGAGTAAAGCCGGTGGAACTAGAGTATCTTCTTTATCATATTCGCTTCATGTCATTTCCGCCTTTGTCTATGCCGCAATCGTTTTCTAAGTTTTTTCCCGGAATCAAGTAATCCCGCTTGTCATGCTCCATCCAAAGAGATAGTACTGCTACTTACCCCTAATGGAACGAATAATGAGTTGAGGATGATTTTCTGTTACATGTGTTGCGCATACTAATTATGGATCATTTTTGGTACTAAATTGAAGCCAGATAAAGGAGTCCTACATATGGTTTTCGTTATCTTCAAGGTCATTTTATGTCCGGGGTTAAAACAATCAAGACTGCTTCTTTGGGCTTCTTTCTCTGTTGAAAGAAATCTAAATTTCCTAAGAGAGAACAGATGCCTAAGAACAATTTGATAAGTATGTACAAAACGAGTTCTATTTTTTGCTTCGAAAGAGTTGAAATTACCTTTTGCCGCTACATTGATCCAACGACAGTTCTCATAATTACCATCAAGCTGATGACGCCGAAGATGATTCTTTCCATTTTCCTTTAGATAAAAAAAACCTCTTTGTAAATACCTGATCTCAGACGGGTCTCGAGTCTATAACGAAACAAACGCGATGTATTCTCAAGGAGATAATTCACAGTGCGTTTCAATATATATCTGCTGGGCGACATCGAATAAATACTCTTCACTTTTTTGGCAATAATCTCTTTATGGTATAAGTATATTTACTAGGAAGTTGGTTCCGATATCAATTTTATGTTTTTTCTCCTTTATTTTCTTCTATCTTTGGTTCAACAAATATGTAAAATCTTTCAAGAGTTTCTCTAACCAATCTTTGTATCATTCTAAACTTATCATTACTCAAATTTTGTCGCTCTCTTCACCATTGAAATATGATCAGAAGCCAATACTCTTAAGCAAATTTTATGTCGTGAAAGGTTTCAGAATCGACTAATAGGTATTCGAACTTTACCTAATTTTTGGATGATTCGACTTCTCAAATTCATTTTGAGCTCATCTGAGATCATCTTTCCGTACAGATACTACTGCTTTCTACTTCCTATGACTCTTCCCATCCTTTTTGTTGCGGTTTATCTACACTGGTTAAGCATGAAGCTCTTCAAGCATGCATAGGCAAGGTATGACTTCAATGTTTGTTGCTTATATTTTCCAACGATTTGTTCTTGAAATGTGACATTTACTTATGTTATAAAATGCTCTAGTTGTTAGCAACCATTCCTGGACCTGGAGGTTACATGTTTGATTTTCATCAGGGGTGCGAGGGGTCTTATAAGAAGAGAAATTGTTATAAATGCACTGCTGAAATAGACCTAGTTGCTGTTGTATTAAATGGAGTTTACACTTAATCTTACTTTGACATTCTCATTAGATTCTTTTTGCTTTTAAACCAAGTTTATGAAATGTGATATGATCTTACATTAATCCTCCCTCCTTTGTCTTTGACCTTTGTTCCTTCATGTGATGACCGGTGTTAGGATCATATCTGAGATAGAATGCACCACAATAGTCAATTAAAGGTTCCACTGCATTTCGATCGGTTAGGTCATTTTCCATAGTTTCTTTCTATGTAAGTTTGTTCAAATCTCAATAAATATGAGTTGTTGTAGAAGCATCCTGAACCGTATTGCCAATGTACATGAGAACCTTCTACTGACATTGAATTTGTCAGATGACTAGTTTTAATATTAAATGTATTTGGCTACAAAAAACTATTCCACAAATAGTGATTTGTCTAGTTTAGGCTTCTAAAGACAACAGTTGTTGAATATTCTTTGTGATCAAGATTCAAAGCAACTATATTTCCCTTGTGCTGGTCTACCCTGTTGACTCAGCTTATGAGCACCAGATGCATTCAGACTTAACGGGCTGCCACTCTGATTTTTATTGACATGATAACATAAACATGTATGCCATTAACATTATTCTATTTGTGACTTTTAATGTTTTTTAAGAGAACCATAGTCTCGTGAAGAACTCAGCTCAAATAGCAGCTGGACCTTTGATGTTCTTCATTTTTAACTTACCTTTTCCATGTCAAGAAATTTACATTAATCTACCTACAAAGTGAAATGATCTAATGTAGTACATTGACACTATGCACTGGTCTAATCTCCCAACCCTTGATAATAAAATTTAAAGTTAGCTCTCTGTATGAACACAATAAATGAAAGATATATCCCACTACTCTTGAGTCAAGTTTTTTTTAGTGCATCATGTGAGAGGAATTCCTTGTCTATATTTTTTTACTATTATAATTTGCAATCAATGTAGTCAGATATCTAACTAATTAAATTGATTAAATTAGAGCAAATGAATTAACTGTTGATGAGCTGACTTTCAGATGTTAATTGATGTAGTAGTTATTCAATGATACCACCCAACTTTCAGATGTTCTAGACTCTATGAAGTTTAAAACACGGTTCTAACTCCTTCTGGATCATAGTCTACCCTCACTTTCCCTATTCTGATCACTAAGAATCTGGATATCTCTTGCAAATTGATATGATGTTGATATCAGCTAACTAGTTAGACAGTCTCTCTAACTTCATGTTTATTAAGTAGAAATGTCAGATATCAGTGTACAATTTACAGGATATATAGTTCGGTACTTCTACGATTCTAAATTATTTGTCTGTGAGTTACATTATGTAAAATTAGATTAATCGTCCATTATTAATGTACCATTCAATTTGCAGATGAATTGGACTAATTTCTTGAAGGACTAAGGAAAAATTGAAAGTTGGGGATGCTCAATATCAGCCACAGACCACAGTAGTTTACCAAGTTTGTCCAGACCAATTTCATCAAAAGTACCTTCAAAATGCCAATCCAGGCAAAATGATATTCACTCTTCAAGTATCCAAAGACGAAGCGTGGAGCCACGTTGCTTAAAGCTCACATCAGATGCATTGGTTTGTTAAAGTCTTGTTCTTCCATTACCAGTGTACAATCAGCAATTTAGAGTGTCAATCACGTTACAATATGAACATGACATCCACTATGCTAAGTCTTGAGTCTTTTTTGAAGAACTACAGTTGAAAATACTTGTTAGGTCATTCTTTAACATGAGAATTACTTGAGCTCAAGCTTTTTTGTTTTTCCCACAAGAATCAAACCCTTTATACTTCTTTTGCAAACCACACTTTATCATTATGGACCATGGAGCAACATGCTTTGGCTACAAACATGGTTCACTATACTTTACATCTTAACTATATGTACCAATAATTGCTTATATCTTAAGTAGTATTAGTGGGCAACTACGTTAATATATTTTCCCATATCTTTTCCAGATTGGATCTAAAGATTACACACATTAAAATATCGTCAAATAATCAAGGATTGGACCAGAAGGCTTGATAATATGAATTTCTTTGTAAATTGATACTTAGATCATTTGACTTTCTCATAAATTTCATGGTGGGCTGCCATTCATTTTTATAATTTTCCCTAAAAGTTATTGCCGAAAAGTAAAAGAATTTCCCTTTTCTTTTTATGCGAATATGTCATTGGAAATGAGATTTGATGATATCAAAGTTATTGATGCGAAAAAGTAAAGAATATTCTCCAAATAGTAGTAATTTATTTTCTCGATCTCAATTTGTGTGATAGTTTGATTAATTATTCGTAATTGTGAATCGTGACTACCAAAGATCCTCTCTTCAATGACAAAATTGTTATAATTTGATATGTTAGAACTTAGAATACTTCCACCCAGCCTCATGGCCTCTGGCCTCAGCCTCTATCCAAGTTATGCCTCGCGCTCGATTCTTCGCCAAGACCCATTATATTGGTGACTCTATAACTTCTACCGTTAGAAGAAAAAGAGAACTTAATGATTGATTTTCAAACATTGAACTCAAATATCTTCAATAATATTTGATAAATTTCTTCCGTTTGAAAGGTTATTTTTTCGTAACGATTTTGAAACTTTAATTCGAGCATCATAAGTGAGATTTCATTTAAGAATGAAGCAAATACAATTGAGATATGTTATACACACTTACATTAATCAAAAAGTTTTTTTATTGAAATAGTTGTCCGGGTCATTTTAGTCAAACTATAAATTTTAATTTCATCTATCAGTTAATAATTGCAATATACTCACATTCAATACTCAACACTTATTTCATTAAATTACATTTGATTTAATAAAATAATTGAAATTTCGGAACCATTATGGAAATATAACTTCGGAACCTAAGAAATTTTCCAATATTTGGTGAAAATATATATTAAATACTAATATTTCTAATGTAATTATTAATAATATAACATGATAGTTATGATTTAAATTAAAACTAAACTATAAGATAAAACTAAACTTTATACTAATTTTAATTATTAAAAAGTAAATTGGACAATTCATTTAAATTATAAATTGGACAATTTGGTAACAAACTTTGTCTTAAATAGTTAAATTGGTTTTAAATAGTTATTGCTTTTAACATAATAGACAGGCTATTATTAACCAGTCAAATATATAATTTTTTGACTATTTTTCATTTTTAAATTACCAGCCAACCAATAATATAATTTTAATTTATTATTATGTTTTTAACTACTCCATATTTTTTTCTTAATCAATATATAAATGACTAAAATCACAACTAAAAACCATATATTAGGTAGTACTCCATATTGCCTATTGGTCAGTGGACACACACTACTACATCCTCGCACACCCATGTCCGAAATTACAGGAAATCTCTTTCTTCACTCTTTTATCCCAAAATAAAGTCCACTTTCACAGAAATACTACCTAATTTTCTATAAGTAAAACAAAACCAAATTTATTAAAAATGTTTAAGATATCGCCGGACTTTGATGTTCCGGTGAAGGGAGGCTCGCCGGAGGTGTTGGGGAAGTGGAGAGACGCCGTCGGAGTTGTACTCAACCCCAGTCGCCGCTTTCGCCATGTTGCTAATCTTGCTAAACGCTCTGAAGCTGAAAAGCACAGAAGAAGACTCAGAGTATGTAAAAAAATATTTGGCTAAATTTTAATCTATATTTTTTTTTTTGTGTTTTGGAAATTGTGATTTTGGTGATATAGTTTTTGTGTAGTTATATCAAGGATTGGTTTGTGATCTAGGAGATAGCATTAGTGGTGTTATCGAGTTGGGTTAACTCAATTGGTTAGTTGATTGCAATTGTTTGAAGTTATTGAATTATTATTTTTATTGGAGTTCGACCTGGATGTCAGTCGAGTGGGGTCTTTTGACTGGGTATCGGGCATGAGCGGGAGTATTAGTGATGTTATCGAGCCTGATTTACATGTTATTATCGGTTAACCCCATGGGTAGTACATTTTATTGATTCGGTATTATTACGCTGATATGTTCACGGCATACCAAGACGGCTAAATTCATCACCAATGCGAGCAAGTATCCAGATGCCAGACGCCCGTAGCCTACCCCTAAGGCTACGCTGGCTCAAAGATAAATAAAAGAATTCGTAACATCGGCGCACGATTTCCTGATTCGCGAATACCATTGGTCACGCCAGATCAATCCCGACGCTGACGCAGTCAAGACCGCAGCGCCAATTCGACGTCTGGCCGAGATGTGTCTCGTGGACCATTCGGGTATTATTGGTTATATATGTTCGGAAATAATTTTTTTAATTCGAAGTTCGAATTCGTATGACAGTCAAGTGGGTAACGGATCGGGTTTTTTGACAGAATATAGAGCTGCGACTGGGTTATTTGATCGAAATTATGAAAATATCTGTTTTTGTTTTTCTTATTCCCTATATCATATTTTCTATGTTTGTTCAAGTTTTAATTTTCCTTAATTTTATTTTCTTATAATTAGTCAAAATATTTGACCGAGAACTCAATTTGACCAAAAAATAATTCATTCGATCTCTTAAAAGTAATGAAAATTTTAGTTATGGTTAAAGTTTTCATTAATAGAATTATATGAAGGAATAATAATTACAATAATAAAAATGATAAACTTTGAGAAAGTATAACGTAAATGCGTGAGATATTATCAAACACATTGAGTTGTGTTTGGTCCTTCCTTGGTGTGTTAAAGAGGTTGGTGGAGGAGTGGGGATGATGAAATGTGGTAGGGTATATTCTCTATTATATTCCGTTAGATGAATATATATTTTATTATTAGTTTTTAAATTAACTTATGAAAATAAACAATATGTTTATCATGATGTACACAAAATGTAACATAGATTGTTACATGCATAACATAACTATTACGGAAAATATAACATAAGATTAGTGTCAGTTAATTTACATCGTGTCTGTGTGATGTTCGATTGAAATGACATTTTTTTTGAAGGATTTAAATCATAATTAAATAAAAATGAAGTCTCAATTATTTAAAATTAATACAACATGACTCCTTGTGTATTATACTATGTATATAACTATGTTTTGATATCAATATGTTACCATGATTAATATTCTCATTTTTGTATTGTTCTCCATGATTAATATTCTCATTTTTGTATTGTTCTCATATATATTAAAATCCACTTTTGTATTTTAGGATAGAGCTTGCTTTCCATGTACCAATAGAAGTACAATATTCCCTTTTTCAATTTTTTGTAAAAGCTAAGATAGGAATTATTGTTTTGGCCATTCATTTATTGGGTCCATGCCTTTTACTGAGTTAACTTTTTTCTTATTTTCTAAGCATTAAATTGCAAGTTGGCTTTAGTTCTTTAAAAAAAAAGTCGACCCTTCAGACCTGAAGAGCTCTATTATGTAATTTGTGATTTTATTATACTATATGATTACTGCAAGTGAGGACACATAATGAAGCATCCTCGAAATTTCTGATGAAGTTGACTCAAGAAGACTTAATAATGGTTGAAGAGGACATAAAAGAGGAGAAGGGATAGCATTGGTTAATGAAGAAAGGAAGAATATGTTCTTACCATGTCACCTTTCTTTACATTAAATGGCTTATCCATAGTTCTGATGATGTGAGACACTTAAGCAATGATGTGACATGTACATGTACCCCTGGTTGAGGGTATCTGGTACTATTAGTGTATTATGCACTAGAATATGGACAGCTGACAGTATGAACTTGATTAATACTCCTCTATTGGAAAAAAGCAACAACAATAACATATGCCCCGATGCCCTCTAAAGAGACTCCCACGTAAGTGGGGTACGGGGGCTATTGTACGCAACCTTATCCACATGATAATAGGATCGCTGTTTCCAAATTGACCCAAGATGAAATCGATCAATTTGCAATTTGCAATTTACTCAGAAGTTTACTCACAGTGAGAAATAGATCAATTTGCAATTTACTCGCTGTTTCCTGTTTTTCATTCATCAGAAGTTTACTCACAGGAAGAACTAGATCAATTTGCATTTTTTTCAATAATTATCATCTACTGTTTCGATACTATCCAAATGGCTTAGAGCCACAGACTATGTACCTTATTTCATTACTGTGCATCTTGGATAATAGAAAAAAGAAATTAAACATTCACCCATGTCATATGTTCTATGGGTGAAAATGCTAATACATGTGCGCCTATGTTTAAGGAGACATAACACAGATATGCATATTTTCACTTGTATACTGAAATGGAATTGGCATCCTTGATGTATAGGCCTCCTATTGCTTCTATCAAGTTCCTCCTCTACGAACTTTTTGGAACTTCCGTTTACCTATTTCTTTCTTACAACTCATATCCATCAACATGCAAGTGAAATTTCCTTCATGTTTTATTCATGGTTTCAAAGTGTTTATGCTGTTATAACATCTAGGGTATTCTGTCCTACATGAATGAAGATTTTTTTTTTGCGAAGAAGCATGCACCATGATGAACTTTTATCATCATCTTATTTTGTTCTTCAGTTGTAATCATATGCCTGCTTTTTATTTCTGGCAGGAGAAGACGCGAATTCAAGTTCTTGCTTGCATGGCAGCATTTAGATTCCTGGATGGTATGTTTCTGTTTGAAACTGACAGCAGACTAATTGCATTTACTAGATATCCTATGATAGCTTTATATTACCTAATATGTTACCTTGTATCTGTTACAGTCGTTGCGCAATCTAAAAGAGAAAATCAGGACGGGAAAGTTCTTAAACCGACTGAAGAGCCGGAAGAAGATATGGAAGCTGATTTAACTAAGGATCTTCAAGAAGAGTTTAGACCAGCAGGCTTCAAAATTCACCCAGATAAACTTGCATCGATTGTTGCTAAGTACGACATCAAAACCTTAAGAAAGGTTAATGGAGTCGAAGGACTTGCAGATAGATTGAATGTATCGTTAACACATGGAGTCAAATCAGATGAAGTTCCTGTAAGGCAGAATTTGTATGGAGCTAACAAATATGCTGAGAAACCTTCTAAAAGTTTCTGGAGGTTTGTTTGGGAGGCTTTGCAAGACCTAACACTCATGATCCTTATGTTTTGCGCTGTACTTTCTATAGGTGTAGGGCTGGCTACAGAAGGGTGGCCAAAGGGAATGTATGACGGGCTGGGAATTATTCTTAGCATATTACTAGTCGTCTTTGTTACAGCTGTTAGTGACTACAAGCAATCATTACAGTTCAAAGATTTGGACAAGGAGAAGAAAAAGATCTCTATGCAGGTCACAAGAGACGGAACTAGACAGAAGATTTCCATATATGATCTAGTTGTCGGGGATACTGTTCATTTGTCCATCGGGGACCTTGTCCCAGCTGATGGAATTCTTATCTCAGGATATAACTTGTTGATTGATGAATCAAGCTTGACTGGGGAAAGTGTACCTGCCAATATAAATGAAAAGATGCCTTTCCTATTAAGTGGGACAAAAGTCCAAGATGGGTCGGCTAAGATGCTGGTTACTACCGTTGGTATGAGAACTGAATGGGGCAAGTTGATGGAAACTCTGGTTGAGGGTGGAGAAGATGAGACCCCATTACAGGTCAAGCTGAATGGTGTTGCGACTATAATTGGTAAAATAGGATTATTGTTTGCCGTGCTGACATTTTTGGTCCTGACTATAAGATTTCTGGGGGAGAAAGCAATTCAGAATGAATTAAGTAAATGGTCGTCTGAAGATGCATTGTTGCTTTTAGATTACTTTGCCACATCAGTTACTATCATTGTTGTTGCTGTACCTGAAGGTTTGCCTTTAGCAGTTACATTGAGTCTTGCATTTGCTATGAAGAAACTGATGGACAATAAAGCTCTTGTGAGACATCTCTCTGCTTGTGAAACAATGGGTTCTGCCAATTGCATTTGCACTGATAAAACTGGGACTCTAACAACTAACCATATGGTAGTCAGTAAGGTTTGGATTGCTGGAAAAATTAATGAAATAAAGACCTCGGAAGGTGGAAACGATCTCAATATTAATATTCCCCAAGGTGTACTAGATGTTCTTTTGCAGGCTATATTTCACAATACAGGGTCTGAGGTGGTCAAGGATAAAGATGGGAAAAGGAACATCTTGGGTACACCAACTGAATCTGCTATATTAGAATATGGACTACACCTGGGTGGTGATTTTGATGATCAACGACAACACTGTAAAGTGTTGAAAGTTGAACCATTTAATTCAGAGAAGAAAAAGATGTCTGTACTTGTTGCTTTACCTGATGGGAAAATGAGAGCTTTTTGCAAAGGAGCCTCTGAGATAATAGTTGGAATGTGCGACAAAGTAGTTGATGCGAGTGGCGATGTTGTTGACTTTTCAGAAGAACAGAAACTAAGTGTCTTGAATGTAATTAATAGTTTTGCTTGTGAAGCATTGCGCACCCTATGCCTAGCATATAAGGAAGCTGACAATAATTCTCATGACGATGGCATACCTCACGGAGGATATACTTTAATTACAGTTGTGGGTATCAAAGACCCAGTTCGTCCAGGGGTAAAGGAGGCAGTGAAGACTTGTTTAGCAGCTGGAATTCAAGTCCGCATGGTTACTGGTGATAACATAAACACTGCAATAGCCATTGCTAAAGAGTGTGGCATACTCACAGAAGATGGTATTGCTATAGAAGGTCCAGAATTCCGCAGCAAGAATCCAGCTGAGATGAGACAACTTATACCTAAAATTCAGGTTTGGTATCCTCGTCAACTGATTTGCTTGCATGGAAATACTTCATTTGAGTACTAACATAAAGTGGACTTAGTGCAGGTAATGGCTCGTTCCTCACCCATGGACAAGCATACACTGGTAACAAATCTAAGAGGGATGTTTAAAGATGTTGTTGCAGTGACCGGTGATGGCACCAATGATGCTCCTGCCTTGCATGAGGCTGACATTGGACTCGCCATGGGTATAGCAGGGACTGAGGTTCGGTTCCCTTCTTTATTAAGATAATGTGGTTATCATTTGGTTGTCCAGTAAATCTGTCATGTAGAATTTTACATTATTCCCGATTCTTCTCTTTGATGTTGTGGATATAATTTTGCATAAACCATTACCAGTTGTTTATTTCTCATTTAGGGTTTCCAGTTAAGCTTCTGTATAGTATACACCAACCAACTCCTATTTGCACCATAGGTGTCTCGGAGTTGATCACTGGTTCTCTTATTTGGAACAACATATGTTGGATTAATTTTGTAAATGAAAAGGAAATTGTAACAAGCCAATTAGCTAGTCCTATTGTGAAAGACGCCCAGTCTTGTCTTAACTTGCTCCTCGTGCTTTTTAATAATTTAATAGTTTTAGTAGGGCACCAACAAATATTCTTTTTTATGAGGTCATCTCAACTAACTATGATTGCTTCGACCTTCTGTAAGGAATTAATTTAATTCAAAATAGAACTAATATGAGAACGAGTAAATGCAGATTTCAGAGGAAGTGTGTAGAAGATTGGCCTTATGGCAGTTTCCACTTTAGAGCATTACTCTAGGATTCATGGTAACATACTCTTAAAAATCTATCAAACTACTCAAATTCTTACCCTTTCTTCTGGAAATTGTCTCTGCAGGTTGCAAAAGAAAGTGCTGATGTTATTGTACTTGATGACAATTTTTCAACAATCGTAAATGTAGCTAAATGGGGACGAGCAGTATACATCAACATTCAAAAGTTTGTGCAGTTCCAGTTAACTGTCAATATTGTCGCTCTTTTTGTCAACTTTATATCTGCATGCATTTCAGGTATTTTAGTTTTAAGCGATATCCTAAAGCTATATAATTTCATGATAATATCAGAACTTAGTTTCTTGTGTACTTTCAGGATCTGCACCTCTTACAGCTGTCCAATTGCTCTGGGTCAACCTGATTATGGATACTTTAGGTGCACTTGCTCTGGCTACTGAACCACCAAATGAAGGACTAATGAACAGACCTCCCGTTGGTAGGTTTGCCAGTTTCATTACAAAGACTATGTGGAGGAATATCATTGGTCAGAGTATCTATCAGCTGGCTGTTCTTCTAGTTCTTGAGTTTGCTGGACTACAACTTTTGGGTCTGAAAGGACCTGATGCTACAGCTATTTTGAATACTTTTATATTCAACACCTTCGTGTTTTGTCAGGTATACTGTTATATTCAACACCACCTTGAGTGTAGTTATCCAATTTGTTTAAATCAGGTCACGCGCTATCTTTCTTATAAACCTCACATTGATTTGTATATTTTCTCCCTTTCATTCGCTGAGTTTGCGCCCATATTTTTCTTTTAAACCATAATGTTTCAAGTTAATGAACCCTATCTGCATACATTTTTCTGTTATGGCATTATAGAGTGGCACATATATATTAACAATTGTACATGTTCAGACTTATATCTACTTAGTTCCACAAGGAAGAGAGTTTACTCGCAAGCAATTGTATTTCTATTACACTAAATGCTCAACACTGTCCTGAAGATATTCTGTTTCCATTTCTTCTTCAGGTATTCAATGAAATCAATAGTCGTGACATGGAGAAGATAAACGTATTCCGCGGTTTCTTCAGTAGCCAAGTATTCATAGCTGTAGTAGCGGCTACAATAGCATTCCAGGTTATCATTATCGAGTTCCTTGGCACGTTTGCTAGCACCGTTCCCTTAGACTGGCAGCTATGGGTACTCAGCGTTTCAATAGGCGCTATTAGCATGATCGTAGCAGTTGTTTTGAAGTGCATCCCTGTCAATAATTCTCCACCCGCTAAGCATCACAATGGTTATGATCTACTTCCTGGCGGTCCGGACCTTGCTTGAGAGAAGTTGTGGAGGATGCAAAGTGATGATTCCTCCATGCATTTTGTTTGATAACAAGGTTGTATTGTTCAAGAATTGAGATAGATGTTTTGTTATTCTAGTTTGTGATGATTGAAAGTTAGAAGCCTGTTTCGTTCTGAATACAAGGAAAGCTTAACCTTTTCTTTGAAGATGGTACTTTTAAGAAGTTGAATTCATTTGGCAATGTTTTTTGTGACTATTATTCTATTTTATTCATTTCCCACTCTTTTATTTGGGCCAAATATCCTTTTTTGGTGGATATATAAACTATTTTCCAAAGTTGTTTGACATTATTGAAATACATTTGAAAATGTCATGTTAGGATTATTCAATGATGAAAAATTGATATAAATATTGAAAATGACAAAAATGTGTGATCAAACAGAACATTTTAAAAGATAAGTGATTAAAATCATCAAATAGAAATAAAATTAAACATGTTATCAAGTCTCGTTTTGACCCTAAAAAATTTTGAACTCTAGTGTGCACTGCTTAGTTTATGAATTTTAATTTATGTAAGACATTTATTTATAATTGATTTATGTAAGACATTTATTCATAATTGAAGGAGCTAAAGGGCTTCACTTTGCTTGTACCAACTAGTGGTCACAATAAATATTTTAACTTATTATCACTTTAAATCGTTGAAAGAAGATCCATTTCACATTCTCGCGATCTTTTTAATTAATAAATAATTAAGTATTTTTGTTTTTCTAAGGAACAAATAAGATATTAATGTATCACAATTCACATCAACATAAGTAATTGCATTTGTGAATATCATGATTTATTGTAGAATGTAGATTATCCATTTATCATTGCATTTCATATCGGATTGTGGTACATAGTATAATGTTTATGTAACTATGTACTCCATGATAAAACGTTAAAACTAGTTTGGAGGAGGATGAAGAGAAGTAAAATGAATATGCAAATAAGATGTGATGAGGAGGAAATTGAGGGAGAGGAGAATGAGGAGGCACAAGAGTACAATGCGAGGTGAAACACTTCTGATAGGTCATCCTTTCAACCCTTGATCAAATCTTGTTTGACATACAATCATCAAGTTGATCAAATTATATACATTCAAATGGGATTGGGCATTCTTTACGATCAACTTGAATATTACTAAAAGAATAGTGTGCTGGATTCCCTACTTTTTAAAAACTCAATGATCTGGTTAATGTATGAAGTCAATGATACATTCATGATCGATGATTTAATAGTCTAATGATATATATAAGAGTTTTTATTAAAAGAGGTCTCTGATTGTTGCCTGCTTTATTAGTCCGTTTGGTTTAGAGTGAATGTAAGTTAATATTAGTATTCACCTTGTTTGAATACCAAAAATTTTATTTTACCGATTAATCGTTTAATAGTTTCGCGCCGTTATCGCCGATTATTCATTCATGCCAATTTTGGTGTAATAGAAGGTGAATAACATTATTATAGTTTTCAAACAACATTTTAATAGTTCACCTAAATTCACCTTGAGTAATGCTATCCAAACAACATTTTAATAGTTTCACCTACATTCACCTATCCTAAGTTAATTAAATTGCTGTCGTTTTTTAGTTGTCGTTTAGCGTTTTCTTGCGTAGATTAAGGACAAGAAAAAATAGTCAAAAATATGTGAAAATGTAGAATGACAATTAATTGACAAATATCATTGTTGTTTTTACTTCGAGAGAAAAAATGTCAGAGAAAGAGATACGTTGAAAATGTAAAAAATAATTGTTATTATCTTTAAAGCGACAAGCCCCATAAAAAATATTTTTTATTAAGCGACAATATAAAAAAATGGAGGAAGTATTAAGTTTTGCTCGTCATTCAAATTAATATAATCACGAGAAACCAAATACAAGTTTTAAACACCCATTTTATAGGATTTCATGTCATGTTATCGATCGTGGGCTCAAACCCCCTTTATTAGGCTATTATTTGTTATATTTTATAATTCCTATCCTTATAAAAAAAGAATACCACTACACAGCATTTTGTCAGTTTTGAAAGGCCATCATCAGTTGGCAAAACGTTGACTTTGGCTTAAGTCAACTCCTACGTTTAGTTTGACCTGTCTCTCTCCAGGTGTGGACCTGGCGCCCATGTGCAACGCTCAACCGCGTAAATCGACAGCCCTCGTTTCTCCTATGCTCCTGGTTTTGAGATGTAGACTGAGACAACATTAGTAAATTAATTTGTTTGATATTGTCACTGGTGTGATAACTTGATATTGGTCGAAAATTAAGTCCCGATTATTTTTAGAGTTGGATTTGGATAGAAAATATTGTTCGATATCCAAAATAATAGGGTGATATCCCATTGAATAAAATGATAATATTAATTGACTTGGATATGCGCCATAAAATACACTAATTAATCAACAAAAACAACAAAGGATTGATTAGAATGATTGCATGAGGTTTTCCGATCCTTTCGTTTGATATAGATTAGACGACTAGAATATAGTTTGACTTGAAACAATCATTTGATGGAATAAGAATATTAATACAATTGCATTTAAAAAACTACAAATAATAAGTCGGAATTGAAAATTAAAATTTAATTATAATAACGTTTACACACTATTTCTTTTACAAAATAAGCATATACGTGTAAAGTTTTGATCATCAATTATAAATTGTACATTATTCTAATAAAATTTATAAAATTAAATTCGTCTTTAAAAATAAATTTTATAATATTATTTTTTATAATTTTTAAAATATAATTTAAGAATAATTATACTTATCAAAAACTCCACCCAACATGAATACAGATCCTTGATATCACCCCGGTGATTCTTTTCTTTTTGCGATATGATGTAAAACTCAGATCTTCATATTTATACGAAAACTAATTTAGATGCTTACACAAAATTAGTAAACAAAATAATTACATAAGGAGTAGATATGTAAAATCACCTTTCTTGGAAACAATCCATTCTCCACCCCCCTTTCATTTAATACGATCACCATTTAATTACCTTCATTAAGAGCAAACAATAAAAAATAAAAATTGAAATAAATTCCGCCACAATTTAAATTACTACTTTATTAAATTTCAATCTTTTTTCACTAAAGTTATATTTTTTGTGCATGCTCTATATAAGTCATATTTGTATTTAATGGTATTGCTCACATTCTTGGAACTCTTTTAAAGTGGAGCGATCATAAATTTACAATTCACATTTTTCAACTTTTTGTTAAGTTTCAATATTTTTCACAATAAAGATGTACTCTGCATTTCTTTTGTCTTGAATAGTACTTATATTTATTGGTCTTGCTTTTTAGATCTTACTTAGTGAATTGAAAAAAATTTACGAGGTGGTTGATTAATCAGATTTGAATTAATAGTGAGCATGGATCGTCAAATCAATAACCCAAAGTCTTTTTTTTTTATAAGTACGTCATTGTATTACTCAAAAGATAATTGTTCATAGCCTTCCCGGCTATTACATAGATCATTATTACGAAAGCAGAATTAAGCATGTCGACAATGTATTTCAAATTAAAAAATTCGATATTTGTGACAACCCAGTAACGTAGTGCTTAAGCGATGCTTTCTGCTTGGGGTAGCGTCACAATCTTCGTTGTTCTTGAACTTATGAAAATTTATATACCATCTTTGTGAAAATGTTCCGTGGTTATGATATCTGTTGTGTGAAAATCAGACACTACTTGAGTAAGAAGAGTTCAGCTAAATATTGGTTACTAAAAGAGATAAAAGAAGTGAAGTGTTAATTCATCCATGTTGCTTTTATGATCAGAGAATATCCTTATATGAGTCGTCGTCATACAATAAAGATTTGAGCCATTTGAAATTCTTGTAATTTGAAATGCTGCAGCTTTCTTTGAAACAAGAAAGGCGTGTCTACGGATATTTGTGAAGCCACAGTCCGACTAGAAGAGGCAAAGTTTGTATTCCTCGAGTCTTTGGATCCATTCGAGAATAAGTTTTTTAATCTGCGACCAATACTATTTGAAAGGCTGAATCATGTCGATTAAAAACAGCTTAAATTTTTTATTAGTAAGTAACACCGAAATACTTTTAAAAAAATAGCTTCGTAAATATTGTTATGGTTTCAATTTTTTTTTTTGTAAAGAGGAAAGATAAAATTTATATAAATGTAGGAAAAAGAGATAAATTTAATGAGTTCCAGAAATTTTGAATGAAGAGACAATAAAAAAAATTGTTAGTGCTCTCGTTAATAACCCAAAGTCTATCCACAAAAGATGTTCCCATTCCCAAAGCTATAAATATCTGCCCCCCTCCCACATTCAATTCCACCAAAACACACACCCCAAAATGTCCTACCCCAACAACACCCCCCCCTACAACTACGGCGCACCACCCCCCGCCGCGGCCCCTACGGCCAACCACACTTTACCGGCCCATATATAGCCCCCTACTCCTCCGGCCCCACCAAACCCCCCAAAGACTCCTACCAAGGTGGAGGCTACCCTACCCCCCAACCCGGGTATCCATCAGCACCCTATCCACCACAGGGCTCATCGCCGTATGGAAGCCCATTTGCCTCCCTTGTCCCTTCGGCGTTTCCCCCTGGGACTGACCCCAATCTGGTGTCCTCGTTTCAGATGGCGGATCGAGATGGGAGTGGCTTTATTGATGATAAGGAGCTGCAAACTGCTCTTTCGTCGTATAATCAGAGCTTTAGTTTGAGGACTGTGCATCTTCTCATGTATCACTTCACCAATACCAACACCAGAAAGATTGGTACCTAATTTATCCTCATTTTTACCTTTTTGGGTGTTGATTAATGCCCCTTTTGTTCCAAAAAGATTGTCCAGTTTTGAATTCTAATGGTTGAATTTTTAAATTTGGAACACGTATTTTTGTTATGTAATATTTACATGCAGAGGCTCTCATATAAGCAGGTTAAGTGTTTTAAAACTCTTATTTTTATATATGTCATATAAATTTTTATGAAAATTAAATGGTATCGATTTTTATGTATTTTAATATTTATAATCATGCTTCGAATAAAAAATATTGTGTTAATGTAACCTACAATAAATTTTGTATATCTTTGGGTTCCTTTTTTAGATATTCACATTTGATAAAGTGAGGATTTTTTAGGAGATGATCGAGGTACAATGGATTAGGCTGGATGTACAACTGAATAGTGAAAATAGTTTTTAATTGAGTAGGTTTCTGTCGTTTTCTGCTTACGTGTTTTTGGTTGACTTTTGAGTATTTGGATATGGTTGACTTTTTGGGAGGATACAACCAATTGATATTGAGCTTACTCTTTTAAAAATTATTACTATATTTTGTGGTAACAGTAAATTTATGAGGCTATGATATCTGATTATGATTTAATTTCCATGTATTTAGCTATTGAGCCTCGAAGTTTACGTTTTAATGTGGTCGACTCTGTTTTTAAAGAATTCCAGGTCCTATCGAACCAGCTTCTGTAATCTGGATATTTTGTTGCTTAACGAATGTTTAGATGGTTTTATGGATTCTAATTTGGGTTTGCATGTAGATTCTCGACATGATTTATGGGGTGTTTTGAAGAAGTCGTTTATTGAGTTGATCCAATCAGTTAATATTGTTTTCCCTTTTAACAACTAGAAAATTCATATGCTAGCGGTGAAGCAATCTGCAGCTGTTATATGCTTGTAATAATGAGATTATGCTGCCTATCGTTCTTTAGATAGTGGTTATGGATTATTCTGTACATACTAATGCATTCTTATTGAATTTGCTCGTTTGTAACATAAAAACAGGTCCCAAAGAATACACTTCAGTTTTCTACAGTCTTCAGAACTGGAGGGTAAGTTAACTGCAGCCTTAGGTCTCTTTGAGTGATATTTTAGTTGCATATATGGGTTGACATGATGGCTTACATTGCATTATTTGCAGTCAATTTTCGACAGATTTGATAGGGACAGAAGTGGCAAGATTGATGCTTCTGAATTGAGGGAGGCACTTCTTAGTCTGGGTTTCTCTGTATCCCCCATAGTTCTTGATTTGCTGGTTTCAAAGTTTGATAAATCTGGTGGGAAGAACAGAGCAATTGAATATGACAATTTCATAGAGTATGTTTTACCATCCATGCAACCCAACTTTTTTTTTGCATCCTAGCACTCACCCATTTTATTTATGTTTATATCAGTGTCCTTAAATCAGTTTCGTTTATATCAGTATTCTTAAATCAGTTTCGTTTATATCAGTATTCTTAAATGAGTTTCTGATGTATTTTGTTTCATTTATCTGTTTCTGCTGCTCGTATAGGTGCTGCCTCACTGTCAAGGTACACTGCATTTTCTATACTTCATTGAGCTACTTTCAATTTTCTGTTTGAGTTCCTTCAATCTTTTATAATAGCTAAGTTACTCGAGAGTTGAGACTGAGTCTCCGATGGATGTCTGGCATTTTGCAGGGGCTAACCGAGAAATTTAAGGAGAAGGACACTTCATACACTGGCTCCGCATCTTTTACATATGAGGCTTTCATGCTGACAGTGTTGCCTTTCCTCATTGCTTGATTTTCAGAATTTTCATTTAAATTTATGGTTTATGAATATCACTGCTTGTGAATCTTGCTTAATAAGTACACTTTGTAGTTTTGTTTCTCTATCACACGATGATCCGGCTTCTCCATTGTAATGTTTGTGTGGGATACTCTTATTACTCTGCTTAAGATGTTATGAATAGTTGTATTTTGCTTGAATATTTCTATGACTAATCTCACTTACATCCTTCCTTATTGATCTCAATTTATACACATTCACATAAACTCATATGAAAACGGAAAACAAAACTTGAGTTTAAATAAATACAAACAAATTACCAAATCCAACCTTTCTAATAGAAATATCCCCAGCAAATACCTCATGATGAATATATGATATACAATCTGCCATATAACTCAAGCAGATACTTGTACCAAGCCTCTTAAAATTCAAAGTTTATCAAAAACAATTCGTCGGATTACTTGAAGAAACCTAAGCAACCCGTTGTACTTACAATCAAATAATGAGTCACTAGTGAGTTGTTCGTTTCAATTAACTTAACAAGTCAATTAAAATCATAATGGCTATTTATCGAACAACTATCGAGTTATTCATCAATTTCAATTGTGATTGGAGCAGTTTAATACAGTGATGTTCGTGATATATATTTGACCAAATATATATATATATATATATATATATATGTTGATCATCTGCCGATTCTAGTCTCGGCACTGTTCATTGTGAAATATAATTCGAATATCATTTGTATGTGTGTGTGGCAGCCCCAGGCTCGGATAATAGTAAGTTGTATAATAATAATGTCATTGATTCTTCTTATTATTATAACGATTAATGAGTAAGATCTAGCGATCGACGTCTGCAGCAAATTATCATGAGAACCCAGCGCTGGTAATATCTGATTACTAAGGTGAACACTAAGTTCGATGTCGCGTTTAACCAATATAAGTAAATGAATTGATCTGCTTGATTGTCATGACGGGCATAATAAAAGGAATCGTTTTCATTGAGTTTCAATAGCTTTTTATCTTTGTCTGGGCACCGAAAGTATCTTTCGCAGCAGTGTAACTTTCATTCTTATCTGAAGCCTTGCAGACTACGTAGGCGCGATTTTCGCTCAAAATACGTAATGAAATAGTATATTACGCAAAGCATCTGACTAAAATGATTATATTATCACTTACAGTATCTTAACACAAAAACCAAAGCGTTAAATGTCTATATTATCCCTATATTCGTAGTTATTTTATCGCAACAATACTAATTTTTTTTTTAGCAAAATTTTGTTTTAAAAACCAATTACAAATATTTTGTTATCCTTTATCTTACGATAGCCAAACTAAATTCCCAATCTATACATATTTGCCAATTAGTCTTGTTTCTAACTAACTATACCCTTCCAACCATTAATACAGTTTCTAATACTATGAATACACTTAGCAACCACTTCATTAGCACTATGTTCTACATTCTCAAAAATCTTCTTATTTCTAGTAGTCCATATATGATAAACTGTAGTTGACATACAAAGCCTTTGGAGTCAGACTTTTAATGACTTGGTGCCCTCCTCTTAACCCATTCTGCAGCCTCTTCTCTGCTTTTGGGCATGATATTCCTTCATGTACATTAACAACTTCCACCATACAGCTGCAGAAAACTCACAATAAAAAAACAAGTGTTGCTCAATTTCTTTTCCTCGACACAACACGCATCCTCTTGTACCACATTCCATTCATAAGCTTTGCTTTTGTTGTAAGTTTATCCAAGACGCTGGCATTTAAAGTCAAATCTAGGCACTTGACCTTTGAACC
This sequence comes from Lithospermum erythrorhizon, assembly GCA_019722365.1. Taxonomy (NCBI): domain Eukaryota; kingdom Viridiplantae; phylum Streptophyta; class Magnoliopsida; order Boraginales; family Boraginaceae; genus Lithospermum; species Lithospermum erythrorhizon. The sequence continues at coordinate 109,907 of JADFUC010002017.1, read as the reverse complement.
ACACACCTCTGCATTTCTATGGCTACTAGATCCAAACCACACCATTGTATACTCTCTTTCAGACTAGAAAACATTTCTGACCAGTTGAATCTCTGAACTCTAGTGTGTCTTCCCCTTGTACATCTGATTTTTCTTCTGGCTTCTTAGAGTCTGTGGCTACAGAGGCTAATACTCTTCTCATCCAGTAAATCAGCTATGATGCCAATTATCATATAGAAAATTTGTTTTCTCCCTATTTTTCACTAGCATTTTAACATGGGATCTAATAGTGCGCCACGAGTTGTGGCATACCATGGCTGAATCAGCTTTTTATTATCTTTAGTATATGAATTTAAGTATGAGAACTTTTGGAGAATAGCACTGCGTCATGGCTTTTGCTCCAATTTAGCAGCACTGAATTTTTTTTTAGGCTAAATGGCGCATCACTGTGAAAGATTACAAAATACCCCAGCACTTTCGCTTCCCGATGCACTTGTGTTTCCATTCCCACCGCGCTCTGTCCCACCGCTACTACATCCTTTATAAATGCTCATACGCGCCATACCACTGCCAGCCTACTATCGCCGTACTTTTTTGTCCCAAAAGCAGAACCCCATGACCAAAACCACTCCAGCGCGCGGCATAAATGTGGCTTCAGCTTTCCAATAAAAAAAGCCACTAAACATCGATATCTGTGAAAATCTGTTAATATTGTTGTATATTGCGTGCTGGTATAATGGTGTATATTGGTGTATTACGCACCAAAGCGCGCAGCTCTGGCCCCGTCAGCCGCCCAATTTCGAGCTTTACTTTGAAAAACACCACTAGCCCAATATCGCTGAGCTAAGCCAATATTGGTGTATATTGGTGTATGGTATTGTATATTGGCGTGATACCAAATACACTTACCGCTGAAACGCATGGCATCAGCTGCAAACAAAAAATTAGAAATACATGATCTTGCTCCAAGCAGCCTCACCAGCGTTTTTGTCCCAAATTACCACCATGTCATTAAACCTAAGCCCATTAAAACTGTTACCGCCGCCCCGATTTAAGAAACATTATATCCCGATTAAAAGCAAGCGAGATATGAGGGAGTTTGGCTGAGGAGAAATTAGCGATTTAAGATGCGGTGGGGGGCCCGGTCGAGAAAAATGCGGAGGATAGATAGAAAAAATCGAGCAGGAGGCCGTCGAGGAAAAAAGATAGAGGGAAGCGAGATTGGAGAAAAAGATAGGGAGACGGATCGAAAAGTTGGAATGGGAATTTGAGCAAAAAAGCGAGGGGGAGAGGATAAGGGTGAGGGAGTTGTGGTGGAGGAGTTATAGTGGCATAGGTAGAGTGTGTGTGTGGAGGGGGTGATTTGAAGAAGATGAGGAAGAAAAAGGAATTGGAAGAAGAAAGGGGAGGGGGGCATTTTATAGTTCCACGGGAAGTGTCTTTTGTTTAGCGAAAAAAATTGCAAGGGTGCTAAAAATTGAAAAAATGGTCAAATTGTACTCTTAAGACTTCTTCCAAAGTATATGGGGCCAGCATTTTAAAATATTTTATAATTAAAATAACCTTGAGCAACTGTTAACTACTTAGCAGCACCACCTGTACTTTACCGACCATAATCCCGCGCCACGACTACGCCTAAGTTTCTACCGTCAATGTGCCTTTATCCCTGCCACTCTCTGTACCACGATTCGCGCGCGCGCCTTTGACCTCCATTTCGCAATCGAGAGAAAGTATCGAATGTAATATGGCGTTAAGGCACAGATCAAATCTTTACTGACAAATGAAATTAAGAACGGAATTGTTATTTAGCGGCAGCAAAATGAAAATAAAAAAATCTTTAAACCCGATAACACGAAGAAACTACTTGCTCCCTCCGATTCTTGTAGTTATTTTATGTTGTTTTTGTGTTTTTAAGATAGTGCACATTTGACCATTTTACCTTTCATTTAATAATAATTAATGATCTAAAACTCCTTTTTCATGTTTATAACTTACCATTCACAAATTTATCAATTTAATTACACCTAATATAGTAAAAGAATGATTCTGTATTTTTTATTGACTAAAAAGATTTCATCTGCTCTGAGTTCATTGAGTAAAGGTACATTTCATTGACTAAAGATTTTCGCTACATTTAATTCTAAAGGTCCATACCGCCAAAATTTTTACTTGTTTACTAACAAAAATTTAAATTTCAATATGGAGCTAAAACTAAAATTTAATTATTTTTCTACTCCATATATATATTTTAAAACCCAAATGGAGTAAATCAACCTTTTAGAGTATACACATTCATTCCATTTACATAATAATCGATCTGATGCTTAACTTTGATATCGATTTGTAGATAGCTCGTATAGGCGAACAATAATATTATGTTGTCGCAGTATACAATGCTTAACTTATCTCTAATATGACACATCTCTTTAACTCAATAGTTTTTTATTATTATATTCAATTGATTTTCTGCTCAAAACTTCTACATGACTCGCTTTGATATTCATCAATGTGTAGTAAATACACAAATTAACATCCTTTCTGACCACAACGTCTTCAGTGGTTATTGCGATGCTAAAGTGACATGGACAAAATCGCGGATTCACGAATCATCATGAATCAACGTAAAGAAGGTACAATATTGCAGCATCTCGAAGTTACGGATACTTGTCTATGGTGGATTTTTGCATCCCAGTATTTTCAAATTCATCTTCGCGTCTGCTTGATTCATCTTCACGTCTGCTTGATTGGTAATTTATTCAGATCAATGTCCGTCCTCAAACTGCTTTCTTGCATTGCCAATTTGATGTTTGTTTGATCCTATCAGTGAATATATTTGTCAATAATAACAATCATACTCATGATACTCCATCTAATAATTTTGCCCAACTCATTAATATTACCTCTATTCCAAGTTGAGCCTTTGTAATTTTACTTTTATTGGATTGAAGATATTTCTAGTCTTTATTTGGTGATGAGCCTCCATCTGAAAAAGATAACTAATCATATGATGCATGATAAATCAAAGGAGTCATTTAATTTGATATTCCAAGCATGGACTAGAATTTGAGATAGATAAAGGGAACTTTCTGAGATTAAAATTACGACAACATCGTTTGAACCTCTCTTTCGGAATATAGTCAACGTGCCGAATCCCAAAATCAGATTCTATTCTTCAGTGTCAATGTTTAACCTCTTTTTCGGATTATTGTCAACGTCGGATGATAGGTTGAAGGAGATAGGTTTATCATCTTTTTCGGGTTTCATGATAATGGATTGAAAGAAATATTATAAATTGTAGAAGGAATGTATTTTAGTAAAAATTTTGTAAATATAAAGCTTTAAAATTAGTCATTAATGTGTGAATATAGTTTTGATAATTAAATACTCCATGGGATTCACTAAGGTATAATTGAACATTGGAGTATAAATTAGTCTATTGAAAGCCAATAGCAAAACGGAATTAGAATAGCAAAATTGAAAGCATAAAGCAAATTGAAAAACTAAATTGTGAATGTGGATTCTTCCTCCTTTCATAATGATTACATTTTAATTAAATACTTTAAAAGCTGAAACTTTTTAACGGAAATGTATTTATGGAAAGTATATTTTTCATTGAGTAAATTAAATTAGACAAATATGGTGTAAATTGTGTTATCGACAAATATGAATAAAATGAAAAGTGTTGCTGACAACTATTAAGCATCTATTTAGCGAAAATTAAATAGTTACGTAAGTTTGGTTATGTATACAACGGAAATGTGGCGGCGGCGGTGGCGGGGGGAGGGTGGTATTTCATCATTTTGATCATTTGTAATATTCATGATCAATTGTAATATTGAAAATTGAAGCTACATATCTGTTTTGATCATTTTGTTATAATTTTTCCTTTTGCTTTCTTATTTAATTTGGTAAAATGAGGGATTCTTATTTTAGGAAAATGGTTCTTAGATAAGTTGAATGGAGTATATAATTAAGGCTTAATCATTTGAGCATTTGATCGTTATTGAGAGGACCATCATTTGTTCAACGGGGACATCGGGGAAAAGGAAGGAAAGATGATTCACGTTTGATTGACGATTCTCCGCTAAATAATGAATTGTATGGTGGGTTTTCTATGAAGGAAATGTTACGTGTGAATTGGTAAGTTTGTTATTTTTGTGCATTAAAAGATTCACGGGCTTTGGTTTTGGGTGGGATGAGGATTAAGGTGGGGTGTGTTAAAGAGAAGAAAGTTTGTGAATTAAAATAATGTTTCATTTGTTTAGGTGGAAAACTCTTCGTGGTCCCAGGGTAGGATGGGTGCGAACTGAGAGAAAAGTTTAGGGGGTGCCCGGATAAGATAGAAAGTTAGGTGACCACGTAAAGTGAAATGATAGTTTAAGATTAGATGCCATTGCCTTTATCACATATATGTGGACATGTTATATTGTAACGGGGAGAGAGACTATTATTATCAATAAATGCATGTTCTTTATATTTTAACATGGTATCAGAGTCTAAGATCAGAAAAATCTTGAGAAAAAAATTATTGTCTTTGGCGGATGGTTTTATCGCCTTGGTAACCATCTGCCCGGACCGTTCGCTAATATTTTTGTGTTTGACTTTATATTTTAACATAAATATGGTCTTGAAAGTTGAAATGGTGGGATTCTAGTATGTTACCAGGTGAATCGAGATGCGTGTAATCGAGTTGGATTTGGATAGAAAATATTGTTTGATATTCGAAATAATCAGATCTGATTCGATAGAGTACATTACATCAATACCCGTTAAAGCTAGACTCATTTATCTAACCCGAAACAATTTTTGGGTGCTTACAAATTTTTTTAAGCACGATGCTTACTATTTGTGAATATCATTATCAATAAACTATGATATTTCAATATTACTAAGCATACAAGATGTAAACAAATATTAAATTTGAAAAATCCATTTAAAATATGAAATTTAATGGCCTGGATCTAAGTAATCATCGTATAAGCGAAATTGACTAATTATCCGACTCGGTAGAATACATACACCGATACCCGTTAATACCACACTCATTTATCGTCTGCCAACAAGCTGAAGTATATAATTATCCAGTAAAATCAAATCTTCGTTAATGAGACTTCGTTTATAGATCAAAACAAACAGTATTGCCCATCTGCCTCAATGAACCCAGTCATTCATGGACACTCAAGAATCCGTAAATACTCCTACTTCATTAGGCATGCCGAAACAGACCTAATCTCTCTCTCTCTCTCTCTCTCTCTCTCTCTCTCTCTCTGCATCCACCACATTCCAGTAACCAGTACGATTTTTTTAATTTTTTTTTCAGAATATTTTTGAATATTTTTTTGCAACATTCATATACATATTTTGATTTTTATGTGTAAATCATTGTTAAATTAATTAATTTGTAAATGTGTTTATATATCTTCAATCCTTGTGTTTGAAACTTGTTTATCTTAATTATATGTATATTAATTTGGTACAATTTATTTGCTCAGAGTATTTGGATTTAGTTTCATTTGGAAATTATTAATATTAGTTTTTGGGAATTAATACATATTCCGATTGTTTTCGAGAAAATAGAAAAATGGGTACTTCATATTCCCAATTTAATTCGTAAAGTTGCGATTTTTTTCAATTACCAATAATATTTACTCACTCTATCCCAAATTGTTGTTAAGTTCGATTTTCGATGGTCTAAATTAACAAACTTTGCGGTCTTAGTATACACGTGTTACCTTTATTCAGATAAAATTAACATGTTAATAATGAAGTAGGTCGAAAATACTATATATTGATATGTTTTTCACCAATTATACAGTATAGTGAATATTTGAGTTCAATATTTAGAAAGTCGAACGTCAAAATCTAAAACGTGACAATATTTGTTAGGATGGAGGGATTGTTATGTAAGTAATTTTTTCACTTACTAGACGACTAGTTAGAAGGCGTTTCTACAATTTCTGGAGAAAGGGAAACCTTTTAATTAAATTGGGAAAGGAGTGTTTTTTTTGTAGAATTTGTTGCTTAAAATGGAGACCTTTTTTGATGCGGGTGTTTGTGTTTTACGCGTAGAGTAGACTACGAAGAAGTATAATGGCTGCCAAGTACGATTTGACACCCCGTGTAGCGCCCAACCTTGATAGGCATCTAGTATTCCCGTTGCTGGAGTTTTTGCAAGAGAAGCAATTATACCCTGATGCCGACATACTCAAGGCCAAGATTGAACTCCTGAACAATACCAACATGGTTGACTTTGCCATGGACATTCACAAGTCCCTTTACCACACTGATGATGTACCTCAAGGTACAATCCACTATCCATACCTCTATTATCATTATCTGAGTCGGAAATTTCCTGCTTGACATTGAAGCCAACCTTGTGCTTGAAATTCTGGATAGCATCTAACGTTTCATTTTTGTATCCACGAAGACATGGTGGAGAGGAGAGCTGAAGTTGTTGCAAGGCTGAAGGCATTGGAGGAATCTGCAGCGCCATTGATTACTTTTCTTCAGAACCCAAATGCGGTTCAGGAGTTGAGGGCCGACAAGCAGTATAACCTTCAGATGCTTAATGAACGATATCAGGTATGGAATATTCTTATTTGGATTTTTAGATGGATTAATGCTTGAAAGAGGTATGAAGATCACTACAATTTGTATTTGTTCGATGTTGCTGTAAACTTTGCCTATTATTAATCATTTTACTGCGGTTTCAAATTTTATGAGATCTTTTAAAAATATTATGATTAGTACTGCTGTTGGAATTCGTCGGTGTTTAGGTAATAATGATACGTAGACAATATAAGCAATATGGAAAATCTTTTTATTTCATATATAAGAACAAGTTTTAACATAATCTTGTGCTACATATAAAATTTAATACCATTCTTTTAAATGTATTGTCCAAGAAATAGAACTTATCATCTACTAACTATTTGGTGCATTTCGTCTCATGTCTCTCCTAATTCTCATATCTTAATTTCTCTTTGTTTCTTGTCTAGATTGGTCCTAACCAGATAGAGGCATTATATCAATATGCCAAGTTTCAATTTGAATGCGGAAATTACTCTGGTGCTGCTGATTATCTTTACCAGTATAGAGCTTTGTGCACAAATGGTGAAAGAATGCTTAGTGCATTGTGGGGAAAGTTAGCAGCAGAAATATTGATGCAAAATTGGGACATTGCACTTGAGGAACTTAACCACTTGAAAGAAATTATTGACTCTAAGGTGATCTCAATTTGCTATCTTTATTTATAGACCACACAGGATCTGTATTCACTCTTGGTCAATTTAGAAACATCCTCCCTGTTATTATAAGGCTAAGGCTGGTTACTATCCTTCCCCCTTATCCTGCTTAGTTGGGAACCTCTTCATAGGCATTGGGGTATGTTGATGTCTCTACATTAAATTTGTTAAAATTTTGGTATACTTGTCTTGCAGAGTTTCTCGTCTCCAATGAATCAGGTTCAGAGTAGAATATGGTTGATGCATTGGGGTCTGTTTATCTTCTTCAACCATGAAAATGGTCGAACACAGATCATTGACTTGTTTAATCAGGACAAGTATGTATTTGCATCTTTTGGTTGATTATATTATTACTTTATCACATTTCAGAGTATCTATTTGCTAGGATTGATTGTACAATTTTTGTCTATCATTTGAGTGCTGAATTTGGTCAAGATACATGTGGGTGTTTTTCCATATTGGTTCTGGTCTGGTTGTTGATGGTGTTCTCTCTGTTATATTGACTTATCCAGATATGAAAAGTACAAGAGTTGTAACAATCAAATTTGGATGCCTGTAGTAATTGTCTAGGATTTGTTGCTATATGAATTCAACAGCATGCAATTAGATCTGCACTTGGAGTCTTGGACTATTTTTCATTTTAAGTTCAGATGATGTTATGGTGTTTCAAATTGACGTTTTGTCATAATCATTACATACATGTTTCACTTTTATTATTTTGTTAAGGCTTCTAATTGAGTGATGAATTTTGTTTTTAGGTACCTAAATGCAATTCAAACAAATGCTCCTCATCTTCTACGTTATTTAGCTGCTGCATTTATTGTGAACAAAAGGAGGAGAACACAATTCAAAGAATTTTTAAAAGTAATTCAACAAGAACAATATTCTTATGAAGATCCCATCACAGAGTTCTTGACTTGTGTCTATGTCAAGTATGACTTTGATGGGGCTCAGAAGAAAATGAAAGAGTGTGAAGAAGTAAGCTTCTCATTTCTACTCCATGTTTTATTAGTACTCTTGCTCGGCATATTTACGTGTATTGAATTTCATTTATGTGCATTTGAAAACAGCTAAAGGGGCATTAGATTTGTTGACTGGTGACATGCCACGTTTTCTTTTAGCATCTTAGGCCTAATTGTTTCTATAAACTTTCAATTGTTTGTCATTTTCTGCAGCATTTAATCTTGAGTTCAACATTTGTGACTTGTGAGGTGTATGTGGTGCTATTGGAACGTATAACTTATATAGCACATGAATCATTTACATTTTGTATATGGAAAACTGTGATTGCTATATTTCCCCTGCTATTTATGTGTTAGGTAATATTGAATGACCCATTCCTTGGCAAAAGAGTTGAGGAGGACAATTATACTAAGGACCCATTTAAGGATGAATTCCTTGAAAATGCTCGTCTCTTTATCTTTGAGACCTACTGTCGGATTCATCAGCGCATAGACATGGGGTATGGTTCCTCTTATAACTTTATTCTCTAAATCTATCAACACACCTTATCTTCGATTTCCTACCCATTGCAATTGTCACTATTTTTTCCAAATGCCACTCTGATTTATAAATGGGTGTCCAATTTATATCACCTTTCAGGGTACTTGCTGAGAAACTAAATTTGCGTTATGAGGAAGCAGAGAGATGGATTGTCAATCTGATTAGGACTTCGAAGCTTGACGCCAAGATTGATACCGAGACAGGAACTGTTTTAATGGAGCCTAATCAGCCTAACGTGTAAGTATTGTTGTGCGGACTTGTGGCTCCATGTTATTATCTTTAATACGTAGTAATTTGTTTCGGTATTTATAGTAGTCACCTTCGTTTTTCTCAGTTATGAGCAGCTCATTGACCATACCAAGTCCCTCTCTGGTCGGACCTATAAGTTAGTGAATTTGCTGCTTGAACATACTCAAGCTCAGGTAGCTCGATAAGTTTTCTTGTACTGGAGTTGCTAGGCAGATGGCAATGTTGACACAAATTTTTCTGTTCTCTTTTCTACTTCTACTTTTGAATGTTAAGTCATTATGTACTTTCTGAGTTCTAATTTAATGCAGTTCTAAAATATTCTGTTATCCAATAGTTCGTTGAGAAATGTCTTTCCACAATTACTGCTATCTCTGCTATGGTCGCTCCATGTATTTCGTAAGAAATAATACTAATGGGGCTGTCGCAGACTGGACAAGGCCCCGATTTCATGTCTCATGGTCCACTGCCTGTAAGGGTGTCACTTAGAGCACACAAGGCCGATTTACAACTCCAATTCGACCAAAAGAATCCTCCACAGAGTGTGAGGGGAGAATCAACTTTCTCACCAAAGAGAGTGAATTGAATTCGGAAATGAAAACAAAGCAAACCTTGTTTTAAGCTCAATTACTTTCAAGTGAAATGCATGAAATTTCAAGTTTAATACTTTCTCCATCTTAAAAGATTATATTATTGTCTATCAATAATTATTGTTTCCTCAGTTAATATCGGCTCACAATGAGTTTTCTTAAGAATAACAATTCTGATTAAATTAATCACCAAATTAATCCTTTTAGGAATCTTGACAAACTTGAAGGTCCTACTCCCAAATATTTTGCTAAGGCTCTTTTTACTTGGATTAGCGATTTAAAAGTAGTCGCGATAAGTATTTAGTCAATTATCGTTGTTAATGACCTGCTTTACTGATATTAGCTTATAGATATTTAGCCTATTTAAAGAATTTGGAGGACGTGAGAAAGCCAAAGCCATTTAATTTAAAAATACCATGCTTCTAGCGACACCCCACAAATTTTATTGTTGGATAATCTTTAAATCGCTTACGATTTTCATTTAATTCGACAATTGAGATATTCTAGTTTATTTTGTCGACTGAATATTAGGCTTAATGGTGATGTAAATCCTCGGGCAAACTACTTTTTATGTCCCTAATCCTCATTGAATTGTATTTATAAAAAAAAACAAAAAATTTATTTCAATCACCATTTTTCAAGTTAATTTTCAATTTTGTGCTTACAAAGAATCACCCTATCTCAAACATACCATCAAAATTCGCCTTCAAATCAAATCCAATTAAACCAAAAAATAATTACATAATCGAATCTACTCGAACCCATTAAAATTCGTTCCCATTCGACTCGTTCCAAGATCAAAACATAAACAAGCACAATACAATCCACTAATTTGCTTTGACCATTCAGTAAAAACAAATCAATCTCTTGACACACCAACTCAAACTCAACTCCGCCGCCTTCCTCCGCCATGTCCACCACCACTCCCCCTTCGTCTCCGCCTCTTCCACCCTCTCTCCGCAACCCCCCGTCCCGGCCGCCACCATCTTTTCCGGCGAGAGAAGATTGCTGGACGGAGGAAGCAACTCATACCCTTATTTCCTCATGGGGGGCACAGTTTCTTGAACTCAATAGAGGCAATCTTCGTCAAAAACATTGGCAAGAAGTCGCCGACAAAGTCAACGCCCTCCATGCTCACACAAAAAAGCAGTATAGAACTGATATTCAATGCAAGAATCGTATTGATACTTTGAAAAAAAGATTCAAGATTGAGAAATCTCAGATTATTCAATCCAACGGTCAATATGTGTCCACGTGGGTTTTTTTTGATGGTTTAGATAGGCTTATTGGTGATGGGTTTATCAAGAATGGTGTTTCCGTTTCGCCGCCGGAGGAGGTGGCGGCGCCGCCTCCGGGAAGGACGGCACCGGTGACGAGGAGTTTGTTGGAGGTGGTTAGGGATGGACATGTTTGGAAGTTGCCGCCGCCGTCGGCTGTGCCGGTGGGGCCGAGGTCGAAGAGGCCGGTGACGGAGGGGGCGCTGTCGAGGAGGAATTTTTCGGCGATGGCTGCTGCTGCGGCGAGGGTGGATGAGGATGAGGAGGAGGAAGATGAGGGGTCGGATATGTTGGGGGAGGGGATTGAGAGAGGAGGTAGAAAAGAGAATAGGGAGAGTTTGGTTGTAGAGGAGGGGTATAGGAGATTGGCTGAGGCTATAGGGAGGTTTGCTGAGGTTTACGAGAGGGTCGAGGAGTCGAAACAGAGGCAATTGATTGAGTTGGAGAAGCAGAGAATGCAGTTTACTAAGGAGTTGGAGATTCAGAGGATGAAGTTGTTTATGGAATCACAGGTGCATATTGAGAAATTTAAGCGAATTAAGCCGAATTCGTCTGATGATGAGTGAATTCTTGAGGTTGAAAATGGTGGTAGAGTTTAAAGGATTCACATTTCATACTATGGTTGCATACATCTCATGATAGAAGTCGAAAATAGCGAGGAAAGGGAGGGGTGAAAAGTTAGCCATAAAGGTAGTGATGCAGTAATGCTATGAAAATGAGTTGGAGGTGGCTTATGCGTCAAGAATGATTAAAGGCATTATAGAAAGATTACTCCTTTATAATTGGTATGCTAAAGAAATCATTGATGCATTAGAAAACCATGAAAGCTTTGCCTTGTTGTTTAGTGGCTCGTTTTCTCCTTTACGCCTCAATGTCATATTCATCGTAGTTTGTCAACGTTCGTCCTAGGTTGTTGTGCTTTCGATATGTGACTTTCTGTCTTTCCATTGTTACTCTGTATTATTGACTTTGTTGTGTATATGATTTGGAAATTGAATTATGAATGATTTGTTAAACTTTAGAGCTAAGCTTTGCTTTGTTGTTAAGGCTTAAAGAGTCGAGTTCCATCTGATGCTAAATGTCGGCCCTCTTGATTCAATGGTCTAGAGCATATTGTTATTGTAAATTAAGTTGTGATGCAGTGCCTTTAGTTTCAGTAACTTCAGATGAAGCTTTGATCTGCATATTACCAGTTTGATGCTGGTATTTTCTTGCTTCGCCTTTGTGGATGATCACAATCTGCGCCTCTGCGGGTTGCTGATTTCGTTCAGTTTTGTGCAACTGCAAAGTTATAAATAGTGAAGTTTTTATAGACAAACTATATAATTCTGATTTGGATTAGCATAGGGGGATGTTGAAATTGCATATGGGGTGATCAATGGTGTCCAATGTGTGTGTTCGCTTTGGGCTGGTATGAATTGAAGAACTAAGGAGAGGCTAATACTGGATACTATCTTCACATGTGAGCATAAAGGATAAAAGGAATATTGAACACTAATGAACAGGACATTAGGATACCAACAAACATCAAATCAAATTGAATATCCCAAATTATGTTTTTGTGTAATGACATTGTTTTTTTAATGACATTCATGTGAGGTTGTGTGTCTGCGAATAATTCGACTTCCTTGTCTTGCTTATACGGAATCCCATCTATTTATTTGTATTTGAGCATGTTATTGTTGTATTGTTATTATGTCACACAAATTTACTAAAGATGTTGCAAAAAATCACCAAGTTTTGTAAACAAAGAGATGCATTGACAAAAAAAATGACACATGTTAATCTAACGGAAACAAATTATCCTAAAATTATTAGTCCAGTAAGAAAATGACGGTAGAACTAACTGCTCAAAACTTATTTCGAGTTTGTGTATGCACGCAATTATACTCTTGGATAAATCCAAGGAAACACGTAACTAACAGAACAATTATATTAGTGAATCTGTCCTTTCTATATTCTACATAATAATGTGTTTTTCACAAAGGGACATGACCAAAAACAATAGATAAGTAGGAATTATAGCAATCCCTTGCTACCATACGTACCTAAACTTTTGGGCTAGGAAGGAAGGGGATTTCAATTAGTTGCAATATCCCGTCCCGGAGACGGGGACGGGAGGGGACGTCCGTCCGGGCAAGGTGGTGACGCCCGCTGCAATATACGAGACGCTTCAAACATTTCAGATATATGCGCCTCTTCACAGATAAGTTTAAATTAAAAATAAAAATAAAAATATAAAAGTTCGATTAGGATTTTCTAACTTATTATTAATCCTTCTCACCCCTTCATCTCCTCACAATATTAATATATATTTGTCTATCACGCTTTTCAAAAGTTCGTGATATTTTTCCCTCTACTACAATACAACTCAAAATGAGTTACTCGCCGAGTTGCTTATTTCATTGCTTTTAAGATATTGGACTAAAGTTGCTTTTCATTTTTTTACGGGAGACTTATGTGTTACTTTTTTTTATATTTTGATATATGAGTATTTTTTCTCATATCTTTATTGACGTACCTATGCCGTACTCATATCCATAAATTTTTAATTAGACGTTTCCCTTCTCCATTCCCACCCTTGCTTCTTGTCCCTATACCCGACTCAATGCTACCAGCTTTTGGGTTCATTTAATTTTCCACCTTCTTTGTCTTTCTTCTAGCACATTTGCTAAATGGCATATATATCACAATCCACCTAACGACCTAAAGTTATATTTCCTTATATATTTGTCAATTTTGAAAAAGAAAAATAAGATTTTGCTTTCTTTAATTCATTTTAATTAAAATTTTGACTTTTCAAATACTACTTGAAAAACAATCAGTTGCTACTTGTTACGAGCAAAAAAATAATGTATGATTAAATATTTGTCTTTGCTAAACGTAAAAATAATTAAAATTAAATGAATTGTGGGAAGCACAAATATAAGAATGTATATACATTTTTTAAAAAGGAGTTAATAATGACTTAATGTGGAGGAATATATAGCCTTTGGTTATTGAATTTAAATACCCTATTTAAATGATTTGAAATCTTAAAAATTGACCAAGTCATAATAAAGACCGATGCAAATCTTTAATTAGTTTACATGTGATTTCCTTGTGTTATAATTAACACTTGTTTGTTATAACGAAGACATTCGAGATTAGGAATAGGAATTAAGTAAAAGACTTCAAAAAGAAATAAACACTGTGTCTTTACATTTATATTCCCAAACAAACGCTTGTTTGGACTAATCCGCGGGCGTGCATAATTCGTAAATTTTACTATAATGCATTTTATAATATAAATTATGAATCGAGGTAATACTTATATAGCAAAAACCACTAACTATTTTAATAAGCAGTGAAAACTAAGAAAAGCTAAGCACTTTTATGTGACCAACTATCAAACTAAACTCCTAAAATCTCTAGATGCCGATTTGCTCAACTTAAATTCAAAACATTTCAACAAATCTTCACCTTTGACCGAATTCTTTCCGCATGCTGATAACTTAAAAAGATCCTCCCGGAAAAACATATATAACCCAAAATTGTACCGCATGCATCTCGAAGTACCGTGACAGCTGCTGGGGATGCGCCAGAATTTAATTCGATGTATTCAAAAATACCGTATGTGCCTTGCTAGTGAAACATATGCGCCGATGTACAAGAACGCACTTTATACACCGTGTTCGATAGATTTAGCCCCAAGTCAGCTGACACTAATCCTTTCAACCAAATCCCTCTTAATACTGGCCAAAGCCATATATACTGGCCTTAAGAGTAGACACAATGTCACTATGTGACCGCAAAATAGCCCTCCAACTCATAATGTATCCACCAAGAGTTTAACACATACCAATCATCGATCTTCTATTGTCCACATCTCCAAAGAGATAGCTAATCAAAATATCCAAAAATAATACACCGATTATTACCACTATACTGGTGACCCACATCGACGCGCTCGAGATGACTGAATATCCTTCACAGCTGGGCTAATGCCTTTTCGTGCCTCCCATGAACTCAATACTAATAACATCGACAACACGCCAAGTAGCATCCGCTCTAAATGTTGCACTACAAGATACATCAAACTTCCGACCGCACTTGCATATGAAACACGAGACATGCATTCTTTTCCTTAGATGATTTAGGTGCAAATACCACCGATAAATGTACATTAGAAGCACTAGAGTATCAATAGGTTTTGGTGTGTTTCATACCAAATCTTGATAGAATATTTTCATCAGCCTTTGCGGACAAAGAAGTTTTCCTCTGACTTCTATATATGTAGATATTCATTCCCATAATTATCTTGGCAACACCTAAATCCATCATATCAAACTTTGCACTGAGTAGTCCTTTCTCACCGAATGTCCTGACTTGTCGACCGCAACTAACAACATATCATCTACACACAATACAAGGTAAATGAACGACCCATCTTCGACCACAGAGTATACACAACTATCATATGGACTCTTCCAATACCCAATCTCAAACATGTAGCTATCAAACTTCTTGTACCACTGCCTTGTAGATTGCTTCAAACCATATAATGACTTCTTCAACTTACAAACATAGTCCTCCTTTCCGGACACCTGGAAACCATCTGGCTGGGTCATGTATATCTCTTCTTCCAACTCTCCATGTAGTAAAGCTGTCTTCACATCTAGTTGGTCAAGCTCCAAATCTTGATGTGCAACTATAGCAAGAAATCCTGATGGAAGTATGTCTAACTACATGTGAGAATACTTCATCAGAGTCCACTCCCTTCTAACCGAAACCTCTAGCAACAACTCGAGCTTTATACTCGATCCTTTCAAATTTCTACAAAACCCTTCCTTCTTCGAACAACCACTCTAGTTTAATAACCTTTCTTTCTGGGCTGGTTTTATTGCCAACTCTCAAAGTTTCTTGATTCTTCCGAAGTGACTCCTGGCTCATCTCATGACAAAGAAGTCACTGAAAGATTCAAGATTGCGAATCGCTTTATAAGAAGCTCGCCTACGAGGATCAACTTCTTTTCCTCGCAACATGTAAAGCAAAGGCCAACATATCCTTATACTCATACCTCGTAGGAGGTACTCCATAGTTTGCTCTTCTAGGGCGATCTAGAGCCAAACTCTGGTGTTATACCTAGGGTGGAATGACCGATGCCTCTACCTCTCAATGTGATTGAGGAATGCCATCCTCCACCTCACGACTAGCCTCGGTCATCTGCTCTACCTGCTTCTCAGCACCATCTTCATCTTCACTAATCGAAGTCTTAAAAATTAGGTTAAACATGGAATTTTTATCAAATACAACCTTCATGCTCAAAATAACCCTCCCTTCCGATGGTGACCAAATCTATAGCCTTTCACACCATCACTGTAGCTTCAAGCAAATACTCCCCTTCTTGGCTCTCTACCCAATTTCCTTCATTCACATGATAGTAAACTCCTATTAAACTAAAAAGCTCTCTCAAGCTCGAGTACCGCCAGCCTCCCAAACACGCTTCATAAGGAGTTTTGAAATTTAGCCATCTCCAAAAAGTGTCCGATTCATACACTCTATAACACCATTCTCGTCAAAGGCCTCACTATATGATGCGTCCGGCAATTTTACCTTGCAGTAAACTCATCAAACCGATGAGCTTAATTCCAAACCATTGTTAGTTTCTCAACCTCGATCTTCTTTCCACTGCTTGAATTGCTTGAAAGAATACCCTCCTCGCTTCATTATGAACACCTAAGTCATCCTTGAGTAATCATCAATAAAAGATAGAAAGTATATGTGATCCCCCAAAGAATCAACACTTGAAGGACCCCAACAATCAGAGTGGATGTAATCAACTGGAGCCCTTGGTCCTATGAGTTGCCTTAGGAAACTTGCTTCGATGTAGCTTCCCAAATAATGCTCACAAAACTAGAGATCCTTAACCTCATGCCCACCGAAAAGATTATCCTTGGATAGAATTTGCATCCCCCTCTCACTCATATGTCCAAGCCTCATATGTCACAACTTGGTCATGTCTTCTTTATCAACCTCGGAGGAAGCAATCAGAAGAATCTCTAAGCCGTGAAAGCACCTTGCAAAAAATACAAAGTACCCCACTTAACACCTTTCGTAATCACTTTTGAACTGCCACATGCAAGACCTGGGCTTTCATTCGCCTTTGAAGCTAAACCCCTCTGTCTAGAAGCATCAAGAGATATAAGATTCTTTTTCGTCATACGCGGCACATGCCTCACATCATTCAAAAGTGCAAAACTTCCCATCATGAGTCCTAAGCTTGATTGAACCTATCCCAACCACCTTACAAGTAGCATTAATCGGGCCATGGAAATATTCCCACCATCCACTTGTTCATAGGTCGCTAACCATTCTCTCATCGGACATATACGAGCATGGCCCCTGTATCCATAACCTTACACATCGGGTGTAACGTGGTGTGTCCATCGGCAACTAAAGCAATGTCCTCTTCGACTTTGAACCATCCTCAACAACAACGCCACGGTCCCCTCGACGCATTACCAAATTTCCCTTGCCTTCTCGGGACAATCACCTTTCAATGACACTTTTCCTTACAAGAGTTACATGTGTATCTCTTTATTTCTGCACTTTTTGAATCTGGCTTCTTGATAACTTCTTTTTCCCGATTTACCATAACTCGATTGCTATTGGCTATGGCGCCAACAACCTCGATTATCCGAATTCAGACCACTACAAGTATGTGTAGCTTTTTCAACTGCACTCAACATAACCTCCTCTAAAGATAAAAGAATCGCTTTTCATTTGTCATTGATTCTCTAAAAATTCTCATAGGGACGGAGGTAACGAGACTAATAATAACGCAGAGTCTTCATCATCAATTTTAATCTCAATATTACGCAAATCTAATAATATTGAATTTAATTGATCTAGATGATCTTTTAGAGATCTACCTTCCCGGATCTCATGCCAAACAAACGTTGCTTCAAAACAACCTTCAAACTTTTACCACCCATCTCTTCGGCCGATAACCCTCGACAATCGGGTTTGCTATAACGAATACGCTGCTTATTATAAATAAGCATTTATCGAGACTAGAATTAAGAAAAGAATTGAAAGAATAACGCTGCATCGCGACATGACATCCCAAACAAACGCTTGTTGGGACTAATCCACTGCGTAACCACCGTAAATTTCACTATAACATATAAAAAGGAATAAATTATAACCTAAATAATATGAATACTAATATAAAGAAAATTCACTAATTATTTAGTGTAAGTGAAAACTAAAAAAAAAATTGGGCATTTTTTATAGGACCAACTATTAAAACTAAATTCCTAAAAATTTAAATGTGAGACTTTGATCAACTTAAATTCAAGGCATTTCAACACTTTGATACTTCCAATTTACATAAACTACCCCACTACAAAATTGTGTATGTTGAATAGACAATATCAGTAATGTACTTGCCATTCCACCTATTGCTAGTCTTGCTATGGCTCACAAGTAAACGGATTAAAGTCAAGCACACACCACATAATTTCGATGTCTCTGCCGAACACCCTCAACGTCAAGACTAGGGTAGGGAGAGAATTCAAGGACACAAAAAATGGAAATAAAACTGTGGCATGGCTAATTTCGCTGGAGCCAGAAATATTATGTAGGTGCTAAAAATTCTTGCTCATAATATACCCATATTCAATTGAGTAGGGAGTATAATCAATTACTAAATTTTGATTTTGATCCTAAATTAAATTTTTTTCAAATAGATTATCAAAATTTCTAAATTTATGGTATCTAATTGAGTAAATCTTTGATTAAAAACTTAAACTCAAATTTGTTTGAAAAAAAAAATTATTGTTAAATTGAGATAGAGAAAGTATTGAAAGATTAATAATAAAGAGAAAGTATTGAAAGATTAATAATAAAAAGGTTTAAGAGAAAATAAATTAAATAATCAGAGACATAAATTGTTATTGTTATTGTTTATTTCCATGTTCACTCATAACTAACAACCTAGGACCCATATTGGAAATTGTAAAGAAAAGACCCCATCTTTGAATTTGTTGGAAAATAATACTGTAGGAATATTCAAATGAATTTGGAGGAAGAAATTATTATACAAACATAAAATTAGCATCCATGTGAAGAGCTCCATCATTAACTTTATATAGTCAACTAATTTTCACCAACCGTAGAATGACAAGTTGATTAGACATACACATATATATGATCTATATACCATTTAGAAAACTAAGCTAATTGAGCAATAATATAAGTACTCCGTACTTCATATACATTAATACACCCTCTATCTTTCATTATTTCACTGTCGCCAACTCAAACAAGCCGAAAAGCAACCAAAGAGATCAAACCAACAAAAAGAACAAAACAAATAAACATGCATGCAAAACCAACAACCCCTTTTATTTTCTCTCTTCTTTTATTTCATATTTTCTTTATTCTATCATTTCTTGCAACTCCATCATGTTGTGGGTCGGATTCTCTCATATACTGTGGATGTACGCCGTCGAAGTTCACCCCGGGAACGCCATTCGAGTCGAACGTGAACTCGGTACTCACTTCCGTGGTGAACTCGGCCGCGTCCGCCAATTACAATAATTTCAAGGCCTCCCTCTCGGGCTCGAAACAAAACGACGTCGTTTATGGCATGTTCCAGTGCCAAGGTGACCTCGCCACTTCCAACTGCCGAAGCTGCGTTCGAACTGCCGTCAGTCAGCTCGGAAATACTTGTGGTGTTGCATCTGGTGGTGTTATACAATTGGATGGATGTTTCGTGAGGTATCATACTATCTCTTTAAAAACCCCGATTATTCTTTATAATAAGCTTTTGTTTAATAAGGAGTAGTTGTTAGTAGCGGAGGAATTGGGTGTATGTGGAGCAATCGTCCTGTCTAAAATTTCGGAAAAAAAAATTTTACTATTAAAAAATGTAATTTTATTATTTATTTATTTAAAAATTAATTTGTTTGACTTCCTAAATTATTATTATTACTTATATTGGTATAATATAAGTTATTTTTTCCATATAAAATTTATGATTTCGTCATTATGTATAGAACTAGTTTATACCAAATTAAAGGAAATGATAGTTACCTCCTCAATAACCGTTAGATATAAATTAATTAAAAAATAGATGATTTAATGATTGTCATCTTTTTAGTAACATAAGTCGTGATCAAAATAAAATCATCCGGCCATTATATAGTGTGAATCAAATTTAAAATTTCTAATAAATTTTTTCAAGTCTTCTAATTACGAGGTCAATTCGAATTCTCAGGTACGATAATAGTTCGTTTGTTGGTGTCGAGGACAAGACTGTGGTGGTGGACAAATGTGGGCCGTTGATTGGGTATGATTCTGAAGCGTTGACTCATAGACAAGTTGTGTTGACTTTTTTGGCCAATCAGGGGGCGTATTTTCGAATTGGTGGGTCCGGGAATGTTCAGGGTGTGGCGCAGTGCACACAAGATTTGAGTGTGGGTGAGTGTCAAGATTGTTTGTCTAATGCAATCGGACGGCTGAGAGCAGAGTGTGAGACATCAACTAGTGGTGATATGTTCTTGGGGAAATGCTATGCGAGGTATTCGGAGAATGGATTGCCCACCCCTAGTGGTAAGAACCATTCCCATCTTTCATTTGTCTTTAAAATTACTTTTCAATTTAATTAAGAAGTTTTGATTGAAATTTGATGATATTCTAGATAAGTAGACTAACATAATTTTAAAATTCTGTGAAGGTATAAATTTTTCAATTGATAAGTTACCGTTGAGAGGTTACTTTATTACCACAAAAATTTGGAACCTTCACTATCATAAAGTTATTATAGTTGTTATAAGCATGTCATAGTTAGTTTTTCTTTTTTTACAAACATAACTGTAATACTCGTCATGATCTTAAACAAATATATATGTAGTATTGGTACCTCCTTCAATTTCATAAAAATTGTCTATTTTTACTTTTTTTTTTCATTTATCATAACTTGTCTCATTTGATAAATATTTACATGTATTTTAGGAAATATGTCAACTTTGACTAGTGTGTTACATAAACAAGTGCAATTAGAAGTTTTATACATTTGAATATTTGTATTAAGCGTACGTAAATGAAATTGTTCAAATTATTCAATTGCTTGTTGAAAGTTCTAGAGATATTTGAATAGGGATTTAACGATTTGAGTGATCTAACCAAACCCCACTAGCTTCATGAATTATTATTAGTCCAATTAGTCAAAATCAACACGTAAAAGTTCAATAATTTTGGTTCTTCAACATTTCTCCTTCTGAAGAAGTCGTTGCCAGTTGGAATAGCGATATTTACGTACAAGCTTCGTTCTTGATAATCTCCACTTGTATGATCACAAAGATGTCAACATTATTGTTTGATTTTGTAAAGAGCACATTTACTAGAAACTAGTTGATTATTTAACCACTTCTCTAAGATATGTTCCCAATTAATAATGAGTACATATATAATAATTTAATTAAGAAAACAACGTGTATCAGCCTTCTTTACTTATTACCTATATGATACTATTAATACTTTAGGCTTAGTCGTCGGGTCCAAAACATTTATTTGGCAAACGTTTGGCTAACAAATTTTGAATAATTGAAGGTTTAATGTATTGGCCATTTTTTTATGTATATTAATAATGATATAAATATAAATAAGATGTCAATTGCAATAAACTGTTTGCCATGTTGGAAATATTTGTTGTAAGTTCATGATGGTTTTCACTGTTTGCTTGGCATTCAAACATACAAGACAAGTTCAGCATCTTAATATTGTTTCTTTTTTAATTTCAATCTAACATTGGGTAATTTTGAAAAAAAATCTAATTCATGACCTCAACTAGCTAGGATCCTAGCACATCATAATAAATGAAAAATGTAAATATTATGTTTGGATGTTAATTAGTACTATGTGACTTATTTGAAATCGTTGTTAGTTAATTAATTGGTCGATATCAACTATTGATATATTAAATAACTTATCTTGAATGATAAATAATTTATTTATTTAAGGAATACCTAGCTTTCTTCTCTATTCATCTCCAACTGTTATGGTTAATTGCAATGAAATCTATATTTTTCTATTAAAAACTATCATTTGACCCCCAATTCTTTTATTTTGCGTATACAATTATGACTTATTATAGGGCATGGGTAATAGTAGTCAGATAAGATATGATAGATGTATAAGTTAATCTATTAATAGTCTCATTTTTCTAATATGATGAGACTCGGATCGGCAACTTTGGATTGGGGTTGCTTCTCCTTTATGAATTCAATCAAGATACGCATATTAATTTGGTTAAATAGTTTATGGCTCACAATTCATACCTTAGCTATTAAAGCTCATGGTACATCAAAGTTGAATATTTATGCCATGTCTTTAGAGGAGCCTTAATTTGACAGTTGAGATCATTTTCCACAATATTTTTTTTATTATGATATATAATTATTGATTTTTTTATTTATAAGTGAGTGATTGATTTAATTTTGCAGGAAAAAAAAATAAGAAGGACGACGACGACGACGATGATGATCTGCAGAAAATCCTAGCTATAACTTTCGCAATAATATTTGGTGTGGCATTGCTCGTTATATTCATATCTATGTGGAGTAGACATCTCGATAAAAAATGTAAGATGGTGCCACAATCTATAATGAAGCATTCACAACATTTATACCTTAAAAATCTTTCTTAAGCTTAAAACATACTCCGTATAAAGTAATACCATACAATAATAATCTTTGGTTAAACATTAAATACTAGAAGTTTACTTTGATTTTTCCTAAACTATTGCCACATACATACATACACATACATACATACATACCTATGTCTATATTATTGCATTACCTATAGATATTTCACTTCCTCCTTGTTTTGACATTTCTCCCTTTCTCTGTTTACAGATGGGAAATGATGAAGAGCATAGCCATGTATGTGTACACTGTAAAGGATCAAGGCTTTTCCATTCAGCTACCTGTATAATAGTAAAGAAAATTGGTCTGCTTTTTGTGCATTCTTTTAAGTTATTATCAACATGCATATTGGATTATTGTCTCTCTATATATGTATAGTATTATCGATGAAAGTTTCATCAATGTTTATCATCGCCTAGTATAAAAAATGTTCTATCAATGTGTTTGCAAATATATAGGTAAGATAGGGAGGGTGGTGGTGGATGGAGGAGTTGTCTATGTTTGCAATTGTAATTACTCTAGCCAATGCGTGATTATTTCTTGAAATAAATGTTCTCGTTCAAGTCTCACCAATATAAACAAATACGGAGTATTTCAATATAATATAGGTAATAGTTTAATAATCCAATTTTAGATGATGACATTTCACCTTCTTGTGCACTTAAAATCCACTTACTGGCCAAGAAGTGTTACCATCTGTTAAAAAGATGGCTTTTAGTGTGGTAGAACAGGTCATGATTTTTGGTTTTGGTTAATTTACTCTTGTATTTTTATATATAATAAAATCATCGCTCATTTTCAAAAAATAAAAATAAAAATCTACATACTGGTTCGATGTAAAATTTTATATGATAATTATGTTCTGAATCATGTTGATACTATACACTGACTACATTGTAGCATGTAGCATCATGTCTTGTGTCTAGTAAATACTCCGTATTTTGTTAACAAATTCAGACATTGAACACATAGATGCAACAACACATTGAACAATTCTTACTAAAAAGACACATTGCATAAGTGAATCAAATAGGAGATCATATGCATATGAGAAGCAGAGACATGTGATGAAACAAACAGACCAAGTTTAGGCCAGACATTAAACGATAATCTTTTGGACTAGTTAGGTGTCACAGAAGCTACTCTGACCACAAGTATTCAACTCCAGCAGAAAAATGCAACAAATTTCTACGACACCACTCATCCTTCAAGAGAAAAAATACCTTGGAGATTACAAAGAAAAAGAGAAAAATAGTTTCCGCAAATAAGTTTCATGTGATAATCTACTCATACAGTGCAAATACCAAAATTGATGTACAAGAATAAATAAGCTTCAAAAAAATAATTAACATCTCAAATGGCGCATTGCACCATCTAAACTTTTTATCTATTGTGATGTAATAGATAAAATTTGCACTTCATTTCTGGATCAATTCGAAAACAACATATTATCACAGGGTAACGATGCATAAAATACCAGGAGGCAAGGAACAACTCCAATAGAAAGTATCTCTAGAAACTTGCAAGCAACAACTCCAATAGAAACCACAAGAGTCTTACCGGAACGGCTATGAACATGAAGTTTTTTGCATCTGAAATTTGTTATGGAAAGATTTGTTAAATATATTTACATATATGCTTTCTGATGCTATATTTTATTTTCAATTTTACTTCTTTAACATGTAAAAAAACATATATTTTTAAATACTTAAAAAAAGTCTACTTTTTATAAATTAATAATTATCCCCTCAAATATAATATTGGTCTAATTTCAATTTTGTATTTATTATTCCATACCTCTTCACGTAATTCATTCTCAATCTAACATAAGTTAAAACAATAAGGAGCAAATTCATTGTTAGCCAATAATTTAGGGAGCTAAATCAAGTTGAGTTTATGTATTACTCAATTAGAATTATGAAAGTGCGTTTTTGTTTTGATAACATAAACAACAAAACATGCATAAGGCTATTGAAGAGGGGGGGTTGTAATTATTTTAGTGCTTGTTATCGTTGGTTGCACTTTTGTATGAAAACATGTGTAGCAATTTTGGTTCCTTGATCAGTTTGACCAAACATTTAATCAACTTCAAACCTAATAAGGGATAAAAGTATTAGCACATGGAAATCTTCAACACTTGGAAATTTCTAGGATCAAGTTTTAATAGCTAAATATTAGTGCCATATGTGCAACAAAATTTGTAGAACCGTTGACTTTTAATGAGGGATTGCATAGTTTTGAGTTTAAATCATTTCAGGGTTGTTCAGTTAGTCAACTATAATATTTGCCTTGTCTGACAATGAGGATGATTAGCAATTCCATAACCAAATTCAGTTCAGCATATCAATGCCAAGTGAACAAAGCCTTAGGTGGATTAATAAGGCAGCCTTTTTCAACCAGGACAAGTGAGAGCTCCTTCTATAGCTTTTCTTACAATGCAGGTTCTTGTAGATATGGAAATCCATCATGTATAATCCATAGAGCTTTATTTGCAAATGTTTCGGGAGATAAGAATAAAGGTTGTAGTTTAGTGATGCATGAGCTTCATTATGTTTAATAAATCAATAATGTTTTTGCTAAAACTAATGTTACAGTCGACTAAAGCAGGGCCTTTGGTAGAGTATGATCGAAGAATCGTTGCAGGTGAACTTTTCGATGGAGATACTTATCAGGTTGGAATTCATGCGTATCATCTTAAAACCAATTGGTTGTAGGGGAATAGTCACATGTAAACCGCCTTGTATATTTTTGTAATCTTGTGTTGTGAGATTGAGTGATAATTCCTTTGCAGGTAGGCACCTTGAGAGAACTTCAGAGACTTTATGATGAGCTGGTTGAGAATTCTGATGTCTGCCAGTTGGACCGATATGCTTCATCAGAGAAAGCAAGCAGGTAACTTTTGATCAGATTGTGTCATGTTGAATTTTGGAGGCAAAGAATGGTCTTTATTTTATTGCAATCCTTAAATGTAGAAAAGAAAAATAGTATCCGTTCTGTTGTTACATAATTTTTCACTTCACGTCAGATTCCCATGTTAGAACTTTCTTGCAGGAGTGGATGGTTGTGGAGTCGTTTTGTTCCTCAATCTTCGTATTCGCCTGTCAGAGGGCTTTATCTCTATGGAGGAGTTGGTACCGGAAAAACAATGTTGATGGACTTATTTTTTAATCAGTTGTAAGCACGACATGATCCCCTTTTTCTTAAATTGATCTAATGTTTAATTTGGCTATATGTTTATGTTATGGAAATGGATATTCAAGCAAAGAAGTTTCACAATGAAAAAAGGATGATTTTGTATCCAGACCTGACAAGTGGAAGAAAAAGAGGATCCATTTTCATGAATTTATGCTTGATGTCGATAGCCGACTGCATGTATGAACTCTGTCTGTAGTTATTCAATCTGCAAATTAGCCTATTTCGAAACCTTTACATACCACTATACACCAATGGTGTCTTTGCAGAAGCACAAGGGTGTTTCAGATCCTCTTGAAGTAGTTGCAGGAGAGATATCCGATGAATCAATTTTACTTTGCGTTGATGAATTTATGGTATTTATAAAAAATGTTAATGTATCTAAGTTGTTTCCATGGTGAGGTCATGTTGGGGCCGAATTCTGACTGTTTTCCCTCTATCTTTAATAGGTAACTGGTGTTGCTGATGCACTTATACTGAATCGTCTCTTTAAGTACTTATTTAGTAATGGAGTTGTAAGTTGTTATTGTTGTTCGGTTTTTTCCATTGTATTTGCCTTATAATGTGAAGATTTGATGATAAAACGGATTTGTCATGGTGGTGAACTGGTGATGAATTGGAAGAGTAGATTCTTATTTCAACTTCAAACCGCGCTCCTGAGAAGCTCTATGAAAGAGGATTACAGAGAGACCTTTTTCTACCATTCATACACACTGTCAAGGTAATTTTCTTGAAATTCTACTTGCATTTATGGAAGCTGCATTGCTTGATATCACCGGCTCACCGCTACTCAAGTCTTATAGTGTTCAAATCCCATGTCCACTTTACTTTCACTTGAGATGAATCCATCTCCAGTTCACCTAATATTCTGTAACTTGGTTTATTTGCAGGAAAGATGCGTTGTACGTGAAATTGGTTCATCAGTTGATTACCGCAAAAAGACTTCGGTTTAGTGATCTCTTGAAGTTATTCATCTACACAGCATTCACTATTTTTTCAATTTATACAACTTATTTTGATCAACTTGAACTTTAGGAAAGAGAAGGCTTTTACTTTGTTGGAAAGGACTTATCATCCATTCTTAAACAAGAGTTTACGCGATTAATAGAAGGTTATAAACCAACCCCACAGGATGTGGAAGTTGTTATGGGAAGAACACTTCATGTATGTATACTGATTGAGATTATTAGTCAATGTAAATGTTGTTTTGATGGCTTATAATATATCTCCCCTATTTTTACATGTTTAAGGTTCCTATTGGTGGCAATGGATGTGCATACTTTTCTTTTGATGAACTTTGTGACAGACCTCTTGGTGCAGCAGATTACTTTGGATTATTCAGTAAGTCTTTGTTCAAAATCACTGTCCACTAATATTTAACATCTAGCCAATAAAGTTGACAACGTTTTGGGATCTCCAGGGAAATTCCACACTCTGGCTTTGGAAGGTGTTCCAGTTTTTGGGGTCTCTAATAGACCAGCAGCTTATCGGTTTGTCACATTAATTGATGTTGGTCTTTCTAACACTGCAAGCTACCTCTATTGCAAGTTTGCAACCAACACACATAGCTTATAGCTATGTAATGTAATGCTTGCTGATTGTTTTCACAGATTATGTACGAACATAGAGCTCGGATGATGTGTACAGCTGAGGCAACCCCTTATGAACTTTTTGAAAGAATCGTAACCATTGCTGGCGCGCGGAATATGGCACAAAGAACATCTTCAAGATCAACGAAGAGTGGCGATTCTGACCTTTGCGTGGACAATGTGTTGGGTTTTTCTAAAGACCGTACCATTAGCAGGTATGTCGCAGTTTAAGCTGATATTGTTCTTGATGTATCGATGAAGTATTAAGAAATAAGGTATTCATCTGGCAGATTAACAGAGATGAATAGCAGAGAATACCTGGAACAGCATGCTTCAGAGAAGCAGAAGCTTCATATATAAAACAAACCAGCAAAAAACTATGTAGCCATAGCACAGCTCCAGAGACTTTGTATCATCATTCTGGTGACTGGTGACTGTTGCATGCATGGGGTAACAAAGTCTCTGATGTGAAGGTGTTGTGAACTTATATATCACATAATATTTAACCTGAATGCAGGGAAATATCAACAAACAAATATCGATGTAACATATTTTTTTTTGAGAGATCGCTGTGAATATCAAACCATTGACTTCCAAAGTAAAGGAAATGGATGTTTAATACAGAATATATCCAGGTGAAGCTGGAAACTGATATTACATTTCTACAATACTTGCTGAAACTACTAAGATCTATATCTATATTTATATACTTTATAAAAGTATAAATCCAATAAGGTATTTCTTCCTTTTTTTGCTAAGACTATATTGCCTCTCCCAAATAGAGTTAATTACAAGCATCTAATGGTTATCAAACTTCACAATAATTAAATAATAATGTGAGTTAGCAATATTATTAAATATTGATGTTACATGACTCTATTGGATAATTAAAAATAAACAATTATATTTATGTTATTATCATTGTACTCATAGATCATAAGTAAAAATATTAGAAAGTTACATGACTCTCATTATTCTACCTTTTTAGAGTTAGACAAAGAACAGAAATAATTAAAATAAATAATTAGTCATAATTATAATCTATATCTATTCATATACCTTCTTAAAAGTATTAATAAGCATTGGTGTTTTTTTTTTTATTTTTTGTAAAGACATTTTACATATAATTATTAAATAATAATCATTTAATATGAAGTTAAATAATTATTAAATTTAATAATTACAATTATTTTATGGTTGACAAAAACGTCAAGAGTTTTATATATCTAATATCTATTGTGTATATCATTGTTAAAAATCATATGAATAATACAATAATATATTATGAAATCATCATGACATAATAAATAAAATAGATAAAATTGTATAATGTTAGACTTTATGTGAAAATAAAACTTGAATTAAAAAAATATTTGATTTAGCTTATGATTAAAAATCTATATTTATATATCTTCTGGAAGTTGAGATAAAGTAAGCGATTCTTTTATTTTTTATTAAGAACATATCAAGATGAGTTGTTTATTGAATAAAGAGAATATTATATTATATTATCAAGAACTAATGAACGTGATAGTTATGTGTAACTCCTAAAATTTGAAATAATGAGTCATAATGTCCAAGAGACCTTTTAACTTATGATTTTTTTTAAAATTAATGAGTTATTATTAGTCCACTAAAGCAAAATACATAAATTTCATTAAAGTCATGAGTTATATTATACTTATGGTTATAAATTTCATTAGTATTTATTTTAAAAATTATTATATTATAATTTTTATTTTGCTAAGATATATTTAGCCATATCTATTATCATAAAAACATCAAAATTACTTGTAACTTTGTAGTTTAACTTAAAAAAAATTGATATAAATATATAATTTTTTTTATGATTAAAACTTACTTAATGCATTTCCTAAAGGAAGTAATAACTTACTTAATTACAAATAATTAGCTAGCAAGCCATCGAATTTAGTCCGTAAATGAGGTTTATCATCGAGATTGTTATTGAAACATAACCGTAATCTTTACGTAAGTTGTACTTATAAATCAAAATGAAGTTAAAAGTCCGTATTTAAATTAGGACAGCGGGTCAAAATGGTTACGAGTTGTGATTTTATTTTTGTAACGCGGTTTGTTCGCATTCCTGACGCGAACAAATGCGAGGATCGACGATCGCTACGCCAGCGTACTAGCCAAGGTAGATTTATCACTGCTTTTCTGTTATCTTATTTATGTTTGGGAAGGCCAGGTATGGTAAATTAAGGCGACAATGTATCCGTGTTATGAACTTGCCTCGTATGTATAATCGCGACCGGTAGAATCATTGACTTCATGTGGTAGTCGATTAGATGCATTACGGTGTGGTTATTGAGGTATTTATGTTTGAGTATATTTATGTTTAAGTGAAATTTTTAGTATAGTTATCCCGAGTGTATTCCTCGTATTCATGTCGGTATATTTGTGTTATGGACGCATCCGTGGAGCGTATATCCGCTTTTGAGCGCAGTGTTTTGTACGTAATTGGTTGCTGTATTGTGTGATATGGATGTTGGCATCGAGACTATTGCGGTGTTTGTTGTGTGTTTGACATCGTCTGCAGGATTTGTGGACCGCTTGATTTGTGGATGCCGAGATGACGCTGGGTGTTCGGCGGCGAAATGCTGAAAAGTGATATGCGACGGCTGCCATGCTCGGCGCGAGCTCGCTGAAAAAGGATATGTTTGCTGGCGGTGTTCGGGCGGCGTAGTCAAGGAAAGGATGAATTGTTATTTGATGTTATTGCGGGTTTCCTTTTTGTGAATTGTTTATTTTTAAGTTGTGGTATTAACGTAAGTCAGTGAAATTTTGCCGTTACTGCTTACATGCTGATGAAATATGACACGCCGTAGTTAACATAAGTCGAAGTTTTCTACAAGATGTGTGTTTATTGATGACGAAAGTATTTTCTCATATGATGCCCGAGTAAGAGATATTAAGAGAGTATATATATATATATATATATATATATATATATATATATGTATAAAGATTTATTCATCTTTATCAAGCACGACTCACGCATTCCGCTTATCCCCTTTATTGTATAATATTATATTCGATACGGTGAAGCTTACCATCCCAAAGGATCCGCTTTCCACTACTGCCGAGCCTACTCCTTTCCCACCTGCATTGACAAAAGCTCTTTTGAAGCGTGTTGAGTTCATGAGTGTCCGTGACTTTATTTAGGCGGTATTTGGGTGATGCGATCCTCGCGCCTCCCTTCTCTTTTCATTACTTCATGTAAACAGCTTACTTTGGGTTTTGGAGATGTTGAAATTGTAAGATATTTTGTGGTACATTTTAGACATGGTTGTCGCGTATTTTTTATGTTTTAGGTTTGCCAGAAATGCCACGATGGTTAAATTTTGTATGTTAACGCTTTTCGCTTTTCAACCATTTTATTTTCATCAAACCGTCAAAAGTTCTACCGGGTTTTAAACATGTGTTTTCTGTGTCAACCATCGATTGGTGACTCGTATATACAAAGCTGATTTAATTTACTCCAACTCGAGGGCGTACGACTCGAGGCGGGTCGTTACAATTATGGTATCGAGCGTAGGTTTCCGCTTTAACTGGGTTCTGTGGATGCTGCGGTGTTTACGCTCAAAGTTTTGCAAAAATTTTGTGTCATGAGTCTTTTATGAGTCTAAATCATTTTATTTTCTTCCGTAGATCATTCCGAGATGCCACCGAGAGTTGAATTACGCATCGAATCATGACCGGTTAGTAGAGGTGCTTCTAGAGTAGAAGCCGAGACTGGGCTGGTAAAGGACGCCGGAAGAAAGCCGGGCACCTGCAGGGTGCTAGGGCAGAGCTCGTGGAGCTAGAGGAAGGGGGCGCAAGCGAGAGCCGAGTGTGTACTCACCGGTCCTCAGAGAGGTGCAATTTCCAGAAGAGTCAGAGTACGAGAACTTCGGAGAGGCAGCTGGGAGCGGCAGCCAACAAAGTTGATGACGACCTAACCTGTAGGCGCATTTACCTCGAAGGCGGGTCGCGTTACAGCTGACGACACATCAAATCGCATCAGAGGATCCTTGCCACCCGATGCTCACCTAGCCACTGAACAACTCTCCACCGCCTCTTCCGCTCAACTAGTCAGTCTATTAACCTAGCACAAATGAAATGCCGCCCAAAGCTTGGGCGTAAGCCACAAAGCTCGTGATCCTAACACCGGGTGAAACTTAAACCATACACCACGACACAGCAAATTAACATAGGAGTCAAATACGCGTATATATATATAGATATATATAACCGGGACTACCTAGCAAGGCCATAATTATACTTTCAAAGAAAATTCTCATACCTCACATGGCACAACATAAAATATAGGGTCTCAATAAGGAACACAACTCACTGAATAAAAATCACACCACCCCATGAAATTACAGTCACATAGGCCCAACAAAACTATACTCTAGTCATCAATCACTCATCGACTAGATACCATCCGATTCTAACTCGATGCACATAAGCTCAACACGCCAATCTACAACGCCTATAATCAAGTATAAAAGTCGATAACCAACGCCTATACCTAAGCATAAAAGTTCTGATAAACAATGCTCTATACCGAAGCATAAAATTTTATAAACAACGCCTTATACCTATATAAACATAACCCACGCCTTATAATCGAATATAAAGTCGATAAACAACGCCTATACCGAGGTATAAAAGCTCGATACAACGCCTTAAAGAAGCCACCTAACCCATGACCTTCCCAATTCTAGGTCATATTCAATACTCAAGTCACCTCAAAGACACGTATAACTCAGCCATCACCTCACAACAACCAACTACTCAACAATCTAACAATAGTAATGCAAATGCATAAAACGCCTCCCAATCACGCCAGCTCAATTATAAACGCTGCCAAAGCTAGAAAAATACGTAAAATGCCGACAAGGCCAATCAATCACAAATGCCTACAAGGCCGTAGAATGGAAAACACGTGTCGAGAGCCAAGCTACTACTTACCTAGTGCAAGTCTTCGATGCCACATAATACAATCATATATGTAATATCATGGCTCATAATTTCAAGAATATTATACGAGCATTTCACAACGCATTACCACAACATTCAGGAATAACACATACAATATTCTCACATAATCATGGCTCACATAACATTCAGAAATAACATATCCACCCGTGAGTTAAGTACTCACCTCTGCTAGCTATCACCAAAAGTCCTCACGAAGAACGCGATCACGGAACGTGCCCCTTCCCGCGGTCAAGGCCTAACAACACCCAAAGTATACTGTGAATTAATACCAAGAATTACGTTTCTAGAATAAACATACCAACTCTAATCTAACGTATTTCTAAACGGTTCAATACGACGGTAACCATGGGAATTATAATCCCATCATACACAACCAAATCGATCCTCGCTTAAAATTCCAGCATCTTATTACTTTATCATTACAAATCAATTTATAAGTCATTCTAGTTAATCAGTAGGTCCCTAATTAACAACCTATACTCCGAAATATCAATTATAACCCAACTTGGAATTAACACTTTTTCAACCTAACTCCCTTTAATCAATTTTAAATCACCACTCCCATCACAATAGCTACAATAAGGCCCCAATCTAACTTCCTACACATTTAAGGTCTCAGAAAAATATCACTTGGAAAAGTCAACTAAAAACCTAAAAAGTCAACTCGACCATAACGTCCTCAAACAACTTCTAAATCATGAATTCATCACTTATATACATCATAGAACCCATAACAAACTAAGATTCATCATAAAATTAAGTTATGGAAAAAGTCAACCAAAAGTCAACCCTTAAAAATCAACCAAAACTCTATTTTCTTACCTCAAAATCAGGGGGAAGCATAAGGTTAAAAGTTCTTTAACAATCAACTCGGGATGTTTATTAGCAACAAAGTGAAGAATCGGAGAAAATCTTGGTTTTGTTCATAAGGGGGTCTCGGCCATGAAGAACAAAATAAAGAAGATATTTTTGTGATTTTGTGTCGATATGATGAAAGATAACTTAACTCTAAGTCATGAAAATCGCGAGACAGAGCTGCTCCTCGAAATCACGCCGAATCGAAAGTTATCTAACGCACTTAATCTATCTAACTTAACTCTAATTGTCCCCGCTATTACTACTAAATTATAAATGTAATACGTTCAAATAATCACAAAATAATATTATTATCGAAATTATTTATATTATCATCGGGTCCCACCGCCATCAAAAAATTTTAAATTTTTTTTCAACGTAGCTGGTTATTACATGCATATATTTAAGTAAGTCTAATAATTAAAATTATGTTGTAATAATAATGTTAATTCATTTTAATCTCTTACCTTTGATTTTTTATCCTTTATGATTTCTCAATTTATAAAAAAACTAGTCTTAATGCATATTTACAAACACTTTCATAATGTTTAGTTATTGAATATTATATATACCCTATGTTCGTATAAAATTAAAGAAATTTTAAAAGGTTCAATACTTATTAAAACAACGGTTAGCTCTAAAAAATCGATTAATCACTAGAATTAAATAATGAAATCAATAAAATAATATTATTATTTTAAAAAGTTCCTTAAAAGTTATAATAATAATAAAATATTTATAAAATTTAAAAATCTGATTGTAACATAAGTTGAGAATTAAAATGCTTATAAAGAGTCATATAAGATTCAATCATTATTCAAAATAACTCTTAGCTTTAAAACCTACAATAATTGATCGTAATATCAATTAAAACAATAATTTTAAAAATAATGAGAGTAAACAAATAACTTAAGAAATAATGAGAGCAAATAAATTAAAGTTAAGACCACCTCTTGGAGTTATATGATTTTAATATTCCATTACATTCTTAAAACTACCATAATTTCATTATCTTCATCTAAATTACATTCATTTTTTATCCTTCATCTAGAACTTCAAGAAGACAAAATTTGTTACAAAAATATTTGATTGTCTTTCCAACTAACATGATTGAAAAAACACAATTGAACAATAATTGGGAATGTTGTTTTGATGTTGGTGATTGACAATGTAAAGCTACTCCCAAAATATTTTTTACTTATTTTTTTATTCTCAATAGTTCATTCGTAACAAAAACAAACATTGAGATGGTTGAAGATTGGTGTTCAATCTAACATTATTTCTTCAATAAAGAATCTATAAATATGGTCACCATATGAAGTTTTGAGAATATATATGTAACTACATTCATATATATATGATTTAATTGTTGAAGATTATTAGTTATTTCTTTTCTTTGTATATGTGTTTATTTATTTAGTAGCAATTAATTAATTCATCTTTATTTATGTCAAATACTCAATAAGTATGCATTATGAAATCATTTCTTTAATTTTATTTTAAGATAAATTTATATATAATACTCAATAACCAAGCATTAAGAAAGTGTTCAGAATGTATATGTTAAGACTAATTTTTTATAAATTCAGGAAGCCATAAGGATCAAAAATTCAAAAGATAAAGAAAATGAATTAACAACATTATTTTACAATATAAATTTAATTATTAGACTTCAGAAATGTATGTAAAATAAAATACAAACTAAAGTTATTACAAGTTAATATAAGTTCACGTTAGGTTACATTAGTTTTGAACTCAAAATAAAGACATAACTTATGACATTATATACGACTCTTTACTTTCTTTTTTACATCAATATATAATAATTTTTTCATTGTTAATTTTCGATCATATGTAATGATCCTAAAAAAATTAAAAAGATATCTTTGTATGTACTTATATATGACTTATATGTAATATATTCAATTTTTTGTACATGCATGACACACATACTAATGTAAATTATTTTGATTATCAAAATATTAAATTAATAGTTTTTTATGGTAAAAGTAGTCATTATGCTCTATCAATCCTACAATTGATTATCAAAAAATATTAACATAACATTATTTACTTTTATCATAATTCAATTATAATATGACTCACTATTTTCTCGCGATAACTCGATATTATTTGATATTGTTTATAACTAAAAGACTTATAAAACCTTTTAATTAATTAAAAAGAAGATATATTAATTTATTTCTTTTATTATGACCTAAAATTGTCATAGTGCATACTAATTAGTTTATTCTCTTATTGATATGAATTTTATTTTGTAATAATAACAATCATACTTAAGCCTTTATTGATTAGCCCACACCACAAGAAGCTAAAAGATGCTTTCCATTTTAATAAAAATAAAGTTTGATTAAAAATTTAAAATTATTATCTATGTTATATTACTATATAATAGTCAATTGATATATAATGAATATTATATAAGTATTTCCTTAATTCTATTTTACGATACAAAATATAAATTATTAAAGGATAAACAATATTGAAAATTTAAATTAAATTATTACTAAAATATTAATTTCAACTAAGGATTCAATTATATGTGAATGTTATTATATTACTGAAGTCATCATTTTATTTATAGGAGTAGTTAAGAAAAATTAAAAACATTATAAGTAAATCATTACAAACTTATTAAAATTCCTACCACGTGCGTTGCACGTGATAATATCTTTACTAGTTACACTAAAAGCTAGGTTGATGACAGGTATCGAGTAGATATCTCTTGGGTTTGAACACTAAGCAACCATGGTAATAGCCAACATCTAGAAATGCAATACAGTTTTTGATGGAGATACTGAAATATAACATAGTAAGAGGCCAACAATACTATCATAACGGCCATGAAACTTGCGGTATTCTGTGTGTACTATCATCCTTGCATTGAACACCTGCATCTCTTTTGATTTTCTGTAAGCTCCTGAAAATAAAAATAGCGCAGAGGTCGAGTTATACTTTAAATATCGAATAATATCAACAAACAACAAACATAGTCGGGGGGGGGGGGGGGAACGTTAATCTGGTAATACTAATACGTTGCAGATTTTTTATTTTTCCCATGAAAAATATGTTTTATGCAAAGAAGGTATACTCTCCTCATCAAGGGTTATCGCCCATATGGCGATATAATTTTTGAATAAAGCTTTACAGATTGATAAGAAACTACACTGTAGAAACATAAAGCATTTAGCAAATTGCCTGAATCTGTTTTTGTAGCAACTTGACATACTCGACTGCCTCGTCCAACATGTCTGCAGTATTGGTTTGCTGCATATGAGGAGACAACTTGATCAAATATGCTACAAACTCTAAGCAGATGTTAAGACAACTTGATCAAATATGCTACAAACTCTAAGCAGCATTATATAAACTATCAATGAAATTAATTTATGTAGTACAGATGATTTTGAATGCATAAACAATATAAGTACAATCCGAATTTAAGTTGAAAATAGAGTTTGGCACTAAAAGCAGCTTGTATGTACACAGTTTGCAGGGGTATATAAATGGCAATGCAGTGACAGCTCAAGTTCAAAAGGAGAATCACATATCCATTCGTCACCTGAATTGATGAATTACCATGAAATTTGTAGAATCACACTGAATGTCAAAGATAAAATCATATGCACCATATCAAGAACAAAATGTTTCAGATTCTTCTGTGGATATCCTGTGTCTGAGAGATATGGATAAGAGTCGTTAAACATTCCCACGTCTGAGAAATATCTTCTGTTGCTTTCCTGTGCGTCAGTATAATCTATTTTATTTCTCCAAACATCATGTTTACAAGGAGGCCAGATTTCCAATCTTACAGACATTCTTGCCATTAATTCATAAAATACTGTCATAAATAGCCATCATTCGCTACCTGATATCTACTGACTAAGCCGGAACAATTAAAGCACATTAATCATTTCAAGACAACTAAACTGTCCTATCAAATATAAATAAAATAAGAAAATAACAGGAACCATGACTCAGAGCTCTAGATTACCTTGTCCATATTAGGAACAAGGTCCTGAAGCTTCCTTATCCGATCACTAATCCGCGTTCTCCGGACCTGATAACAAATCAGGAGACAAATTATGTGAGGAAAAAGGGTGCATCAATTAAATAGAGCGATGGCGTAAAGAAACTTCATACCCTTTCAGCAATGCTACGAGGATGTGTTGCACAGCCACGCTTTGCACGCACTCTGCACAATACTGCATCTTCTGTAAGCTTCTCCAATTCTGCATCCAACAATCCACCAATTTCACCCTGTAACTCTGTGCTCCGCTCAACTTTCTACACTTGCACATCAAAGATAACTAAAATTAAACAACCATTTATAATTCTAAATCACTGGTACGTGGGTAATGGGTAGATGCATAAATGCAAAATAAATAGAAGATGCTTATGACTAGGATAATAGACAATAATGCATCCTAAAGTACTCTGTAGATATAGGTGTTCAATGTTAAGAGAACTGCTAGTGCCCTCACCAATATGAAAAACAAATAATATAACTCAGAGACCAAGGAATACTATGACAAGCAACAATTGGAAGTGAAAACTTAAAAGTCGATACTTAAACACATTCTATCTTTCTGCTATCATTTTGTAAGTATGTAACATAAAAATGACTGCGACAAAGCTACCCAGATGAGATGGCAAATAGCAAGCCATTCGTTAATTGTATCACCAATATGAGAAAGAAAAAAGAAAAACCAAATAGGCCAAGCAGCCATGTTTCCTTCACTCCATCTAAGATTGACTGAAACATGAGTTAATAATGAGTGTGAGTAGAGGACTAGAAGCATATATTTGGTACAGGAACAGTAAACAATAATTATAAATTTAAGTTATTGCAACCTTATATTAGAGGAAAAATAATAATTATCCCCACATTTCATTGTGGAGCCTGCATGAATATTTCACCTAATTTTATTCTTACCACCTAAAAGAGGAATAACCTCTGTTTCTATCAACTATACAACCAACCAATCAACCTAGGAATCAACATCTACCATCTAGGTTCCCAAAAGAGGGAACTTTTAGCATCAACAACAAAGCTGAGTACTTAACTACTTGTCAATAAAGGTCCAACTCAGCACAACAGAAACAAGAAACAGTATACTCAATCCGTATCAATATAAGTTATTGTTTAGACTAAAAACACTTTAAGCATTATGTAAATTCTCTTCTGTACTTCATTAATTAGAGTTAATCATTACACATTAACAATGAGAATTGAAACTTTATAGGGTCAAAACGATCAAGTATTTTGACATAATACTTTTAGCCTAAACAAACAATTATATTGATACTGAGGTACTCCGTAGTATTTAACAAGCATTGGCATACTCATAAAAATCATGTTAGAACTACAAACTCCATAAAATAGTCAACATACACAAAAACACAAAACAACCCAAAACTAAACAAACAAGTATTTACCAATGGAGAAGGTGCCAATTTAGATGTAGTACTCTCCGAATCATCACGAGGCCGTTTACTAAACGACGTCGTAGAAGGCAACAAGTAATCAACATTAGGAGGCACCCCAAAACTCGAAAAATACCCATCGGAATTAATCTCCGCCAAGAACTCCGCCGGAGAACTACTCTGCCTAAGAAACCCACTAATCCCACCACCTCCCCCACCACCACCACCACCAATAATGGAGTCAAGAAAGCTGAGATCAGCAGAAGGGTGTCTACTAATGGAAGAGCTGGGTGGGGTTCTTGGGGGAGGAGGATGAGGAGGGGGCAACTGAGCCGCCTTACGCGGCGGTGATGACGTGGAGGGTGGAGGAGGAGGATCAAGAATAATATTATTATCCATTTCAGATTCAAGTAAAGCTTCCAACCAAGTAGCTGGAACTGACCTAAAACTCTGCAAACTGCCTCTGCTCAACCCATACCTACCCCCACCCCACCACCACCACCACTTATTGGTTGCATCTTAAAAATCTCAACTTTTGACTAAAAAAACTGAAATTTTCCCCAAAAAATCTGAAATTTTTCCTTAAAAATCTCAACTTTATCTACAAGAAAGCTGAACTTTTTCTTAAAAAAACTAAACTTTTGCCTAAAAATCAGATTTTTTTCATAGAAATTTGAACTTTTTAACTTTGATGGACAAATTTTTGTATGTCTTAAAATGGTTTTGGTTTTATTGGTTTGTCTTAAAAATCTGAACTTTATCTCTTAAAAAACAGAACTTTATATTAAAAAAAAAAACCCCAAACTTTTTTTTTAAATTTGAAGTTTTTAACTTAAATAAACAATTTTTGTATATTGTAAATGGGGTTTTTTTTAAATTTGTTTGTTGATTTAGAATGATTTTAGGGTTCAGGTGTTTTGTATGTTGGTGGTAGCAAAGAGTGAGAGGGAACAATACAATGATTGCTGAACTGTTATATATATACACACCAAAAACAGTACTTCTGTTTTGTGGTGAAATGACTATTTTGCCCCATATTTGGGGGTAGTTACAGAAATTATGCTCAGGGGTAAAATAAATATCAAGAGTAAACACTATTTGGGTGTGTATATTGGATCCCCAATGATTGCTACACCATCAAAATGGTTCCCTTTTTCTTTGATTTTTTATACTCTCCCACATTATTAAAATAGATGATTGTATTAAAAAAAAATTAATTATTTATAATTTTAATATATTTTAATAATTTAATTATAGTTTTTTATATTTTTAATATAGATTTTTGTGAATTACAACATAATTTTTAATAATTTAATAAATATTTTTTATCTAAATAATCGTCTATTATAAAATAACATATTGAATTATTTTGTCTTTTGGAGTATTAAATTAAGGGCCCTTACTATTAATGTTAGCTGTTTCCAGAAAATGGGGTACTGTGCCTCGTTTGGATAGGCTCAATGTGTACATCGAAAAGTTGCACACTTCCATTGTTTAGTTTAAAATCTTCTGTCTTCTTTTTTTATTTTTGTTAGAAAATCTTCAGTCTTCAATGTTTGCCACGATGATTTTTAATAAATCTGTTTAAATAGTTGATGGCTCAATATATTATTGACATCTGACCAAACTTCTATAAGGGTATCAATTTAACTTTGCTTAACATATATGTATTTGTAATTTATAATATTATCTAATCAGACTTTCATTATTAATTTACAAAAAATGTTTAAGAATGGCTCGAGACATTGTTTATTTATTTACCATTTCGATTACTCATACTCACTTTCGACCCAAATCGATGACTCAAGTTCATAAAACTACTCATTCGACTACTTCCGTCAATTTCCTCTGTGAAAATAAAATTTTCGCGGGTGACTAAGTGAAGACTATTGTATGGGACCGGGTGATCGATTTTGATCGAAAATGACTATGGATGATCGAAACTCAGAAATAAATTTGAACTTGTTAATTTGTCAAAGCCATTTACCCTTAATCTATCTATGATACGGAGATATTGCTTTCTAATCAATTCGTATAACACTCATATTATCCCCAAAAGTTGTATTGAATTAAAAATTGTTTGGGTTATAATACAGGATCCAATCCCCACCACTTATCAAATTCAACAAAAGTAGAACATCCCCTATTTGCTAAAGCATGGGATGTTTTATTCACTTCACGGAAGAGGTGTTGGCTTCGTGCCCCTCATCTTTGACAGTAGCCATCTGGAATCAACCATAATAGCACATGGGGAATAATGATTGGTCCTAATGTTCTAAAATAGTTTCATGTGAGTCCAATTTCAATCAATATATGAGAATAATTTTTATGAAGTGCAGACCCGATGATCCAGCTATCTTAATGAACTTCTAATGACTCCATCTACCTCCTGTGACTCAGCAGTGCATTGTAGGCATTCTTTGATTGGATTAATTGGCTTCTCAGATTAGAAGAGCCTCAAATTTCTTGACAACCAAAGAGAAAAATAAACCCATAAGGATAAGGAGTTGCATTGAAATGGATTTGCTTGCATTTGATTTGGATCCAAGTAGCAAGTGGATGGCGTAAGATGGTCAGGAGTATGAGTGGAAGGGGCCAAGCTCAAAACCATGCTTTGAGCCAGGGCACTCGTGAGATCTATACTCATTTACAGTAGTATAATAAGTCATTTTGTTATATTCCGTATTCACTAACATTTTAACATCTTCAACTTAATTTGAAGAGATATTATTTTAATAAATCAATTTAAATTGAATTTTTAAAGATTAATCCAACTTTATTAAATTCAAATGAAACATAATATTTAAGCTAATTTTCTTATTTTCATATGTCCCTCAACTATAGCGACAGGTCCAAATAGATCAAACGCTTGAATAACTTATTTGTTCTTACCTAGATTGGGTTTGTCACCATCTTAATTTTCTAAATCAAGTTGAACCATACTGAAATTTTCATAAATATTATTTTGAGTTCACGTATTTTTAGTAATAAATTATATCGATGAAATATAATATAATGAAATACATGAAGTCAAAATTTTTAATCACCAATTACATTGGTAGAAAGGATTTCAATAAAAAGTAATTCATTTATAAAAATTAAAATCTTATAATAATTCATTATTCGTAGTAATAATTCATTATTTGCCTATACAGAGGATAAAAAGTCCATAGAAATTAGAGGTTACGAATCTACTCCAGATCATTTATATCGCTTTTCATGTGCCTAAATTTGAACATCAATTACTCATTATTCTTTATAAAAATAAATATAAACTAATATCAATAAATTTGACTTAAATATATTTTTGAGTAAAGTAAAATTTTATAATTTTTCATAAATATAATTAACTAGTTATTGATGGTCAAAGTTAAAATAAAAAAATAAAAAAATTGTCATATTTTGAATTGAGGGGAGTAATCAGATTATTCTTGCAAGCAATAATCATATTATTACGTGACTATCTATTATATATAATCGCTGAAGTAATGGGTTTTCCAAGGACACAAAGTCGAACCTAAATTAATATATTTCTTATTTTGCATCTCTTTCCGATAAGCTTTTTTTATTTTAATTTTTATAATAACTTCTAACCGCCTAATAAGATAAATTTTCCATAAACTAATATCATTATAAATATTATCTGCCATTTACTCCATACTATCAATACCAAGAGAAAATAAAAGTTGTTTTAGAGTCCTCCATCTTTATTTTCTCCACGAGCAACTTTTTTCATCTTATTTCTTTTAGATTTTTAATTATAATTTTTTATTATAAAAATAATAAAATACTCAGACAAGATCAAGCAAGTATTATTACAACTAAAGATATATATATATGTCCGAACAAATTAATAAATAATGAAACCCTAAACCTCTCCCTCTCATTTTCGCGCTCGTTTTTGCATATAGTAAATTCTCATTTTCATAATAAAATATTATTTATTTTTTATTTGATTATTTAAAAAAAAAAAGCTAAGCTTGTTTAGGATACTAGTTCACAATTATAATAATTTTTTTTGTATTTTTTGTTTTAAAAATTATGATAATAATTGTTGAATTATATGTGATAGGTTGTAATTGGAATATATAATTATATAAAGATCCAATTTGTGAAGCCATGGCTCTGGTGAGTTTTTGAACTTTATTTATTAATATTGGTTGATGATATATATGTGGTTTTTTTCTAATATTTGGTGAAAAATATATTAAAATATCGTATTTTTAATCTACTTTACTGATAACAATCAAAGTCGTGTTGTTGTGTGTATCAATTAACATTGCAAAGTTTATTAATTTTGATAATTGAAAATTAAACTTGCTTTACTTGTACTTAGGAAGTACTATAAGCTATAACTAGGCGGACCTATGCCTACCAAAATCTTCGATTTTTGTAAAAAGTGTATTATTGTCTGATAATTTTTTGTATTTTTTGATTTCGATATTGTTTAAAAGTATTAAAAATATTAAGAAATATTTAATTGTACAAAAAAAGTTATTATTAGTAAAACGCACTGCTAGAAAATCGATCCTGGGTCTGCTATGGATATAAGATATGTCTTCCTTTTTGCTTGTACTTAGGTAGTTTGTGTTGAATGATCTGTGTCTAATAGTAGGTGAATGTTGGCTCCCTTACATTGTTTTTTTCGCTTGTAACATGAATCCATATTATGGCATCTGATCACTTATGTTATTTGTTAGTTATCGCTACATTTGCCCGTTGTATGTTACTACCATATCTTGTCGATTGTATGTTATTTCGACATGCGATTG
Organism: Lithospermum erythrorhizon; assembly: GCA_019722365.1. Classification (NCBI taxonomy): domain Eukaryota; kingdom Viridiplantae; phylum Streptophyta; class Magnoliopsida; order Boraginales; family Boraginaceae; genus Lithospermum; species Lithospermum erythrorhizon. Next base: position 66,506 of record JADFUC010002017.1, on the reverse strand, counting down.
ACTGACCATTCTTCTGCTTCCTTCCTTCTATGTATTACATCTTTGGATATCTATTCAAGTGTTCATTAATTATCTATCAACACATTCTTTAGTAAAGTTATACCATATTACTTCCTCCATTTTCAAAAGAGTGTTCACTTTGATTTTCAATTGTAAAAATTAACAAAGGTTGTAGATTGACACACATGACTTGATTTGAATTAAAACTATCATGTTAATGTTAAAGTACATTAAAATACTAACATTTAATATTTTATCAAATATTATACAACACATATAAAATACCTGAGCTTATAATCTAAATAGTCAACCAACAAATTTCATAACCACACAATCTTTTTTGAAATGGAGGGAGTAAAAATTACAACCTCTTAATTGTCAATTATCAATGAAGTTTCATACCACCGGGCATTGTCATTCTTGTAATTATGAATAGTCCTTTTTTGTATCTGGTAAATTTATCTTTGTGGTAGCAGTTTCTGGATTATTTACTTGCCGATCCGATTTGTAGGTTTTGCACGCAACAAGTAGTAACAAGAATGCCTTCAAGGTGCTTATTGCTGCAGAGTACAGTGGCATTGAAGTTCAAGTAGCCAAGAACTTTGAGATGGGTGTGTCGAATAAGACCCCCGAGTTTCTCAAGATGAATCCTCTTGGAAAGGTTGTTAATGAGCCCTAACCTTTGTATATTTTTGTGTTATCATGTCTATGTTTGTACCGTCTAGCTTCCAATCCTGCTTTATGTTAACTAATGAAGATCCAAACTGATGTTTTCTTGGTTCAGGTTCCTGTTCTTGAAACACCTGATGGTCCTGTATTTGAGAGTAACGCAATTGCTCGATATGGTGAGTCTTATCAAATATCTCGTAGATTGTTTTATTGAATTTTGGCTTATATTGAATTGGTTATTCATGATTTGTTGCAGTTACAAAGTTAAAGGCTGATAATCCTCTGTATGGTTCCTCGCTCATCGACTTTGTAAGAAATCTGATCATTTTGGATTCTGTGTCTCTTTTCCCTTTCTTATCAGCACATATCACTATGATTCTGTCTTTCTGATGTTATGCTCATTTCAGGCTCACATTGAGCAATGGATAGATTTTTCAGCAACAGAAATAGATGCCAACATTGGTCGCTGGTTATACCCCCGACTTGGACTTCGTCCATATGCTGCTCCTGTATCTCCAACTGCCTTTTTAGTGTTACTCAATAGATAGCTCTTATTATCTTTTGTTAAGTCATGTATTTTTATGATTAAATATTTGTTTTATCTATTGGTTGAAGGCTGAGGAAGCTGCCATTGCTGCTCTTAAGAGAGCATTGGGTGCCTTGAACACCCATATTGCCTCAAACACTTATCTGGTTGGGCATTTGGTTACATTGGCTGACATTGTGATGGGATGCAACCTTTCCATTGGATTTAGAATGATCATGACTAAGAGCTTTACCTCAGAATTCCCACATGTAGAAAGATACTTTTGGACCATAGTTAATCAGCCTAATTTCAAGAAGATCATAGGTGAACTGAAACAAGCAGAAACTGTGCCAGCTGTTCCATCAAAGAAACCTCAGGCAAAAGAGGAGCCGAAGAAAGAGGCCAAAAAGGAGGAGCCCAAGCCTCAAGCGGAACAGGAGGAAGCACCTAAACCAAAGGCAAAGAACCCTCTTGATCTCTTGCCTCCTAGCAAGATGATACTGGATGATTGGAAGAGGCTTTACTCAAACACCAAGAGCAATTTTCGCGAGGTTGCTGTCAAAGGTATTTTTTATTTCTCTCTCAGTTTTGTTTCTCTTTTTCTTTTAGGATGTAACTGCCATGATTATAGGGTTTTTGCTCTCAAGCGAGAGCAACATAATCAGTAGTATTTATGAGTCCCATATGTAGCTGGCCTGTAGCTCTAGCTCACTTGTGTTATTGCTGCTTGTTGGTCTAGTTGCTTAATTTTGCTCATCAGCTATAATTTCACAGCATACTTTTTTTTCTTGAAAATTGCTTTTCCTTTTTTTGCTAGTTTGCTATGAATTATGGCCTCAATGAACAGTTTTTATGTACTTGTCTATTGTAAGAATTGTATGTCTCTATTGTTGTTGAAGTATAATAGGCGTATCATTAACAATTTCTAACTCAATAATTGATCAATTATTAGTATCTCAAAGTCCCTATAAAATTGATTTTTCTTCCTCAATAAATGATGCAAGTGACCATAGTAGCTGGCACAATCCATTTAATGATAAAGTGTTGTGGTAACATGTATCTTGTTCTCCTGCTTATGTTGCACTTCATTATTAAATTGCAGGATTCTGGGACATGTATGATCCCGAGGGATACTCACTTTGGTTTTGTGATTACAAGTACAATGATGAAAACACCGTCTCATTTGTAACACTAAACAAGGTTGGTGGATTTCTTCAGCGAATGGATCTTGCACGCAAGTATGCATTTGGAAAGATGTTGATTATTGGTGCAGAGGGGCCATATAAGGTGAAGGGATTGTGGCTTTTCCGTGGGAAAGAAATCCCGAAGTTTATTATGGATGAAGTCTACGACATGGAGCTTTACGACTGGAAGCAAGTTGACATAAACGATGAAGAACAAAAGGAGCGTGCTAGTCAGATGATTGAGGACTATGAACCTTTCGAGGGTGAACCCCTGTTGGATGCCAAATGTTTCAAGTAAATTTTGGGGAAGGTTTGTGTTCTGTAATTTTGTTGTTGTCCACCTTAACTCTTTTTTCTTTTAAGTTTTGACTTTGTTGATGTGTTTTCATATTATTGTGACTAGAGACTTTTTTTAACAAATAAAATAACTCTATATACTATCTATATTCGTATCTACCATGAAGGAGTAGTAAATAGTATTTGCACTTTGCACTTCATTGTTGGATCAATTTTTAAATAGCATCCTACCGGAGTGAAGTTGCGTACTATTCGACCCTCCATCGTCTTATTTAGGTAGGAGTTTTTTCAAAGATATTGAAATTGTAGAGGTTTCAGTAGTGAGATAAATCTTCGTATGATTCAAACTCGAGATCTCGTACAAGGGAACATTATTCAGCTAACATCTTCTTAATATGCAACAATATTTTTTCTTGGTAAAGGTGACTCATTAAGTATGGTTCTACTAGGTACTGTTGGAGATATAAATGAAGAGCAACAACACTCCGCCCTAGTCAGCCAATCAGCCCCTCCCTCCTCCACCCCCACCATTATTACCTTTTTGGGGGAAATGAATCCAACAATTTCTGCATTAGCATTGCTTACAAAATTGTTCTTCATGGTTCATAGCCTTTCCTGATCATCAATGCTTATATTTGTTTGCTTTTTGTGCTTTTACTATTCCTTAGTAATGTTGTTGGAACTCAAATGGTCAAAGAGTACTTCAGTAAACTTTGATTGATAAAAATACTCGCACGTGTAATTCGGTATACTAACATGAACACGAACTTAGAAATTTATCAAAATTTATCCTAAAATTAATTTGACAATAGTTATTAGCATCGAATTTTATCAATATGTGACGTAGTTCACTAGTTCCGCAATAAAAAAGAAGCCCTGAATGAACATGCCATTTGGATATAGGAAGTGGATTATATACTAAGATAATATGGGAATTAGTGGAGGAATTAGGGGAGGTATGGGAGAGCAATCGTCCTCCTAAAAATTTTGAAAATTATATTTTTACTATTAAAAATAAAATTTACTATTCATTTATTCAAAAATTAACTGCTTGTCTCCTTCTTCCTAAATTTTTGTATATTTTATTCATTTATATAATAATAATTCTCTCTCCGGTTTTTTTTTACTTGACATCCTAACAATTTTTTTTTTTTTGTTTTGAAATAGTTAGTCACTTTTAATTCCAACGCAACGCTTTCATTGGGCTTTTTCTTTCAGTTCTTTAACGTATTCAAAAGTTACATAAATAATATGTTTTACTTGATGCTTAATGTTATTAATTGTTATTTTAGTTAATTAGGATATATAGATAAAATGTACTACATTCTTAATTATTTCTTAATTAATGTAAAAAATATTTTTTAAAAAAAGAGAGAGAAAGTGTTAGCATTTCCTTGTATAAAATTTGTAGTTCCGTCACGGACGAAAATCTAACAAAACTAAAATTGTTGGAAACGTTCAGCTTGTATGAATTTCATACATACCGTTGACTTTATGTAGTGACATTAATGAAATCTTCTGGCTATCTGAAGTAACCTAAAATCCACTTACCTATTCAACATGACTGCATTAAGATCTATCCACCTATGCAAAGGAGTAGTGACTATTATTCACCAAGCCAACATATGCATGACTACATCAGTTTTGCAACATGGGTTTGCTAGAACTATAGTTGACCAAATTCATGACTCTGCCAATTACTATCACACACTCTATTTACTCCCTTACATTTAACAGTTGAGTTCATTAATTTCCCCCCAATTTCCTTTCTTCAAAATTCTGTCCAAGCATTTACTAGTCCTTACCCAACCCCTTCTGTTCCTATATTAAATCATTTTTCCACATTCACCTCAACACTAAATCAAAAATCCTGTGTTCCAAAATTCTCTCATTTCCTTTCCATTTTAGTTTCTTCCCTTTCTTTAGGTAATGGTCAAGATAATAATGGTTTCCACACAATTAGTAGTCTTCTTTTCGGTGATAATTTTGAGTTGTGGTTCTTTTCTTATGGGGAACGCTCAAGATGATCCTGCGCTCTCGCCAGTAGAGAGCGCAGGACAAAAGAGACCATTAGTCCCTGCAATGTTTGTATTTGGAGACTCTTTAATTGACAATGGCAACAATAACAATATTCCATCTTTTGCAAAGGCTAACTATTTCCCTTATGGCATTGATTTCAATGGCGGACCTACTGGTCGCTTTTCGAATGGTTACACCATGGTTGATGAAATAGGTTCTACTACTATTCACATACTTATGCAATCCATATTCCATTATGCATTGTTCAAGAATTTTTATTTTCTTCTAATTGCAAACATATATATTCATGCATGCAGCTGATCTACTTGGACTACCACTAATTCCTCCATATTCGGGATCCTCCGGTGGCAATCAGATGCGTTATGGTGTCAATTATGCATCCGCCGCCGCTGGCATCCTTGATGATACAGGCAGAAACTTTGTGAGAATGCCAGTTTTAATTCATGCATTATATATTTCTTTAGTTCCTGAATTTGGACAACAATTTATATATTTGCATGTTCGAGTTTAAAATCCTGGTTACGTCACTGCATGCAGGTTGGGAGGATTCCGTTCAATAGGCAGATCAGTAATTTTGAGGCAACTTTGGACCAAATTACAGCCAATTTAGGGGCACCTGATGTTGCTCAATCTCTTGCACAATGTGTATTCTTTGTAGGGATGGGCAGCAATGACTACCTCAACAATTACCTTATGCCTAATTACAATACAAAAAATCAGTACAACCCTCAACAGTTTGCTGATCTCTTGGCTCAACAATATACTCAACAACTCACTGTAAGCAACCACATTAATCAAATGATTCATTCTCTTCAACCAAAACTTTCCGCCATATTTTACCATGTTGCACTACTACATAAATGCTTAGATAGCGGTTATAAGCATCATCTAAGTATTGTTATTTAAAATGTTGAATCCTGCTCAATTTTTGAATTTTTATGTTGCATGCAAGCAATTGAATAGTTATATAATAGACAAACATTATGAAACAGAGATTGTACAATCTTGGAGCTAGGAGATTTGTGATAGGTGGGATAGGACTTATGGGGTGTATCCCTAGCATACTTGCCCAAAATGAAGCAGGAAGTTGCTCGGAGGATGTCAATCAACTTGTTCTTCCATTCACTATCAACTCAAGAAAAATGATTTCTAGTCTCTCTGCCAATCTCCCTGGCTCCAAATTCGCTTATATCGACATTCGCAACCTCTTCCAAGATCTTCTCTCAAACTATAGAAACTATGGTAATATATGTTTAATGCTATAATATTTACTAGTAAATAATATATAAATCAATAACTTTTTAATACAAATTAAATATTAGCATATACCATTTTGATTACATATACTACTGGAAAAGTGGTCTCGTCGTTAAACAACAATGAATACTGACTGAACCGATTTTTGTTATTTTGAGCAGGATTTAGTGTGGTAAATGAAGGGTGTTGTGGGATAGGACGAAATAGGGGGCAAATAACTTGTCTTCCATACCAGCAGCCATGTCAAGATAGAAGGCAATACATATTTTGGGATGCATTTCATCCAACTGAAGCAGTGAACATATTATTTGCAAGAAAGGCTTTCAATGGAGACAAATATGTAGCATACCCCTTCAATATAGAACAACTTGTCAAACTTTGATGCTTCCAAACACAACCTTATAAATCAAGGGGGGGGTGGGTATGGTATGTTAAGAATCTCTTAAGATTTTCTCTTACCACGTTAAAGACTATGAGTAGCAATGTTGAATATTTAGATTATGCCTATGAAATATGATGTTTATCCATCTGTTTTTTCCCTTGATTTGGGAACAAACTAAAAGTCTTAAAAGATCAATGAAATGACCACTTATTACGAATTGAATTGATATAAATTCTCATAACATGTAGGAAAATCAAGAATTTTATATAATGGGGTGACAAAAAAATTAATATTATATAAATAAGAAAAAATATATAAATTTAGAATGACGAATAACTTAATTTTTAAATAAATAAATAATTAAATTTTATTTTTCAATAATAAAAATTTAATTTTCAGAATTTTAGTACTCCTAATTTCTCCAATGATAGCATCAACCCAAAAGATATATATAACTTGATAAAAAAGGTGCTCTAATATGGGGTGTGACCAACTTTGATTCTTTGAACATGAGTTGAAAATAAGTGGTGCAAATGAACTTACAAATGAAGTTGTGCAGCATTAGCGGAGTTATTATCTTGATCGACATGTTCATTTAACATTTGATAATCTCAAGCTCGAAGCTTTGATTTCCTCTAGAATAGTCTCGAGCCAGTCTTCAGGCTCATTACTCGATCAATCAATTCGTGAACTCCATATTTTTATATTTTAAATATCAACTAATAAAAACTACTTTGATACACCATTGATGTTATAGAGCATTTCTTATAAACTTAAAAAAGGTTTTTGAGAACTCTTTTAATTATCATGCCGGCTAAAGAATTTAAAAGTTTAAAATTTCATATTGAACAAACACATAATGTATTTTCCTAGTAAAACTAAATACAGTATGTATTGTATTCGTCATGTCAGGTAGTGATTAGTCTTACTAAAATTTGGTTTAGTAAACTTCATTTTATATATTCTCATCACAAGTTAGTGTTCAAGTTAGAATGAGGATTTGACCAAATGAGTTTGAAAATTGTTTTACACGTACCTCGCAAAACAACAATACTATTAAATAAACATCAAATTATATTAAACCAAATCAAATTTTATCTCATTAAATGGGATTTGCCAATTTAAATAAGCATCAAACTGAACTAAAATTATATCATCCCGATTCGATTCTACTTAACTCATACATAACTCTAATTAAATATAGTTTAAGATAACCTTTCAAGCCATCCTCCACCTCAATTACATCTCTCAAAGATTCTCATCACTCTCCTATAAGACTACTCACAACGGGATAGAAGTTGAATAATTTTTCAACATGTTAAAGAAAAAAAAACGAAAGGCAATGGGGTAAGTTAACAATTGTGCAAAAGTCAATAAGACAAATTTACTGAAAAATTTTCACTGGCCAATAGTTGAGGTCAAGTCACGCTGCTGGGACACGTGTCGCGCTCGCCGAAAGGCTGGCGCGTGGAAGAGCCATGTCGCAAGAGAAGAGAGACGAGCCGCCACGTGTCGCTGCTTTTGATTGGTCGTTCGATTGATTTTTTATCCCATCTCAATTATTTCGAATCAATTATTTGATAACAAATTAATTTTTTTTACCAAAATTCATCATTTTTTTCTATAAATAGAGATTAGTCTTATTCAATTTGATATAAAAAAAATCACATTTTTTTCAATATAATTATTATATTATCTTTTTACTAAACTCTTTGTTTTTAATCTTAAATATCTTTTTAGTGAAACGGATCCTAATAATAATCATTTCCAATAATCAAAAGTCCGCTAATTACCTCCTTTTTAGCTATCAAACTCTACTAATTATCAATTTGATAATCAATCTTCCAATCAACCACGTCCTCAAAATATCCCAAATTTCGGATTTCCACCAAATTTGCCCAATTTCAATATGCCTTCAGGTGTACCAAATTATCATCCCTATTATGCATCTATGATGCAATATTTCTCTCAACCACCTTCTTATAATCCTTACATGCCAGTGGAGAATGAAAATGTTCCAAATATTGGAGCAACAGAATTTCCTGCATTTTCAACACAAATGTCACTTGGTACCATGAGCGGTGCTAATGAAGATAGTCCAGTTGTGGAGGATTCGACCAACGTTCGAAAGAAAAAATCTCAAATGGACCATACCGAACAAAATTTAATTTAAATGTTGGGATCAAATATGGAACATACGCATCATGGGAAGAAACTCTAAAAAGTGAAGCATATCAGTAAAATTGTTGACATCGTAGACGAGCATTGTTCCTTCGAGACCTCGCTACACGAACCCATCGGGCCGCAGTAAATCATTTCAACTACATCAACAAAATATCAGCAACGGACAAGCGCTATGATAACGCTAAGCGTATGAAACAAAGCGGGTGGTCGGAGAATGATATATTGACAAAAGCACATGAACTATATAAAAGTGGTAAGAATGGTAACTTCAATTTGATGTCCGAATGGCAGGCTGTACGAGATCAACCACGGTATGGAAGTCGCCGTGAGGAAGACCGATCTCAAGAAGCAGTGGATCCAAGAGAGATCGTGAGAGTGATGCTGGTGACTCAAACACTATTGAATCCATTGCTCGCCCAATGGGAAGGGACGCAACTAAGAAAAAAGGTAAAAAGAAGGGCAAAGGGCTGGAAACCGAGCAGTGGAATGAATTTAAACAATATAAGGACAAAGAGTTTGAAAGAATGGACATATTAGCCACACAACAACAGGAGATAATCAAAGTAAAGTTACATGGAAAAATGTTTATAGTTAAGGAGAAGGAGATACGTATGCTCAACATTGGATGAACGAGATAATGACGCTCAACATCGAACGCCATTATGTGATCAACGCTGGTGTGGCTGGGTCTCGGTACACCACAACCATTCTCGATCGAAAAGTTACTTGCATTCGCAAATCATGCGTGTGCTAGATCTAGTCAAAAACGCCGATGCAAATGTACATCACGACCACAAAGCAGGATTCAGTCACAATATACGGTTAAAAGTTTGGAATGTTTCGATTAAATATTTTTAAGAGTCTTATTACGTGGTCTTAAGAGCTGATCAGAGCGATCGATTACATTGTACCGTGGTTAGTTTGTATCATTAGTTGTACCGCTGATTTGCTTATCGCATTACATTTCACTATTTGTAACTTTTTTTTTAATAGTTATTACTTTCAATTTTCAAGTGGCTTATTATTTTTATAAAAAATTAATTAAAATATGAGAATACAAATTATTTAAATAAATATTTATATAATTTTCATTTTAAAAAAACAAAAATAATTTATTTATTTAGTAGTTAATTATTCTTATTTAATTATAAATGATAATTTTTATAATTATTTAATCATAAAATATAAAATATAAATAAATAAGAATATTAGATAAAAGTATGGGTAGGGTGTTGAATTTTATTACCATTGTAGTGTGTAAAATTTTAAGTGGGTGGGTGAATTATTATGTAATATATATAAGATGACATTGTCAGAATCAAAAAGAGTAAAGGTTAAATAAATTTATCATTATGTATAGTCTAAGTGGTTAACAGGGTGATTATGAGTATTTGTGACCGTAACTAACAGCTTGGTTACTCTATTAATAATTTATCGTTCTGACATGTAATTACTTACTTAATATAAATTTGAGCATGATTCATAGCCTATTATGCCGAAATAAAGTTTACTCATGACGAATATGATTAGGGAGTAGGAATCTCCCTTTAAGAAAACAAAGATTATCATGACTCTATCCACATTATCTTCAGCACCTCTATTGGTCTTCAATGGCGAAGGGAAAGAAGGAGCTTCTTGAGTCAGCACCATGGAGGTCAAGCCCCGATGACCAAAAGTACAAGGACGCAAAGCTGAAAGTGACAAACAATCCAGGTACAACACCAACAATGCATGTCCCTGGGAAAAACAACAAGTCTTCTAAAGGCGCCTTTTATGATAATGACAATGATGATGATTCTCTGTTGGAGATTGATCCTGAGTTACGTTATAGCTTCCAACGTAATTATCAGGTACCCTTTTTCAACCCGTTTTCAAAAGTGTGAAATCGTCACACTAACCACCATTGAGTTGAACCATTAATTACGGGATGTGATTCAATTGTTCTAAAGCTTTACTTTTAACTACTTATACCCGAAGTTCTTTACCAATTGAGCTATACCCGACGTTTTCAACCCCTTTTCATCTTTTCTTGTAGTTGTGTGTATAAAATTATATATTGCTGGCTCTGTCCCAAAATGATTGTCCAGTTTCATCGAAATGGTAAAAATGAACTAACTTTTAAGTCTTGATTGGCTTATGCTCCGTATAACTTATAGTTTGCATTGAAATTATCATGTTAATAGTCAATTATGTTAAAATAGTATAACATGATTTGATATATTTTATACGAAACATTTGTGGTACTCTTTTGCAACCCCTTTTCATCATTTCTTGTATTTGTGGGTGTACATATTTTTACCTCTGTCCCAAAATGATTGTCCAGTTTGATAAACTTTGAAGTTAATGGTCAAAGCTAGCAAACCCCGTTTGATTACTCTTTTGTAATTGCGCGTGTATATAATGGTCAAAATGAACTAACTTTGAAGTCTTGATGTACAGTATAACTTTAGTTTGAATGATAATTATTATGTTAATAGTAAATTATGGTAAAATACTAAACATTTGATATATTTTTCACCAAATAGTGTATTATGTATATAAATATGATAATATGTTTGAAATGTAGGGAGTATTTTATATATGACTTGAATTTGCAACTGAATGTGTTTATTAAGTTATATTGTTCAATCAATTGAATTGTTGGGAAGAGGGTAATGATTTAGGTATTACATTCAGAAAGCTATGAAATTGGTGAGGTAGGCAACTTTTAGTGGTATTTGTTGTGAAATTTAGTATCAGGAAGTTAATTTACCAAAAAGTCAGTTGATTTTGCTCGTTTATGGACTAAAATCGCCTTTTGGAGGGGGGAGGGGTGGATTGTTAGTGTGGACGATTTTCATAGAGTTCGTGGGCAAGTTTGTGATGATTGGGAGTGGTATTCTTTGTACGCATTAAATTTAGATCAGATATAAGTGAGAGATTTGAAGATCAAAAGGAAACAGGTACTACTCTAGACACTGATTCTAGGATTCCTACTTTTGTTTGTAACAATTTCATTCCAAAGAGAAGATCTTTGGTGCAGTTGTATTGATGGAAATGAAATCTATCCTCAGATCTATCGAAGTTTTTGTTTATTTGTGTTAGAGTGGATTTCTAATGCATTCGTGTAACTTAATGTGTTTTGATAGTCTAATATTGATAAACTTATTATGATTGTAAATACATTCATGCAAGTTGATGTGTATTGGTAGTCTAATATTGTGGTAGGAATGGAAGGATAAGTGAATGGAGAATCTAGAACAAATTAACTTCACCACAGAAGGAAGGAAATCGGAGCGTGTCCTAGACAATCATTGGTGATATACAATATATAAACTTTTGTTCATGTACCAAGCTTAATAGACTGAATCCTGGCAATTCTTAAACCTCATGGAGTATAGCTAAGAAATATGGCAGGTTGTCTGTAAATGCTTCTGAGTGTGGTTTTTAATGTGTTCCATTCATTTATTTGATAATACATTCATCTCTCACCTCTCTGTTTGTTGCAGTTTCTACAGCGTGTATTCAGCATAGACACAATCGTCAAACCCCTTCCGCCTGCAATGGCATACAATGTCTCTCGTAACTTGAGCTTCTTCACCCGTATCTTCACACAGTTCTTCGGTAAGTTTGAATTGGATTCCTAATGCTCATAACCTGATGTTGTTTGCTATTTAGTTCACTAATAATTAGGATTTCTCATCTTGTGCTCATACCCCTATCTGTTGTTTTTAGTTGTAAAAATCATTCTTCTTCTTCTTCAACACCTTAATTACACTCCAAAAGGCAGCTATGTGACTAAACTTGCCCACACTTGGGTATTAGGTGAGATTGAGAATGGTTCAGTCTCATAACCAGTTTCCGGAGTGACACTATTATATTTGACTCTTCGAACATAATAGTGGCATCCTTTTATTACTCTCCTCAAACAAAATGTTTTACTGTTTCCTACTTTCTCCAAAATCCAAGTAGTTCAATTTCTGTTTAGATCATGGAATCATTTTGTGATTTCTGTTTCTATGAATAATTTCTAGTTTTACATTTTTGGTTTCCGTGATTGTGCATTTTACTTTCGTTTTCTTTGCCTTGTTTTCACTTTGACTGATTAGTTTGAGTCTCTTTCACTTAGTACCTTATAAGGTAATGGGAATAACAAAATAAAAGATGATGGACAACTACCTCTATTTTTTCTCAAAACAATGCTCCATGTATTAGTGTGGTTTGATACCAACGGAATTACATATCGATGATTCTGTTCATTTTTACTTAGCACCCCCAATATGCTCTGTTTAATTGGTTCTTAAATGTTTATCTGCTTGAGTAGACCCTGAAGGTATAGCCAATGCACAAAAATCCCTCGGATTAGGACAAGAAGAGAGAGTTCGCAAAGTTCGTTGAGCGACTCGTCAACCGCTTTCAGCATCTTTTGAAGTAAAGTGCTAGCTTTGTACTTAAAGTTCTTTTGCAGTTTATGTATAACTGGAAACTTAAGATAAACCTGATCTGTTAAATGCAAATTTGTTTTTGTTGCTTAGAGGTGTTTGATTATGATTGTAATTTCAGCAGATCGATAAAATTCATGTTCTGTGTTTTGCAATTACTTGAGCAACATCAGCGAATGAGAGTTTTTTTTAGATGTTTTGAGTTTGGTGCTTGTTATATGCTTACTCGGTCATTAGATCACCATTTTTTGATCAATGGTTAATATTGAATAGGGGTATTTGTAGAATTTATTTTTTTGCATTAAAAAAAATCCTCCCACAATTATAGCATACACAATCTATTTCCGGATTTGTTGCCTATTTTTTTTCCAATTTGGTTTTTTAATTTTTTGATTTCATGCTTTTATTTTCCTTCCTTTTAGATTATATTTATATTTAGATGATTCATAATTCAATTTGTAAAACATTCAATATTATTTTACTCTAATTATTCATCATCATGGATCCAGAAAATTCGAATTCAAATATAGAATATGATTTAATTTTTATTATACCGCTATTTTTTTTAGTAATATCACTATTTCTTTTTACTTCACTATTCATCATCATGGGTTTAATTTTTATTTAGTAATATTACTATTTTTTTTTATTGTATTACATGATATAGAAAATACAATTTTTTCTCGTGTTCACGGTTAAGTCTGCTTCACAGAAACCACCGGATAGTTTTCTCCATAGTATCGAAAGTATGATGGAGAGTAATAATACTCATCAGTTTCATATGATATTTTATTTTTCATGTAATGCCATTTAATGTTTCTATGTTGAGTTAGTATTCATAAACTCTTTATTTTATTATTATAGGTTTTCCTTACAACTTGACGATATTTCCTCTTGGAGTTCTTTGATATTGAATTTAATTGTTTAAATTCAACAACACTGATTTTTATGGGTTTTTGCATTTTAGTGTTTGATTTTTTTTATTTGAAATAAATTTGTTGATAAAATAAATAGTCAATCAATTAGATTAGAATCAATCTCATAAAATAAAGAATAAGTATCTCTAAATTATTTATAACATATTAATATTACTTGATTGTATATAACATAATATGCATGGTGATACTTAGTTTTGTTGTTTTTATATAATACCACAGTAGTTGAGATGATGACATACTTATCATACCCACAAATACCATGACACGTACAATTATGGATTTTAATATTACTTGATTTTTACTATGCCACATGTCTTAATGCAATATATTAAAATGATGGCAATCTTTTAGCATAGATGATATACTTCTTATCTTGAATTTATTTTGAAATAATATATGATTGTTTGAATTTTGCTATAGCATATTGGGATATATTGTTATTTTTGTTTATTCCTTCTCATAGTAGGAAGTTTTTTTTTATTGATTTTAATTTCTAGTGTGGTATGAATACACAAGCAATTTAATACCATTATATCCTAGTTGCATGGATTTCTAAAAGATCCAATGATAAAATCAATATAATATTATAAAGAATAAGTATCTAAAAATCATGTCTAACAATTATAAGTCATTCATCTAATCTTGTCTTTTTTGTCTATTTTCTTGACGATTATCTTTGCTTTTGATTGCCTTAATTGTTTTTCTTCTTCAATCTTTTCGAGATCCTCCTACCTTACATTCTCACATTCTCTAAATCATCAATCCTCTCTACTAAGCATTGTCATGCTCCTGTATCCTTTTATTTGGATCTTGCAATGGATAACATGCTTTGGTACTTGTCGGTTAAAATAATAACACTTAGATATGCAAAGACAATACCAACGCACACTAATATGTGGTATTTCATATCTCTTTAATGGATACCACGATACGAAAGTATTATATAAAATACAATGTGAATATTATGTGTATTTCTAATTAAAAAATGGATACTAATAACACGAATATATTATTTCCCTTACATCCCTTTATCTAAGACCCATTTACTTTTGCACAAAGTTTAAGGAAAATTCAAACACGTCTCACAAAAAAAGTTTTTCCTCCAATTTTTCTTACTTAATTTGGCAAAATGGGAATAAAAAAAGGGATTTTCATTTTGGGAAAATGGTTCTTAGATTAAGGGATGGAGGGAGTATGTGTATTTCAGATAACAAAATGGATGTCACTAAATGTATATAGTATGTGTATTACAAAAACACAAAATACTACTAAATAAAATACACACAAATTATAAAGAATATCTAAATGTTATTATTATTTCGATGAAGTTGGAGCTTTTTATCTTATTCATCCTATTATTCAACACATTATTCATTAGATTGGACAAAAAAATTGAATCTTTTCAATGTTTATCAAATACATACGGTTCAAAACTAAATTATTATTAAATCTATGAATTGGGTTCAAAGCTTCATTTTTAAACGCTCTTTTACTATATCTAACTACTCCCTAAATCATGTTTTACTAATTCAAACATCAACCAATGAAACAATTAATTCTAACAACTCAATACTTTAATTGTAAAAAAATCCATTCAACATAGTATTATCAAACCCATTCAACATAATATTATCAAACAAACAACACAATATTTTAATGGTTCGAAAAAATATCTACACTTTTAGTGTTCTTCTTCATTTTTTTGTAATTTCGGCTTGATAACTGCTCTTCAAATTCACTTTGTATCAATGGAATCGTATTCTTACAACTTTTGTGGGATTGCGTGGCTTGTTTTTATATTTTGGAAAGATTTTAATTTTATTATATCATTCAATTGGAGAATTTGAGTTCAAGAAGAAAAATAATTATTGATTTGTGGGTGGAGGCGAAATTGAGGGGAATAGGGGATTTTAATTTTCTATATTTAATAAAAATGTATTTTTTCATTCTACCTATGTAAGCATGAAAGTTTTCATAATATTAATATTAATGGTATTTTAAGAGTACTAAAAACAATTGTTATTTTCTTGAGATATAAATATGATCATTGTCATTGTATCATTGATAGAAGTAGTAAATTACTCAGTTGTACATTTACAAATAAACGATGTTATGTCCTCTAATTAGAGGAAGGGTGAGGTAGATGTAAAATACTAAAATTTGAAGAACGTAGAATTTTCAACGTTATTTTTTCCTTGTCTTTTTAAATTTTGATATGCTAATTAAGTTATTATAAGTCTACCTTTAATTATTTGCTTAATTTTATCTAGGCACTTGACCTTTTGCCAATTTAAAACACCTTTTAAATAAGCACCTGAACTTCTCAACCTTTCAAGTAGGCATATGTGGTGCATTTTTGGCACCTGAACTTTTCAAAATCATGGCACCTATACTTTTCAAAGACCAAATCAAATTTTAGAAGGACAATTTAGTCAAACAATATCCAAATAACTCACCCGTTATATTTAATCAACTACATCACTTTTTTAACTCACCCACTGTACATTATTTGATGACACTTAACTTTTTCATATTTAGTTAAAAACCTCACCTCTCACCCATTCCCATGGTCTTTGACTAACGCCCCCCCTCCTCGTCTCACACCACCCCAAAACAATTCCATTCAAACTTAGAAATACATAAACAATGAAATCTTGTTGTTGTGCTCAATTTTCTCAAACTGAGAAACCAACCTCCTTCATAAAAAATAATCTACCAAAAATCAGATAATGGAGCTCACTCAAACTGAGAAACCATCAAATTCAACTCACTCAAATCTGCTAGGCACAACATTAAAAGAGAGAGCACTAGTTGATCAATGGTTGGAAGTCGAAGCACACAACTTCAACAATTTGGTATACACAATAGTTTTGAGATCATGGTCTTGTCAAGAATGGGACAGGGAACAACATGAAACTAGTTGGTATTGCCAATAATTCATTTTCTTGATAAAATTCTCGGGTGGTATTGATTTTATGTTAATATGTAGAACAAGTAAAGCGTCAGTGGTTTCTATGCTCTGTTCTCATATATGTCCTTCACCAATCATTAACCCTTTGTTTTTCCGACATTTCTTTCAAATTGTTCGGAAAGAAGACAATGATAAAGATTGTATTTTTTGCAAAATTGTTAGTCATAAGCTCCTTCGAGGCGACTCCAATCAAGCAGGCTCTTGTTTTGTTTAATTATGATTCAATCGGACAAGGAAGAAATTAATGGTTTGCTTCTTGATCTTCATCACCTTAACGAAGAAACCAAATCCGCCATTCTCCGCCATTTTCCGGCTACCTCAACTTTTTTATGTTTGGTGGGGTGGGGGTGTAAGGTTGAAGATGATGTGTTAAAGAATGGGCAAGCAAGTAGTTAAAGAATGATGTAGAAGCCGAAGTTAGATATAAGGGGTGAGTTATTTGGATGTTGTTTGACTAAATTGTCCTTCTAAAATTTGATTTGGTCTTTGGTGCGCACAGCGCCTATGATTTTGAAAGTTCTAATGCAAAAAATATACCACAGTTTTACTTGAAAGGTCAGAAGTTTAGATATCATATTTGAAAGATTGGCAAAAGATTAGGTGCCTATATGAAATTAATTCTTAATTATTTGTTCTTTTGTTTAATGATACCATCAATGCAAGGAGGTCATGTGATCAAGGTTTTGATTTTTCGTAAATAACAAGATATGAAAATTGGAAAATATGTCTTGTGGAATAGTTGGATACATCTAGAAATGAACAAATAATTTAAACTAAAATGACAAATAGTAAAAAAGAATGAGGTATTATGATTATTTCCCCCCACAAATGTTTTAGATTACAATTTTCAGATTAAAATGAAATAAAATTAAAGCAATACATGCTCTATGGAAGATTGTTTTCCAATGTAAATGCAGCCAAACAGATAAAGTATGGAGTAACCGTATGCATTTGATTCTCATTGTTTCCTCAAGTTCAAACACTTTTGTCCCTACGTTTGATCACAAGAAAAATCAGAATTCATCTGTAAGTTAAAAGATTATTCACTTAAATTTTAATAATTGAATTTTTAAATTTTAAACTCAAATATTTTTTTATATATTATGATAATATTTGATGAAAATATCAAATGATAGTATTTTAACATTCTTTATTTGTGCTAAATACCTGCTAATTTTGATTCAAATCAGTAGTGAATGTTAATTAAGGTTAAAAATATGTTAATATTCATCATTTAATTTAAAATCTAATCACTTAGTAATTTTTTATTGGGCGGTGGGAGTAACTTAGAAGGAATCGACAAACAAAAAAGGTTTTTTTTTAAATCATTCTGTTTATGAATTAGTTATTGCTAGCTAAAATAAGGTAAAGACGATTTGTAAATCATTTCTATTATTAAATTGATTTGTTAAACTCATAATCTATTTTTGAGACTTTAATTTGTTCTTGCTCACAGATAGTAACACAAATCATATTTTTTATGGATTACAAAAATCAATATATAATACTCATAAAAAATAGTTAAGGAATGTTTAAAAGCTAAACGTTTCCTAATCTTAAGCTTATCACATCTTTTAAATCTTACGTACTTTCGAGTAACACTGCACCTTTAAAACAAAAACAAAAATTAACCCTTTGATTAATTAGTTGAGGATCAACCTTGCCGGCCATAAATTACAAAGAAGCCTACATCATCCCATAATGTCAAATAGATTAGTGTTGCGTACGTATATTCTCTGAGTTTACAATAAACAGTTGGTTTTAGCAACAACAAATTAAAAAATAAACATTTTTATTTTTTCCTTTTACAACATTTGATGACAATGTAGTGAAAACTGCATATTATTTTGTCTTTTTCTTTTCAAAAACTATATAAGCATCTCTTATGTGAAGGTCCGGTAACACTAAATCAATGTTTTTCCCTAATTCTCATTTTCCATTTGCTTACTTCTAATAAAAATTTAAAAATTGATTTTTTTCAGGGTGATATCATCTTGCAGGTTAGTTGAGATATGATTTTAGCTCATCCATAAGTCATATTAATAGTTTATATGCTTTAGGGTTGATTGAAAATGTGTACAAGTTATGATATTAGTTGAATCGTAGTAATATCTTGTAGATGTTCACTTAAATTTAATCACTCAATCATTGATTAAGTAATACAGATTTTGTTAGCTGACACGGTGATCATAATTATTATAGTCGGGTGCAATGTGTATATATATGGAAGACTATTATATTTAGAATATACTGTATTACATAAAATATTTAAGTCAATGAGTGCTTTCTGGAGGGTGATTGACTAAGATTTTTCTTTGAGGTTTATAAGGAAGCATGTGTTCACTAATTTTGTTTTTTTAAGTAATCTTACTTT
Organism: Lithospermum erythrorhizon; assembly: GCA_019722365.1. Taxonomy (NCBI): domain Eukaryota; kingdom Viridiplantae; phylum Streptophyta; class Magnoliopsida; order Boraginales; family Boraginaceae; genus Lithospermum; species Lithospermum erythrorhizon. Next base: position 47,263 of record JADFUC010002017.1, on the reverse strand, counting down.
TTATGAGGGATTTGAAAATTTAAGCTTATAAGGTCATATGATAATAATGTAAATGACAAGGGCACTATACTTGTGTCTTTTGTTTGTGTTTAGTTGTATCTTTTGGAATATTTTTTTATGATGAGGGCCACTGAGGGGTTATTTGATATTTTACATATAAAAAAAATTCATAAAAAAACTCCACCAACAGCTCCACTATGTCAGGATGTACATGCAAAAAACCTACACCAAACAACACCTAAATATGAGTTTTAGTTTGATGTGGTGCAATGTAATGTACTAATGTTCAATTTACAAAAATCTCATCTATGAGATGTTGTGTCATTTCTAAAATATAATTTGCTAGAATACATAGTAATGAGCTAATGATATAAAATTCATAATTGTTAGTATTTTAATGATTTTTTTTAGTAAGGACGATTTAAGGATGAATTGGATATTAATTTTTTTGTTTTGAGAACACTGTGTTTAAAATTTATTGTAGCATATTGTATAAACTCTTATCATATCTACTCATATATATGTAAATTATATATAGCATGTTGTATAAAGTCTTATGATAACAAACACCCTCTTAGTTATATACATATTAGCATATTTGGCATACCATTAAATTGAATTTAAATTTTTTTTTTTCTTTCTAATTTGCCAACTTTTGGTGTTAAAAAAAATGTTAAAAAATAGACATCGATGATGTCTTTGCATGTTGGACTTGGTACATAATTAAAAGACCTGCCTTTTAAATGTTTGTGTCTTTTGATTAAAATCTCATATGTTTTAATATAAAAAAAAGTTTAAGCCACATTAAAGAAATGAAATGTAGATTTCATCCTCATTATTTGTTTTAAAAATAAATCCGTTTAAAAAAAATTAATGAATATAGTTTTACATATTGAAGACTTAGTTTGACATCTTTGCTCTCAAGCTCGTGTAGTCATTGATTACGTACGATATCTATATTAAGAATTAAGTACTATGATTATATAGAGTTGTTCATCTAGATTTTGGTAATTAAGCTTGCAATTATGCATTAAATTTACAGGCAGTAAAATGGCAAAAAGATCAGTGGATGATCACTTCTCAAAGCTACATCCAAACTTTCCAGTTGATACAAGTATTGCAATCCTAGGTGGAGGTCCAAGTGGTTTATCAGCTGCTTATGCATTATCTAGGCTTGGTTACAATAATGTTACTGTTCTTGAAAAATATCACATGGTTAGTGGCATGTGTGAATCAGTAGATATTGAAGGTAAGGATCCAAGAAACTATACATATCTTTCATTTCATGTGGTTTTCGTTTTTGTTACTTATCGTCCCCTTCCCACGTAAGGATCATGTCCTGTTACCACTAGAGCAATTCGATGTTCTCAGTTTCCTGTTCTTTTGTTTGTAAAGCGACTCAAATGTGCCTAAGATTATTTTATTGAAAATGTGCAGGGAAGATTTATGATCTTGGAGGACAAGTTCTTGCTGGAAATAGTTCCCCTACTATTTTCCACTTGGCTAAAGAAACTGGATCAGAATTAGAAGACATGGATTCACACAAACTTGCACTCATTGATAGTTCTACAGGGAAATATCAGGACATGCAAGTTGCAGATGAATATACATCTCTCATATCACTAACTTTAGATCTCCAGGTAAATATCTGTTTCTATTTGTGACATTAAATTGTTCTTTTTTGCTTTACATTCAAGGGCAAAGTTCTCTCCTCTATGCAGGAGAAGGCGAGCAATCTAGGACGAATTGGAGTCCATGCCATGAGTGATTTAGCTGCTGATATAGCTCCTGAATTTTTGGAGAGTAATAAAATTGCATCTCTTCCTAAATCTGTAGTTTGTGGTTATACTGCGTCAGGGTATGGATTCATTGAAGACATGCCTTATGCTTATATCCACGAGTTCATTAAAACATCGATGGCTGGAAAGATACGTCGGTTTAAGGGAGGGTATGGTAACATGTGGAAAAGGCTGAGCGATTCTCTGCCTGTCAAAGTACTTTGCAACACCGAAGTATTGAAAGTGAAGCGTGATACATTTGGTGTAAAGATCGACGTCAGAGATAGTAACAGAGAAACCCAGACTATGGATTTTGACAAGATCCTTATATCTGGGGCATTTCCTTTTAGAACTGGAAAGACATACAGATCACCATGTTTGCAATTAGAAGGTCCGGTGACATTTTCACTGTCGTTTATGTTTAGGCCAAGTACCTTCTAATTTGGTATACTGATACTGTTGTTGCCTGCAGATTGTGAAGAAAACAGAATACTGGATGAGAGCAAGATAGAAAAGGAGTTGTTTAGTAAAGTCCAAACAATTGACTATTACACAACAGTTTTGAAGATCAAAGGGCTTGAACATATGCCAATAGGATTCTACTACTTCGAGGACTTCATATATAATCCTTCCACCATAGGAAATCCAGTTGCGATGCAAAAGTTTTATGCGGATACTGATGTCTTTCTTTTTTGGTCATACGGGGACTCCGCCCACATCAATGCAGATGCTGTCACAAAGCTTGCAATTGACGCAGCAACAAGAATAGGAGGAGAAGTCGAGACAGTAGTTCTGAAAAGGCGGTTCAAATATTTCCCTCATGTTAGAAGTGAAGGTATAATTTACTTAATGATAGACTCCCTCCTTCCCATTTTGATTGTCATATTTTCCTCTTCTAGGTAGTAGCTAGATTTCCTTAAGTAGAAAGGTAATATCCTACTGTTTGTTGATCACAGATATGAAGGATGGTTTCTATGAGAAGCTAGAAGAAGAAGTACAAGGAAAGAATAATACTTTCTATGTAGGTGGTCTAATGGCATTTGAATTAACAGAGAGAAATTCCTCTTATTCCATGGCTCTAGTACGCAAGCACTTCGCAAATGACCATCCATTACCAAAATATCCATATGTCAAGGTACAAAAATGTCCTCTTTGTTAGATCAAATCTCTACTTTCATTTCATCAGTCTAATTTGTGTGCAATCTTACTTGAACTTTTCTTCCAGAGATTGCTTCCATTACGCTCTCATTGGCACAACGGACTTCCAAACAAATGGGGGGAAACGGTAGAGCTTGACTTTCCTGATTTGTCTAGCCTGGACGCGTATCTAGAGCATTGGGGAACACATGAGACCACAGCCAACAAAATTCTTTACACATGGCTTAATGAAGATGCTGAAGTTGGGATAAGAAGGACGTATAAAGAACTTCATACAAATGCTTCTTGCATTGCTCAAAAGCTCTTAAAAAATCAGAAACCGTCTCTGATGCCTGGTGATAGAGTTCTCCTTGTATATGTTCCAGGTCTCGATTTTATTGATGCATTTTTTGGATGTATAAGAGCCAGATTGTTGCCCGTCCCAGTTATTCCACCTGATCCACTTCAAAGAGGGGGGCAAGCACTTTTGAAAATTGAAAATATTTCTAAATCATGCAATGCAGTAGCTATATTGTCAACTGTGGGATATCATACCGCTGTACGAGCAGGATTCGTGAAGAGTTTGATATCATTATCTAATAAAAACCAGAACACTTCTGGTCGTTGGCCTGATATTCCTTGGTTGCACACTGATACTTGGATAAGAAACTCTAAAGCTAGTCATCTGGATCATGTGGAGTTCAATTTAGAACCTCTGGCGAAAGATATATGTTTCCTTCAGTTTACTTCCGGATCAACAGGAGATGCTAAAGGAGTCATGATAACACATGGTGGATTAATTCACAATGTAAAGTTGATGAGAAAGATATATAGGAGCACCTCAAACACAGTTCTCGTCAGTTGGCTTCCACAGTATCATGACATGGGATTAATTGGTGGTCTTTTCACTGCTCTTGTTAGCGGAGGAACTGCAGTATTGTTTTCTCCAATGACATTTATCAAGAATCCTCTCATGTGGATTGATACTATTTCTAAATACAAGGGTACTCACAGTGCTGGCCCCAATTTTGCATTTGAACTTGTTGTCAGGAGAATGGAGCTTCACAAGGACAGTGTCTGTAATTTTGATCTTTCCTCCTTGATCTTTCTCATGGTTGGTGCTGAACCTGTGAGGCACCAAACTTTAAGGAGATTTATTGACTTAACTGCCCCTTTAGGCCTTTCTGAATCGGTGATAGCTCCAGGTTATGGATTGGCTGAAAATTGTGTGTTTGTCAACTGTGGTTATGGAGAAGGAAAACCTATTTTGGTTGATTGGCAGGGAAGGGTCTGTTGTGGCTATCCTAGTAACAACAATGAAGATATTGATATTAGAATAGTGGATCAAGAAACCGGTGAGGAGCACAAAGACTCGGGAAAGGAAGGAGAGATATGGATAAGTAGTCCAAGTGCAGGAGTAGGATACTGGGGCAAGGAAGAACTGAGCCAGAAAACTTTCCAGAATAGCCTCACAGATTTACCTGGAAAGGTATACACGAGAACTGGAGACCTGGGTCGCGTAATTGATGGAAATTTGTTCATCACTGGAAGAATCAAGGATCTTGTCATAGTAGGTGGCAGGAATATCTACTCAGCAGACATTGAAAAAACAGTTGAAAACTCTTCAGAACTCTTGCGTCCAGGATGTTGTGCAGTCATTGGGGTTCCTGAGGAAACTTTGATATCAAAAGGGATATCAGTACCAGAATTTTCTGAACAGGTTGGTTTAGTTGCTATAGCCGAAGTTAAGGATGGAAAACCTCCTAGTAGAGATGTCGTTGAGCAAATCCAGGCAAGGGTTGCAGAAGAACATGGTATTAGTTTGGCTTCTATTAAGTTCATCAGGCCAAAGACGATCAGTAAAACCACTTCTGGAAAGATTAAAAGATATGATTGCCTCAAACAGTTCAGTGATGGGACACTGAATCTGGTTCCAGAGCCAATAATGAAAAGACGAACATTACTACGCTCTTTCACTACTGGCTCTTGTAGAGAAGGTAATACACCCCGGAATAATGTGAACAGGACTGAGCCTCTACCAAACCGAAAAGAAGAATCTAGTAATGACATTGTAGAGTTCTTAAGAAAACTTGTATCGGAGATAACAGAAATCTCTATTGACAAGATCTCGACCACTGAGAGTTTGGTGTCATATGGAATTGATTCTATTGGTGTTGTTAGAGCAGCTCAAAAGCTTTCGGATTTTCTTGGAGTGCCTGTTGGTGCAGTTGATATATTCAGCGCAACTTGCATTGATGATTTAGCAAGCTTCTCAAAGAACCTTGTACTGAAGTCTAAACCTGGAAATTCATCAACTCCATCTCAAGCAGAATTCGAGAGCACTCATCTTGAGGTGGATAACCGAAGTTCAATATTCCGCAAGCTAGTTCTTTTGGCATCACAAGTGCTCGGTCTGACATATGCTACCGGCTTGCTAATCCTTCCATCTTATATATTAGTATCTTTGTTCTTTAATCTGATATTGAGCTGTCAAACCATCCATGGGGCTGTCCCTTGGGCCACTTACTTAATCTCCCTTTCGGTGGCACCTCTTGTTTGGATGGTCTGCATATTTGCAACCTGTATCTCCATTGGCATCCTCGGAAATTCATTTCTGCAACCAAATTATGCCCTCACCCCAGAAATTTCTGTTTGGTCTCTTGACTTCGTCAAATGGTGGACTCTATATAAGGCTCAAGAGATTTCATCAAAAGTTCTAGCAGTACATTTGAGGGGAACAGTGTTCTTGAGTTACTGGTTCCAACTGCTGGGAGCTAAAATTGGTTCATCTGTTCTACTAGATACTATTGATATCACGGATCCAGCTCTGGTGTCCATTGGAGATGGAGTTGTGATAGCAGAAGGAGCACTGATTCAGAGCCACGAGGTGAGAAATGGCGTCCTGAGTTTCCTGCCAATAAAAATTGGAAGAAATTCTTCGATAGGTCCGTATTCTGTAGTTCTGAAGGGCAGCACGGTAAGGGAAGGAGGCGAGCTCCCAGCTTTGCAAAAGGCAGATGCATTCATCCCTGGTTCTAGGCTAGGCATATCAAGAACCATCCACAAGGTAAAGCTCTCAATTCTGCCAAATATATGTTCTTAAAAGATTTAGCCTTTAATTACCAAATTTCTTTCATATGTTAAAATGCATTTATATGTTCAAAACTGAAAATTTAGAAAATTAAAAGATTTTTATCTGGTTTTTAATTGAAGCTTCAAATTTATTATTTTCAGGAAAAAGTTTATCATCACTGCATACAAACTATGATTGAATTTATTATTTAGAATCCTACATTTTAAAACCCACCAAATTTATAACAAATTGTTTTATTTTATGTATATGCTTTATTGCATGCTAATATTTACATAGCTTACTGAATGTTTTATTGATAAATTTTCAATTCAGGATCCAGGAAACCAAGCTATCAATCACCTCTGTGGCATTTACATGATTGGATTATTGAGCACTTTATCAGCAGCTTTATGTTACTGCCTGTACATCTGGCTGTCTCAAAGTTATCTATCAGTGGAGCATTTTTCATTTCTCTGTATAGCAGGAGCTTTCCACTGGCTTCCTTTCTCAATGATGGTATTAGCGACCATGACAACAACTGCCATGTCGAACCCCATGACCTTTGCTATTGGTGTTGCTTCAGCATACCTAGCTCATGGGGTGATGCTAATCTTTCTTACCTCGATTATGAATACCATTTTGTCTAGAGATCAAGAATCGGAACAAGGTCAACAAAGAGCATGGCTAAGACATAGACTCTCTATAGCATGTCATCTTCGATTTGCTAAGCTTCTTTCTGGAACTGAAGCATTCTGCATTTACTTAAGGCTCTTGGGAGCCAAAGTAGGAAAATATTGTTCCATTAGAGCTATCAACCCAATTTTCGACCCAAGTCTCTTATCACTAGGCAATGGTGTGCATCTAGGTGACTTCAGCAGGATAATCACAGGTTTCTATTCACATGGATGCTTCAATAGTGGAAACGTAGAGGTCCATGATAATTCAGTGATTGGGAGTCAAAGTCTTGTCCTTCCAGGTGCAGTTGTACAAGATGATGTTGTTCTTGGAGCCCTTTCAATTGCTCCAGCAAACTCAGTTCTCCGAAGTGGTGGTATTTATGTCGGATCAGAAAATCCTCTCATGATCAAGAACAAAAACCAATTCTTGGATGAACGTATAGATATGATGGACAAGACATACAAGAAGATTGTCGGTAATTTAGCTGCAAATTTGGCTGCAACAACTTTGAAGGTTAAAACAAGATACTTCCACCGGATTGGAGTTAGTGGAAAGGGTGTATTGAAAATTTATGACGATATTGAAGGATTTCCTGATCACAAGATTTTCTGCCCTGGGAAGAGCTATCAAGTCATTGTCCGACACAGTAACAGTTTGAGTGCTGATGATGATGCAAGAATTGATGCACGTGGAGCAGCAGTGCGAATACTTTCAGATGATACGAAGGATGCAACTTCATTACTTGATTTGACACTGAAAACAGGCAATTCTTTTTATGCTCGAACTATTTCAGATTTCGCAACATGGCTTGTCTGTGGACTACCAGCCAGGGAGCAGCATGTGAAGCGAATGCCTCACATCCGTGATGCAGTATGGACATCTCTCCGGAATGCAGACTCATATGCTGATATGCACTACTACTCCAACATCTCTAGGCTGTTCCGATTCACGAATGGACAGGAAATGTATGTCAAATTCAAACTCCGTCCTTCTGACCAAACCATTAGTGAAGAATCTGGTAAGGTTGAGCCAACTAGTATCCTTCCTCCAGAAACAGGTGCAATTCCAAGGGACAGTAATGACATGCGCCCTTTGCTTTTCCTTGCTGATGAATTTGAGAAACGTGTGAGTTCCCCTAATGGCGTTCACTACATTTTCCAGCTACAAATCCGCCCTGTACCTAATGATGAAGCTGAGAAAGATATTGCACTTGACTGCACTAAACCATGGGATGAAAATAAGTTCCCGTTGATAGACGTAGGTGAAATAAGACTTGATCACAATCTCTCAAGGGAAGTATCTGAACAATTGGAGTTCAATCCTTTCCTCAGGTCTCCTGAGGTTGATATCATACCAGCAACATCGGCCTCCCAAAGTGCCTCCATCGATCATGGTCGTTCATTGGTGTATGAAATATGCCAATATTTGAGGAATGGAAAACCACTTCCAGAGGCCTGGAGGATGTTCATTGAGCAGTCGGATGTAAAAGTTGATCTTTCGGGTTGTCCAATTGCATCGGTATCATCAATGAAGAAGAAAGATTTATCCGAAGTCACACTAGCAAGAACCAAGTCCCAGACAGCTTGGTCCATATTAGCTCAGCCTTTGCTGCAGACCTTTCTGCCTTACTTTCTCTTGGCATACGTGATCTATTCGCCTATGAACTGGCTGCTTCGTGCAAAAGAGACCATGAAGTATCCACTGCATTTCCTGCTTCCAATATTCTGGATATCTTCCGGTCTCTTGGCAGCATTGGCTTGTGTTTTCTTGAAATGGATTCTTGTTGGAAAGAAGAAAGACGGTGGAACTGTTAAAATCTGGAGCAAAGCGGTTCTTCTGGACACCATTTGGCAGGCATTTCGAACAGTAGTTGGCGAATATTTCATGGAGATGACGAGTGGCTCATCTCTTTTCGTGCTTTGGATGAAACTCATGGGCTCTAACGTCGATTTTGGTGTCTATGTCGATAGTATGGGAGCATTGTTGAATCCTGAAATGGTGGAGATCGAAAATGGTGGGAGCGTAGGACGAGAAGCATTGCTGTTTGGACATATATATGAAGGGGAAGGAGGGAATGTCAAGTTTGGGAAGATTACAGTCGAAGAAGGCGGTTTCGTTGGAAGCAGAGCAGTAGTGATGCCTGGAGTAGTAGTTGAGTGTGATGGCAATCTTAGTTCTCTATCTCTAGCCATGAAAGAAGAAATTATCAAGTAATTGGATTATAATTGTCATACATTATGGTTTAAACTACTGGTTAGAAATCTGTTGTCTAGTGAATAATTAACAACCTTGATTGTTGTTCACATGTAGAACACTCGGATTATCAACTACTTTGAAAGGAAAATAAAACATCCATGAAAAGTCAAAGAAAGAAATAGAGTTGCATTCTATGTAAAAAGGTAACAGAAACAGGTTCTAAATAAAACATAAAAAGCTTCCTTTTTATAAAACTAGCAGTGTGATAGGTGCATTTCACGCGATATCATCAAGTATAAAATATATCTTTATATAATTTTTTAAAATAAATAGATAAAAAAATAGGAAAAAAAAATCATGATAGGAATAAACTTGATTAATTAATACATTGCTAACTTTTTTATTAAAATTCTTAAAAAGAAATATCAATTTAAAATTATCATTTTTTTTTCATTTGTTACGAAAAATTAAACAATCTCTTGCTTTTCATTTATTATTATGTCTTTGTTTACTTTGTTGAATCTCTAGTTTTATTATTTGTAATATTTAAGCATATCTTCATATCGCTTATAAAAAGCTCTCCATAAATAAATTATTTTCATATAAAATTATGAATTACTTTATCATCAAGCACATTGATATATAACTTTAATTAGATAGGTTAAACCTAATATCATCAAATAAAATCCTAATCTATATAATATTAATCCTCATGTCTAAGAAAACAAACAAGTAATAAAATAAATTAATAATCAACGTGTAATGAATGTTACACAAGAGTGCCTTTTTGTTTGTTCTATTTATACTGCCATTAAAACTTAAACATTATATTACTACTTCATATTTATTGATTTCAATCTTAGATTTTAAATAATTCGAAAGTAACATTCATGTTTCCTATATATAGATATTGTATATAGATAATAAGTGAGTGCTAGTATATTGAATAGATTTTTTACTTTATATGTACAAATAATGTTTTATAAATTCATTATCGAAGAAAGCAAAAATAATATATATATAAATGCATATAATCAAATATTTCAAATTGAATAATCGCTCTTCTTTCATATAAAAATTAATTATATATTATTTTTATAGGATTCAATTTTTCATTCAATATTAATTAATAACCAATCGTGTAGAAAAGATATATTTGTTATATCATGTTGTAAGAAGAAGATATAATGACACAACAAATAAAGTATTTTTTCTTCAATTTATGCTCAAGTAAACAATAATGTTTAAATTTGATCACTTACAACATGAAAATAGTTATTTAAATTCTTTTATTAGAAAAATATATTTCAATTTCTCATTCAATAATTCATCCGCTCCAAATTTAACTCCGATCATGGTAAATCAAAAATTTCGCCTTTCATTATAAAGGATTTCAACTTTTATCTTGATCTTTGCACTTTTTTCCTTAATAAAATACTTTTATTTTTAAGATTTTTGATGCATTTTTTAGATATATTAATATTATCTACCCCCCTTAACAAAGTATTTTTTATCCATCATCATAAATTGAATGATGAGTATTAATTAATAACCACCAGATGTGTATATATTTATTACTACCATGTTGTAAGAAGAAGACATAATGACGAATTGTAATTATTTTAATTTGGAAGGAACAATTTAGTTTTAATTCTAACAAAAAATGGAAGAAACAACCATCTCTTAACACACATTTATTAAATCATAAGTTAAATAAGATATATAGATTAATTATTTACATCTTATTATTATCTTTATTATCATAATTGTATTAATTATTAGTATTGAATTGTATTAAATTCATATGTAACTCCAAATAATGAATTGAATATTATTAGCAACTCCAAATAATAATGTCTTGAGTCATATGTAATCTAGTTTAATCTTTTTCTCAAAAAATAATTACTTGTATTGAATTATATGAGAGCAATGAATTAATTGCATAAGTTACTACATGTATTACTAATGATTCTTACATTTGTATCTAATTCTATTAATCTTAATGATTAATGAGCAATTGTGATAATAAATATACAATAAGACGCAGATACTTAAATTTTAGTTTAAACATTTTAGTTGGAAGAATAGTATGTTCTTAATAAAATGGAAAGAATCATTATTTCTTATCTAAACTTTAAATATAAAATAGATATTATTTTAATCATGTTAAATCATATATTTTATTCAAGTTTTATGAGTCAATAATTATCAGGATAATAAAGATAATAATTAGATGCATATAATTAATTTTAGTGTGAATCTAATGATGTCCTTAATAAGAAAATGAAAAGATGACGCTTTTATCTTAAATTTTTAGAATTTATATAAATATGTATATTTTAATCATGTTTGGAATCAAATATCTTTTGTTTGAGTTTTATTTTAAAATAAAGTCTAACGTTATACCATTTTATTTATGATTTAATTTCCAGAATATCATTGTAATATTCATATTATGTTTAATAATAATATATTAAATAATAATATTAGAATACATAAACTCTTGGTATTTTTATCAACTATAAAATAATTGTTATTATTAAAAGTGTACTTTTTTTAATTTTGATATTATATTATTACTATTTGTGAATTAATGTCTAATACCCAGAGTACTGGGAGGGCATCGTTGGGACTACGAGTCCGCATGTTCTTTGTTTTTAATGACGACTTAAACATTGATTTACTATCTAACATATGCTTAAGTGATTTAATTCATAGGTATAGTTAGAAAGGTGCTTGTCGGACTCAAAGCTGACATCGATATCAAACAAGCACAATATCAAGGCATCGAAGACAACGAAGAAATGTCATGAGCTTCAAGGTGATTTTTGCAATGCCAAAATATGAGTATGGTGAGACAGGTAGTTGTTAATCAAATCTCACACAAAGCTTCAAAGGGCACGGCGGATGGGCTAAATAAGATCGGCCCAATCTACCGGTCATGAAAGGACAAGAAGAAAAGTTCACGAAGAATCAAGATGTGAAGAGATTTGAAGTTCGACGCAAGCCGAAGGACAGTAAAAGGTGGCTCGAATCTTTACTTACTTCTTTTCCTTTTGGATCTTGATTGAAGTTCTTATTTAAGATATTTTTCAAATCATTTTTTACTAAAAAGATCTTAACTGCTTTCAATATTTTTAAGAATATTGTCAAAATAAAATATTTTGAAAATCTTAATGTGTATAAAACTGTGCTCAATTCATTTTATTAAAGGGTTTGAAAAGAGCTTTCCAACGCTTTTGAATCGGCCTTCCAATCGGAGCTATAACGGCTGGAATGCGATGGCTCAGTGGGTCTCGATGAGGTCTCGATGACTGCCGTTTTTTGTCATTGCTTAGACCCCATCGAGACCCAGGCTCTCGACGAGGTCTCGGAGGGTGTCAAAACTAGCCGTTTTTTGGTCCGCTTTTTTGTCCGCTTTAACTCCATTTTCACCCCTTTAAATACCAAATCTTCCAAACTCTTCCCCCAACTTTTCCCAAAACAATTTAAATGTTTTTATACTCATTTCTCATCTTTAAAACACCAAATCTCTCAAACACAAGAGCTTTAATTGTGGATTTATCAAAGAGAGTGAGTTTGGTTGAAGTTAAACTTTTAAATTGAGAAACGGAAACCAAAGAGCATTCAAGGTAAGCTCATGAAATGTCGAAACTGGGAGTTCAAGAGCTTCAAAGTCTTATCTACTCAACAAGGAGTTGAACAAGCTTCTAATGTATTATCTACTCCAATGTAAGGAGTTATAACCAGCCAAATTGTAATCCTATTGTAGCTCATTGAGGAGCATTTAGATTAAGGAAACAACAATCTCTATTCTTATGTGTTAGATCCCATTGCTAGGATTTGTTCTTTCATACTAGAGGCTCGAGGGTCCCAGTGTCGAGGCTTACCTCAAGCTAGAATCTAGCAGATTGCCAGCAAAGGAGGCCAGTTCCCTACAATAGGACACAGAGCACCGAGGTGAGAGCTGACCTCCGACTCGATCGGGGTCAAATCCTGAAGTCCCTGGTTCCCCATGGTGTACCAACGAGGAGTCAGAGCCAAGAGATGAAATCCTCGGGTCGAGTTCGGGTTCCTGTAACGAGGAGTTAGGAGTTGAAATCCTTAGGTGATTCCGAGTTCTTAGTGGTGTATTAACCTAGAAGCATGAGCTAAGAGTTTGTAAGTCAAGCTCAGCTTCACCAACATTCGCTAAGCGCCATCTAGCTGAAAGCCTGGGCTGGTGAGCTCGTCGGGACGTAGACAATGAACCTCGTGGAAAAACACCGTGGTCGAGTTTGCATCTTCTTTCCCTTACTTTTACTTTATTGCACATATTATATATATGCTAGAATTGCTAGGATTCTGATTATATGCTAGTTTATACGCTATTGAATATGCTCACATATAATCAATTATCGCTAAATCGACATGCCAAGTTTAATCGAGCTAAAATAGAATATCCTATGCTGGATCTTTAATTCAATATTCATGATTAGATAGTTTGATTTGATCAATGAACTTAATTGTTATATTCTCGCACCGATCAAATCATAATTAAACTCTGCTTATCAAGAATATCTTTTAAACTCACCTAGTATATCTATGTATGAATTGTGGTATGCTTAATATCATAGGATTGATCAATAGCCATGAATGGACTTAATCGTATTATGCATGAATGAGCTTAATGTTAATATTGATCAAAATGAGTTTTGATGTTTTATTGCACATAATGATTGCTAGATCGCTTTATTGTTTCATCTTTTATCTACATTCATTTGAGGATGTTAATACTACTTTGGTCTATTCTGATTTGTTTTATAAATCGCTAAAGTTGTATTAACGTGAAACTTGAATCAAAGTTTGTATAAGTCGAAAAAGTTTGGTCAATCTAATTTCAGTCCTATTCGCCCCCCATGACGCCATATAGGTTAACAGCATAAATGTCTTTACAAAAAATGAAAGAAACACCCTTACTATTCACACTTTTATAAGGTATATAGATCTACTAATACTACACTAGTAATTACCAAAGCAAGTAAATCTTTTCTTTCAAGGTTTTATGATTACCATATTCACACTTTTATACGGGTATATATCCACCAATACTACACTAGCAATTACCAAAGTAAACTTTTCTTCTAGGGTTTCATGATTCGGTTCGAAGCGGATAGTAAAGTAACTCAACCTATCAAGGAACGGGATAATTACCTAATTATTTCGGGTATCCATCGATTTTTTATACTCATACATGATTTTTAAATTGAGTTGTCGAGTCAGAGTTTTTAGCGGAGTATTGAATGTTAATCGGATCGGGTAAACTCAAACTCATTTTTTATTTGTCTCGAAATTAAAATTAAGGTTTGATAATTGTTTTGAACTATTGAATCGAGCTTTCGAATCGAATCCTATCAAATCTTTAATTCAATTCAAGGTTGATACTTAGTATATGCATTTACCAGACAAATATTTATTGAACAAATAGAATTAGTTTTTCCCCCAACATTAAAGTCGAGTTCAAACATATTTTATTATTCGATATTCGAAACGACAAACATAATTAAACATTTCCATAATATATGTATACCGAACCCGACTAGTTAACAACGCAATGGAGCCTTATCAATCATCCCTCATTTATAAACCTTGTCCATAAACCCTATTATACAACCACCATTCCAACACCATAACTACCATACTTCACCAGAAATTACAACCATTCCCACCACAACCCCACCACACAATTTTCCCACATCAAAACCCTAACCAAAGTCCGCTAGGTCAAGAACAATTTTGGGACCACATGATCCACACACACACTAATCCAAAGTATCCGAACATACTCGAATTGAAAATATTACTTGATATTGAAACAATCTGTTAATATCCAATTTAATAATATACACTCATTTATTATTTTGTGCATATTTTTATGTATAAATTTATCGAGCAACTCATAACCGTTTGATACTTGGAAAAAACTCTACTCGATACCTGTTCGTCTATCACCCTGTTATACAACAATACTTAAAACACCATCAAATCAATACCTCTGTCAATAAACCCTGTTATACAACCACTATGAACACCATCCTTCGCCGGAAACCACCACCACAACTCCACCACACATTTTCCCACATCAGAACCCTAACAAAAGTCCGCCTCAAATGGTGCAAAAACCGTTTTCTTGATCACATGATCGACACTCACACAGATCTCAAAGCAGCCTCTTTGCTCAAAGACGCTATTACACGCTCCTCAACAAACTTCCTAACCTCCAACATCCTTAACGATGCTCAAAAGCTTCTTGGCTTAACTGTACCCACTGTACGCTTTGTCAGGAGGTACCCTACGCTGTTTGAGGAGTACCCTCATCCAAAGTACCCCTCTTTGGGGTGTTTTAAACTGACCCATATTGGGAAAATGCTGCATGAGCAGGAGTTGAAGGTGTTTGAGGAGTGTGAAGATGATGTTGTTGATAGACTTTGTAGAGTTGTTATGATGACTAGGAATAAAGTGGTAATTTTTTTGGATTTTTGGTGTTTCTGAATTGTTTTGTAGTTGCTATTTAAAATAAATAAGTAATTTTATTTGTAATCTTATTTGGAGAAAAGTGGTAATTTTTTTTGATTTTTGGTGTTTTTGAATAATTTTGTTATTTAAAATAAAGAAGTAATTTTATTTCTAATCTTAATTGGAGAAAAGTGGTAATCTTTTTTGGATTTTGATGTGTTTTAGAATTGTTTGTTGTTTTTTTTGTATGGATTAGCTGAGAAATACCCATCATTTCAAAAGGAGGATATAGTTTTTTTGATGGTGGGATTTTTAGATTTTGATATAAATAATTTCATAGTTGGTGAAAACTATATTGGAAGATTGTATTTTTAATGTATTTTACTATTAACATGATAATTTTGATTCAAAACGAAATTATGTGTGTCAATTGAGGCTACAAAATTTGTCGTCGTTCTCTTATATGGGTTTCCTGAGAAATGCTCACTTCATTGCAAGAAGATTGTCTGGTTTTGAACAAGTTTGATGATTGAATTTTTAAGTTTGAATTCAAGTATTTTTTTTATGTTGTATTCTATTTGGTGATAAGTATACAATAAAGATTGTATTTTTAATATACTTTACTATTGACATGATAATTTTGATTCAAATCGAAGATACTTGTGTCAGTTGAGACTATGAAGTTTGTTGATATTGACAATTGAAAATCAAACTGGACAATCTTTATGAGTCAAAGGGAGTAGTTATTTGTACCGACATGTTTTATGTTTTGGTATATCTGTTGTCCTATATCAATTGTGTAGTAATTAGAGAAATTTCTAATGAGTTGTGAACGAAATGGTTCTCTAAATTGTTCCTCATATTACGTTGTATTGTATAACAGATAATGTAGTTGGGAGAGCCCAAAGTGGATTGTATGAATATGGTTTTTGCATACAATTTGCAATCTGTGCCAAAGTCTTGAGAGTGTTCAGAATATTATCACAGTCCAAAAATGATTGATTGATTGATTTGCATCAATAGGTACCTCTGCAATCATTACATCCTTTAAAATGGGATTTGGG
The DNA here is from genome assembly GCA_019722365.1 of Lithospermum erythrorhizon. Taxonomy (NCBI): domain Eukaryota; kingdom Viridiplantae; phylum Streptophyta; class Magnoliopsida; order Boraginales; family Boraginaceae; genus Lithospermum; species Lithospermum erythrorhizon. The sequence continues at coordinate 30,842 of JADFUC010002017.1, read as the reverse complement.
GTTGCCAGATGATTTCGACAGGAATTTAGTTACCAAGTTTCCAGATTACTTTCGAGTTGTAAAGGGAACGAATGGTTTGCCATCTTTAAAGCTAATGAAATGGCGTGAAGAACTTGCTGTTTCTGAGTTGCAAAAGATGAATGAGATAGGGCAGTCGGATGAGGTTGATGGTGGTCGACGTGATCGGTTGTACAGGGATTTTAAGAGGGGAAAGGCAGCATTGCAGTTTCCGATGAGTTTTCCTAAGGGTTATGGTGCACAGAAGAAGGTAAAGGCGTGGATGGACGACTTTCATAAGCTGCCATATATTTCGCCTTATGAGGATTGCAGAGCAATCGATCCTAATAGTGATCTTATGGAGAAAAGAGTTGTTGGTGTATTGCATGAGTTTTTGCATTTGACAATTTACAAAAAGACCAAGAGAAATTATTTGAGGAGTTTAAGAGAGGACTTGAACCTTCCACACAAGTTCACTAGAGTATTCACTAGGTATCCAGGAATATTTTATCTATCTCTGAAGTGTAAGACAACCACTGTATCATTGAAAGAGGGCTATCGTCGTGGAAAGTTAGTAAATCCTCATCGCCTTGCTCGCCAAAGGGAAAAGTTTCATCATGTGATGAGAACTGGTTTAATTTACAGAAATAGAGCTATCAACATCTTGCCACAACTGGAGAATCTGGAAAATAATGATGTGAACATAGCGGATGAAGGGGAGAGTGAAGAAGAAGAATATGAAATGGCTGACGATTGTTCAGAAGAGTCGGCTTCCGAGGGTGAGAGCGACTAACGAGGACTAGCAATGATTCAACTGTTCATGCTTGGACTCTGGATACAACCAACAGAGGTAAAACCATAAGATGATTTGACAACTGCAGACCTTTTTCTGAACAAGTAGAGCATCTGTATGTTGTTTCAAAGTTGCATGAACTTGGCTTGTTAGTCCTTACATGAACAAGTTAATGAAGAGAGAATTTAAAACCTTTCATGGGATTTTTGGAAATAGTTTCATCAGTCTGTGAGACCGGGATATTAAGTCAAACCTCTCAGTTAAATTGAAATGAAAGTTGTATAATATCGGAAGCTAGCGCGTACTTACATCATCAAAGCACTTGATTGCCCGACGGCGAGAAGTACAGAATATTGTGAAGTTTCAGCTATTAGTTGTTCGTTAGCTACCATAAAGTCAAGAAGATGTACTTCTCTTGATAATAACTTCTTGAATCATCAACTGATATTTACTCCTTCCAGTTTTGTTGGAATCAGTTTGTAGGATATTATATGTTAGATAATCAATATATGTAGAACCGTAGTTTAATTATATTCTGCAATTCTTAATTCTGATCTTCAATAAAATGGAATAAATAAAATGGAATATGAAGCTTTATTTTTTCCATTAAAGGAAACGAACATGAAGTTGGCACACTAATAATCTGAACAATTGATGAGCTAACAACAGTACATTCTTCAAGATATAATGGAATAATAAATTTGTCTAATCATTTGATGAACATCGAAGACAATTGCAACGAAAGCCAAAACCTTCATATAGGATAGTTTGGCGAGCATCGCGATCCATACTGGCATCAATATAGCATATTGTCAATTCCTCTCCTGCATCGTAGATAATTGATATGGCATGCTTGAGGTTGAATCCTCATCAACAAAGGTCTGATAAATCAATCATTTATGCTATCTCGAAGCAAGAAGTATATACGCGGCATGGTTGGAACTAAACTATAACCCATGCTGGACAACGAGACAATCCTAAACCTTCAAACCTCATAAACCAATAATTTTATAATAGAAACATGAGATTTAAGTTCCTAAGACCTCATATAACAAATAAACAATCAGCTTATAATGAAATTAAAGTTGTATGATGGTAGAGAAGGAAAGTTTAAAAGGAATTGGTGTCTGGTGATGTTAGGCTAAAAGAGGGAAGCGTACTCTAATTTTGAGAACATAATGAAGCTTATTAGAAAAGAATGGAAGATTGCCTGGCCTGATTTTGGAGGTATTTGTATATGGAGTCTCTTCAACGACATCTTAGCCCTATATATTTGTGATTGGCATAAAGAACAAAATGGTAAGATATAACTAGAACCCTGTGGAGCATCATCAATATAAAAATACTGGTATAAGCATATATCTATGATTTTTCCCATTTAAGAACTCTACCAAACTCATTTCCTAGGACAAGATTTGGAAGTTTCGATTCACTAAACTTAACTCTTAAGATATTCATCGATGATAATTTTCTAAGGCTTTCTGACAGGTAGAAATTTAGAAATTCGGTCAAGTTTTTCATCTTTCTAGTTCTGACTAGAGATGAGTTTCAAATACATTGTTCAGGAAAAGTTTCATGCTTCTTGAGTATAACTGGCTTTCACTTCCTTATTGTGTTTTTTGGCAATCTAGCTCGGCACAAATCACTAAAGAAACTGCTGAAGGCAGAGAAGACTAACCTGCTTGAATGTCCCGAAGAGCTTTCAATCTTGCACTAGTGTTTTCAATCCATAAAATGTGAGCATTTGGATCTGTACACATTAGAATGTCAATCATTGAACCCTACAGTTTTCAACAAAAGCTGCGACAAAATGTTGGATACATTGGCTTTCTCATATAGTGCAAGAGAATTTAGCATTTATTCTTTCAATGAGAAATTGGAATCAATTTGCATGCGTCATTGGATGTTCTATCATGCATACTTCAACTTCTCTTATTAAGTTATTCTGATTTCTGCTTTAAGATTAACTGAAACTGATAATGATTCGAGGAAACAATAAAGTTTTCACTAGTGAGTAACTTCATAGCAAATGATAGTTGATAAGAAACAACAATAATATTGAATAGCTCTTCAGATAATACAATGGCATGTCATTTCCGAAGAGTAATACATAAAAGGAAAAAAAATATTTACTTTCAAGTCGAAATGGAAAAAAAGGTGCTTATGTTATTATTCATTAAGGAGTTGGAACTGAGATTATATAAGAAAAATACCACAATCATGGTTGTAGAATGATGGAAGCATATATACAGCATTTCCCACAGCAGCTTCTGCTGCTACTGAAGCTGCTGCAGACAAGAGAAGATCCTCATATGATCCACAAGCCACCTCAACACGAAATGCATTAATTCTTATCCGTGCTAGGACACCAGTATACCATTGCATTGTCAGAACTAAACAGTCAAGGTCACATGCCATCTGAGGCAAAACTTCAAATTTCCCAGGAGCAAATAATAATGTCACAATCCAATATATATTTTTAGAAAAAGGATACATGAAATCTCCTCATTTGTAATATCTGAAGTCTCGAATGTGTTCCTTAGTAATAAAAATTCATCCTCCAACTGGAGTAAAATGGACACAAAGGGAAAACCACTTCATATAGTATATTTATTGTACACAACTATTTGAATCGTGCAACTATGTACCATGTCATTATTCTGAAAGGTTATTGGGCATAATAAAATTGTCTACCATGTTTTACGGTGAGTTGAGAAGACATTTTCCAAGCAAAAACTGAAAGAAATAATAAATAGTTGTGGTTCATGTCAAAATTTAAATAGTACTTCTTCCTTTATAATTTGCATAGGAAGTCATAACATAATGTGGTGCATCTCCTCTATTATTCATTTCCTTCCCTTTCCAGTCTTGACATAGATTCTGCATTTTATGTTCTAGATGGCCAACAAATTTTCAAACATAAGTGATGAAATCAAGATAGACCAATATATAGAAGCATTGGAAGTAAATTTGTTATTTCAGTTATTTTCAAATAAGAATTTTACAGTTTAAATGAGAAGAAAGTATTTTTCTGATTAGCCATGCACTCATGCGGTTGGCAGATGTTAACAGAATACGAGTTAAAGGTAGAATATGACAAGGTGACCAACATTTCCCTAAACTTGCAAAACATAAGTGAGCAGTAAAGCCTTTTACCATTTCTATAATGGAACACTTCCTTTTTGAGTTAATCGCAGAGCTAAACTATTCCAAAAGAGCACGAATTAAGAGGGCCTAAGCGAAGGCATTTCAATAGCTTTAATGCTCAATTAGAATTCATTTACATTCTTACAAGTGAAAGCATGTGAGTTGATAATGAAGCAGGTTGAAGTATGTCAAGATAGTCCGCTGACACAGCTCTGGAAATGACCATGCAAGCTAGTCGCTTGACCAAGAGTGGATACTTTAGACCCTGCGTTCTTAAAAAAGAGAAGTTTCTATCTAAGAATGTGGTCTTATTCAGCTAACCCAACAAATTATACAAATTGAATAACAATGTAGACAAAAAATATAAGTCCCGTATATGGTTTTTCAATAAATATGTAAATAACCTGATATGTTGTTCTAAAAGTTTTTTCATCTTTAAACAAACAAAGCATACAAAATATGAGATTTATATCCAATGAAAACATTTCAAAATTGCGATGAGAAAAATTCCATACCGACAGTAGTCATTAAAAGCAGACCAATCTCCTTTCTTCTCAATCTTGTAGAAAGCCTAATACCAAGAGAAGAAGAAAGATGTCAACTTAGACCGATAAAGTGAAGAGGATGAATGAGGAATATATAGAAGGGTCACAACTCACAACACAAAAACTAAGATAGTAGAATAGATTATCTTTGAAACACTTGGCAGTGATTGAAATGTTTCATTTACGTGATCAACTAGATTCGTATTGAAGGGTTTGTCACTACTCACTCTCACTCTCACTCCTATTATTACGGTGATGGATTTATAAGTTTCACCAAAGGCTTGATCTTAGAGCGCCCTGACACAACACTGACTCAGAACAGATAATAGTCGGAACGTTCTATAAAATTCAAACATCAATATCATCAAATGCGCGTTAAAGATTCGCCATTTAGATCATCAACCAAAAGATGTAGGATCCCAGCCGTTTATCCACCATGACATTTTCTATTAGAACATATATATAGCGAACTTATCATCAAACGAAAACTAAGTCAAACAACTACCAAAATGAAAATTCACTCAAAACGTAATCAATTCTCTAAGACTCTAACAAACAAAACTTCAAACACAATGAGAGCAATCCTCAGCTCAACAAAAAATGACAAACATATTCGGACAATGCTGAATAAAACCTCAAAACTCACAACTAATTCACTTCCAAATACTAAAACATACCTTAAATAGTTACACCATATTTAATATACTAAAATAATTAAATAAAGAATATGCAACTAATGTATTTCTATGAAAAATACCTTGGCTTGATCTTCGCATTCATGGCTACAAAACCCAATATTCGATTTCGCAAGGTGAAGCTTCTTCAAGCAATAATAACATACGCTATTAAGCGAAGAGATAGTTGGATGGGAGACTAGTGGTTTGGCTTTGTGGATGAGTTCACCAGCTCCTATTGGCCGAGTCGCGAACACGCCTCGGCCAGTTGACTCCGTGAGTGCCACCTCAACTGAGTGTATGTCGGGGGAGTGTGGGGTGGTGGGTGGGGTGTATTAGCTATGGAGTGGAGATGAAGGTTCTTGGCTTTAGAAGCATAACGGAAATAACGAACTATTTGGAACATTTTCGTATGTTTAATGAGGAGGGAAATTTTGACTAAAACTTAGGCTTTAAATACCATGTTTAAGGCTCAATCATGGTAAACGATTGAACTATATCGACTGGCCATCTGGATTTGGGTTCCGTTTGTTGGTACGACCGAGAAATTGTGAATTGATTCAGTTTAAAAATTCGAACGCTTTCAAGTTCGAACGAAAATTGGAATTTTTATGATAAAATAAGATGAAAATTGAAAAAATATTATAAATGTATGTAATTCATCGACCCTTCAACTGAAAAGTTAGGCTCTAACATTCACATAAGGTTCGAACTATATCGAACGAATCTCGAATTGAATCGGCCTGATTCTGTAAATGTACAAATTAATGAAAAGCAGTTGACCTTATTAAACAAACACAAAAAATGTATAGTAAGTATAAATTTACTAACATCAGAAGTCTTGATAGTATATATTATATTATACTTGCTTAACAATGTCACTGTCCCAGTGTGCTTCTTCCTATTCATAAAAAAATACAGAAAATTTGGAAGAAACATATATGGAGATCAAACGTTATATTTGAAAGTACCATGTGTTCAAGTCCATCAATCAAAACAGTATGTATATGTACTAAACTAAGTAATTAGTTGCAGTATCAACCAATAATCACAAAACAATTCTTGTGTAGATCAAGTTTATTGTTGTAATGTTGATTTCCATTCTAGACTTTCATCAGGATATTCTTTCTGAACTCCTCTGGGAGGAATGAAACAATCGATATCAAGGCCAGAACGTTGAAAGCTGGGATCATCGATGACCCATGATTCCTCCATCCGTGTGATTAAATACAGGCCTTGCCCTTAAATTGTCCCCCGAATCGCGTAATGATGGCGCTTTCTGACTTACCAGAATGCGCTATCATCACGCCCCCCTCCACTGCCCTGTAGTCCTCGATTTTAGTAGCCATCGTTGTTTCCCAGTATGTGGGATGACAACCCGGAGATTGGATTCGAGTTAGATATGAGTCTTCCAGGTGGACTAATAAGCCACTTCTTTGGCTGAAGTATCCGAACATGACATGCTTAATCATCTCTGCTGTGTTATCACCTGTTCAGAAAGATCGAGTGATTCAGATAACTTTAAGACAAAACAATCAGTGCCCGAAATTCTCTTTTCCCCTACATACTCTGCCAAGGAAAATACTGCTGATATAGACAACGGATCGAGTCCCTGAACAAACATTCATGAATAAAAATTAAGAATTGTTTAGAATGCATTAAGTATATTTAAAGATGATTACAAATTGTATGCTTTATGTAAAGTCTCATGACAAAGATGCTATGCCTTTCGTTAATCTTATGCTTCCTCCATTCTTGTTTGAATGACATTTATGTAGGGAGTAGGGACAAGATATTTCACTTAAATAAGATGGGAGGGAATAGCTTTTTAACAGTAATACAGTTAAGCTTAGGTGAAGTGATAAAATATGACTACATTACTTTATTTCAATTCGAAATGCTTTCAATAAGTATTATAGAAGCGGCCAAGATACTATATAACCCCTTCCTAAATTTTGTATGAAAGATCTTCAAACGCACGTAACACGTAGATCTCGATGTCGAGACATTTACTTTACTTGTGGTATGGAAACACATATCTTATTTTTCACATAGTGAGGAACAGAGAGGCTTGAAAGGGGCAGAACATTTGACATCTTGAAAAAGAAATGAAAAAGTTATGCTAAAGTTATCTATCTCATGCATCCACTAGTGTGCAAGAGAATATTCCAAAAAGAAAGTCAGGCATTCAGATGGCCCAGGTTAAATCTAATAATTCCACCTTTAAGTTAGTGATCATATGATAAAAGAGTAAAAAGTAATCTTACATATGCTGACCTATCATCTTTTATAAGATACACTAGAAAAGTAAAAAAGAAAAGTGAAAGCTACATAGAAAAATGTAAAAGCACAAAATTTAAATGCTAAGATCTCAAGTTGTGATTGAACTTAACCAGCAGGGTTAGCTTAGTGAGATATTAATGGCAATGACAAGGTCTTCGATTCAAGTCCCTGCAATGACAATGATCGATTTATTTTTTAAAGTTGTTTTTGAACTTATAGGGAATCACTTGCCTGGAAAGTACGACGGAGAGGGCGGACACCACCTTTGGCGGCATGACAACCAAGCCACGGTGTATGCCGCCAAGCCACATTGCCATCGCTCCCTGCGATTATCTTTTGACCACCAACGACGAGCTCGATTTGCCACTTTGTAGGCATCATTTGCCATATAACAAAGCAACCCTTTGTGAAACACCACCACCACTGGGACCGGTACAGGTACTGAGCCAGTTGAGCTCACCTCATCAACCATTGACATTACAACTTTCCCAGTTGCATATAGATTTTACCATTCCTCTAGCTTCCTTAAATACAAGATGTAGCTGCTGTGAAATGCTTGACTATGTACTCAGCAGATGACAGAGCAATTTGTAACACATTTTATCAACATGGGTAAATCCATATATATTTAAATTAATTCAGAAAATAACGAATCGGTATAAAATTATATAAAAGTTAAAAGTAAAAAAAGGGCTTTGCTTAGCAACCCCTTTAATATCTAACTATGTAGATTTCAACCATATTAACTCTAATCTTTTTCTAAATAAATACGTAACCCTCAACAAGTTATGTGTAACATAACAGATTTTCATTTAATAATTGCTCTCAATAGTCAATAATAGACCCTGACTGACATTAAATTTGTTACACCTACACTAGTTAATTGCATTAAATGATGAGTTTTTACTCACCAAACATTTGATCCAGAGACCATTTGGTGAAGATAAGTCAATGTGAAACACATAAAAATGCTTTAATATATAGAAAATGAATCTAATATCTACTTATTTGAATAACAATATTAAGCGTCAATTGATTATCCTTTCATCTTTGTTTCCATGATGTGGGAAAAATAGAAGCATGGAAATTTCTACATAACGACATGATATAAAATTGTTGTTTGTATATAATTAAATGTGGTTAGTGGATCCATTAATTTTGTCTTATTGCTAAATTTTCACATAGTTTTAATTAAACATGGATGGACTAAGTTGGTTAGTTAGTTGGTCATAGTATCTATTTCGACCAAGGTGAGAGAGAGACATTGAAATGACCTAACGGTGGGTACAAACCTTAATACGGAAACAAATAACATGGTAATCTAAGAGGGAATTAACAAGATACAAAAGACAAAAATTATTTCTATCAATTAGATTTTATACAAATTTTAATGAATATGGATATAAAGATTAATACTATCGGACAATGCTTATACATCTTGCTTTAGACGAAATATTATTCTTCAGATACGTGGACATATTTATGGAAGTCTTTTTGTTTTTTTTTTTTTTTGACAAAATCTCACAACTAAATAGAAAAAAGAATTGGGAAACGAGTAAATAAAGGTAACTATCTAAAATGATCATTTATTATCGCTCCTAATCCCCCGGAAAACATGCAGCCCACATACCAAAACTCGAAAATCAATGTAGCTCAAAAGACTAAGAACATGAATAGCCCATAAACAATTCATAGAGTAATTAAATACCCTTAAAACTAGACCATGCATAGAACCATTTACCAATGAGACTAATAAAATGGGACAAAAAGGAAGAAAAAAAAATGTGATGGGTTGTTTTGAGTGAAGTAAAATAGGGAAAAGAGGGCAACCAATAACACTAAAGAGGACTTCAAAAAACTAGATCATGCATAGAACCAATTACCAATGAAACTAACGAAATGGGACAAAAAAAAGGAAAAACAAACTTACTTCTTTGATGGGTTGTTTAGAGTAAAGTGAAACAGGGAAAAGAGGGCAACCAAGAACACTCAAGAGACTTTAAGATCAGATTTCTTGTTAAAGAGTAAAGGAAACGGTTCTTGAGTCAGTTTCTCTCCATGTTTGAGCCTTTTTGAGCAGTTTGTTAACTCTTCTTCATTAATGGGTGCTTCCTGATAATGGAGCCAGACGACCTATTCTTTATTAGTCTCTTTGAAAGTTCAGTTTTCTGAATTCTCCTCCCTCTATTGATCAAATATATGTGAAGAAAGAGAGAGTGGAGAATACAAATGAAAAGCTAAAGAACTCGAGAGTAACATAAAGGACCTACTCAAGTAAAAGGGGGTAGCTTTTGCCATGTGAAACTCGCACTCTTGCGCGTGTTGTCAAATGAGTACGCACTACTGCTAGTTTTATATACTCCTCATACTCCCTAATTCTATAATTGATTAATGACATATATAACCCGTCCAGTTGATATGATATACGAAACGGGGTGTGATAAAGTGGCCTGGCTGGGTTTCAGGGGCATTTATTATACGTGGAAGGATATGTATTGAAGGAGGACCATTCTACATTAAGACGTCAAAGTTGATACTATATTACTGGCATGATTTAATTTACGAAGTTTTATCAATACATGGCTTCTTTGGCTATTCAATGCTTAATTACACTCTTCAAAAGCGCTGAATTTAATGGAATCAATATTGAAAGATTCAATACCCTCCATTTTTTTATTTGTCGTCCTAGTCTAAATTTTTTGTTTCCTTATACTTGTTATGTTGATGTGTGAAGCCATTTTTCGTGAGTCTCATCATGACCCTCGTGTCAATGCATGGAGTTGGAAGAGTTTCACGGTGAGGCCTTCGCCGGGACCACCATCGGTAGTCAATGAATGGGGTCACGGCCGACTAGGGTACTGAACGAAGTTTTGAGTGCTGCTGGCGCCTTTGACCATTTTCATTTTATAGTTTTGTAAATCTACCATCTTTGTACTATATATATGAATAACACAGGAGTTCAGATGTGGAAACACCACCTCAAAGTTGAGGATCAAAATAGAGAATTCACGGCAGATTCGGCAGTAGCCTTCATACGGCGCCAGGACGGAGTTTTCATGTTCTTTCGAGAAAACACCCAATCGGTAGATCTTGTTTCTGTGAGATTCGAAGCAGTATTTTGATTTTAGAATAGTTCCTTGAGCTTACGTAACAATTCTTTCCGCGATTATTAATCGGACGGTAAGAGTGTTTGATGGCCTCTACATCGAGGGCTTAATTCAGATAAATCATGTGTGTGTTTTAATTTCTTCAATTTATTCTTTCATATTGTCGTCTCTAATTAGTGGGTATCAATCCCCATAGATCTTAGTAATTAGTGTAATTGATAATACCACAATTATTGTTAATTACGGATTAAGATCGTGTCGTTGTGTATCTCGGGGATGAATTCAGAAGTTACCGTCAATTATTTTATACAATAACGGTGTAGGATTACTAACATGTTATTGTAGCATAGAAAATTATATTTATAGACTTGTAATGTACTTTTTGACTTATTTATCTTTTCTTTAATAATCTATATTTAAATAGATAGTATGTCAATTAAAAAAAAGTGTAATACATGCATTACAATTCTATTATAAGATCGGAACAATTCTCAGACGATCCTATCATCAATTTGGATTTATTAAAATTAATTTATGAATTTTCAACAAATATGATGAACAGTTGAAAGAGGATCTCGGTTTTGCTACTATTTGTCATGAGATAGTACATGTAGCGGTTGTAAAGAACTGAATGCAAGTATGCAACATCATTTCAAACACAATTCAGAAGATATTTCTGCACCCCCGGCTCGTAGCAGACATTATGATTAGACCCAGCCTCTCTAAATATTTTACAGTATATCGATAGGTATCATATGCATTCAATTGACGTTGGTAGAGGGAGTAACACATAATTTTGAAGGCCCGCGTATAATATCTTTTAAAGTTAGTACTTATAATATTAAGTTTTTTTTTTAGTATTTGATACTAAATCAGTCATAACCATTAGATAATATTTTTTAATGATTTTAGATCTAATGGTTAATTTTGAATGAGTAAAGTGATTTCTTTGACCTTTAGTATCCTACTAGTTATATGCTATTTAGCCTTACCTCAAGGCAAATTATTTATTATTTTTATAATAAATGGCAATGAAATAAATAAATAATTTAAAAAACCTAAGTTAAATAAGATTAAAAGGAATTAATAAGAAAAATAAAAAAATATGATCAAAGCAAAATGTAACTTTTATTTTCTCTTGTGATAATTATGGAGTATTACGTAGTAGATACATTTATAAGTAGTTAGCTTACTAATTTATCACGTTAAAGCACAATTCATTTAAGAAGTTATTATGAAAATTAAAAATAAAATTTTTTTAAGTAGTATGGGCAAAATAGGAAATACATCTACTCGCTCACTTCAGAATCGGCCAATCCACCCATTACACATTATATATAGTATGTATACTAAAATTTAGTTTAGTACTTATAAATCAAACTCTATCTTTAATATTTTGTAAAGACTATCTATACCTGGCCATATTATTCAATATCATCTTTTTCAATTTTCAACACTTTACATCATCTTCTCCCATCTAAGACCATTACTTACAAATTGCTTAATTTATTCAACACCCAATTTTTTAATTTTCAACACTCCACATCATCTTCTCTCTCTTCCACATAATAATTCAACAACCACTTAGCTTTTACAGTCTATAAGGATTTTGTTTAATAAAATTCAACACTCTACCGTACCACTTTTATCTCATACTATTATTATTTACTTATATTTTTTATTTTTATGATTAAATAATTATAAATAAATCTATGTTTATGATTAAATAAAAATAATTAACACTTAAATAAATTATTTTGATATTTTTTAAATTGATTAAATATTTTGTGTATTGAAATGGTTATTGTTAGGATTTATTTCACTAAAAATATATTGAAAAATCTAAAATAAGAGTTTAGTAAAGGATACTAGAATTATTATATTCATGTAACCATCCATTGCTGCCGCGTGTCTCGTTCTTGGCCCACATTTCATAATTTCAACGGCTTAATTTTTCTCACACAATTTAATACATAATTTATTCAACATCCCATTGCATTGGATTCAACGATCCCATTGTGGGTAGCCTAAACTAATGTGAGATTTTTTTTTACTCAATAACATCTCATACGTGTAATCTAATCGATCAATATATATCAAATGAACTTAATTGAGATTAAACAATGATATCATGTTAATAATTAAAACTATAACTATAATTGTGCACTATTTATTATTAGAATATATATTTCCATAAACGAAGTCATCGATGTATTATTACTGTTGTCATGACAATCACAAAATTTTACATTGTTTTAAACATGTTGTATATTTTTTTCATAAAAACTCAACATATAATAATTAACATAACAACCTATTTTACTATTAACATGTTATTTTTATTCAAATTAGAATTGTATGCGCATACTAAGACAACAAAATTGATTAATTTTGATTATTTAAAAATAATCTAAACAATCTTTTAGGAGTGAATATTATAATATTTATAATTATATGATTGACAATCATAAAATTTTGATCCTGGTTATGTGTATGTATATCTTTAGGTCTATTGGAAGAGACGCACCTTCATAGGATTCATTTGTAATTATCTCTTAGTTGTATATGATAGTTACAGCTCAGAGATAATTGCCTAGAAGCCTAGTATGTAACCTTTGTATATCATACACCTATAAATTATTATTAATGCGTAACTCACAATTATCAGTGCTGAGAATTGTGAGAATTATATTTAGTATAATACTTTACTTTATGATTCAATATGGTATCAGAAGGTGTCTCTACCTCTGCCGAATTGCCGTATCTTCACCAAGGTGTCGCCTCGCAATGCCGTCAGGTCGAGTGTTGTCCGGGCATCATAGGTTGTATATCCCGAATGATCGGATTTTTAATTTGTTAAGTCCTAGTTTAAATGTTAAGTCTCGCTTTGTCTTTTAAATCCTATATACTGCGGCCCTACGGTAAATTAATGAAAGTTCCATTATTTTAAGAATAAACGCAACTCTCAACCGCTTGAATTTTGAGTACAACGCAGCCTCTCAACCGCTTGAACTTATATTCTCTGATCTATGAGGTCTTGCTCCCCACGTTTCTAATGAAGGAAAATGTTATTTTCTCATTTTTGTTGATGACAATTCACGTTTTATCTGGTTTTTTCCATTAGCAAATAAATCCGATGCGCTTAATGTTTTTAAAGAATTTCAGATTTTTGTGGAACGACAATTTAATTCAAAAATTCTTGCCATTCAAACCGATTGGGAAGGGAAGTTTCGAACGTGTAATATGTTTTTCGAACTGTGGGTATTCTTCACCGAAGCTTGTCCTCATACTCACGAACAAACGGGTCATGGCCGAACGTCACACCGCCATATGGGCTGATATGGTCTCACAATGCTCGCTCATTCTAAACTTGATTTATCCTTTTGGGAATATGCATTTGAAATATCGGTCTATCTTATTAATCGTCTACCTAGTCCTTTTAACCAAAACGTGTCTCCGTTTGAGTTATTGTATGTTAATGCCGACACGCTTTCCGGAGAGTCGGGTGCTTGTGTTATCCGTATCTTCTCGAATCTCTACAATCAACATAAGTTTCTTTTCGCCTACTTTTGTGTTTTTCTTGGTTATAGTCCCATGCATAATGGTTATCGTTGCATGTCTCGATTCTCATCGTATTTATATTGCTAAATTTGTTAAATTTGAAACTACATTTCTCAAGCAATGCATAATATCCCATCCCATTCCGTCTGCATCTATTACACAATTATGTATTGTTGCTCCTGCTTATGTCGCCTTCCACCACCCGCAGGTCGTGTCCTAGCAATCTTGGTAATGGTCTGGTGGATGTGCTCATCTCCTTTTCCAAATGTTTCTCACTCCTATGATTTTATGCCCAAATACCTTTGTCACTCATACATCACCCCTTACGTGGGTCTCAATTCTCCATCCTATCCATCACCAGCACTCACTCCCCCTTCACCACCTCATAACTCGCCCACATACTCCCACGCTACCTAGCCCTCGCTTTCCGTCTCCCTACCTAGCAGCCAACCCCTATCACGCCTATCACTTTCCCCAACATATGTCCCTCTATCCCCTCTCCGCTCATAAACTGCCGGGTACCCATCACATGGCCCTACGCTCATCCTGCCTCCCATAAAATTTTTTATCCCATCCACACGCCTACTATCGTAGTCACGAATCCGAACCGAATTTATTTTTCTCAAGCCAATAAATGTCCCTTATGGTTTGCGCTATGTGTGAGGAAATCAATGTTACGGGTCCCAGACTCAAACTTGAGTCTGCTCCTGCACTCCAATATGAATGTTGTCGGTCAGATGGTTTTCCGTTGAAAAACGGACTCTAATGGTAACATAGTGCGTCGTCGAGCGAGGTTAGTTGCTAAAGGTAATCATCAAGTTAAAGGTCTTGATTTTTCTGAAACTTTTAGTCCTGTTATTAAAACTACTACTATTCGAACTATCTTATCATCGCTATTTCTGGTCAGTCTATCTCGACGTGGACATACAAAATGCATTTCTCCATGGTTCTTTAACTCGAGTCGAGCCATGGTGCAACCCCCTGGTTTTGTCGATGCTCAGTTCCCGAATCATGTGTGCCGTTTACATAAGTCCCTTTATGGTCTCAAACAAGCTCCTTGTCATTTTCGTGTTTGCATGATTTTTTACTTACCTATGGCTTTCTATTAATCCCTATGTAGATACATCCCTTTGTTTTCTCTCTCGCAAAAGTTCGCTTAATTGTGCCGGGTTTATGTGGACGATATCTTGGTTACCGGGTACACGCTCGGGTTGTCTCGCTTATCGGCCAGCCGTCGATTTCAGGACTCGCGATTCAGCGATCTTAATTTTTTCTTGGGTATTGAGGTGGTCTCTCGTCCTGATGGTAGCTTGTTGTTATCTCAACGACAATATATGGTGGATATTCTTGCTAAATCAAATATGTTAGCTTGCAAACCTGCCTTTACTCCACTACCTATTACTCCCGTGCCTATTTCTAGGGAGGATGCCCCTCCGGATCCGGGGCCGCCTATCACAAATTCTGGGTTCTTTACACTACCTCACTTTGACTTGCCTGGATCTCTCTCTTTCATTTGCAAGCATTGCATTCTCCATCGAGTGCGAATACAAGGCCTGGCTAATCAGGCAAACGAGCCTCTGCTTGTCTCCTCGGTTATGAACTTTATGTCCCTATTTCCGCGCTCGGGTCTGCGCGTGACAACTTAGGTGATACCTTTCTCTCGGCCAATCCAGTCTTTCATGCCCGTACTAAACATATCGAGATCGATTTTCATTTTGTGCGAGAAAAGGTAGCTCGAAAAGAGCTGGTGGTTCGTTTCATATCTACTAAGGACTCGCTCGCTGATATTCTTACAAAGCCATTATCTCAGCGCATTTAAGTTCTTTCGCGCTGCTCGCCTCGCTTTGTCGGGCGACTTCCACCATGAGGGGAGTATTGGAAGAGACGCACCTCCATAGGATTCATTTGTAATTATCTCTTAGTTGTACATGATAATTATTGAAGCTTGTAGATAATTGCCGAGGTAGTTTAGTATAGGTGTAACTCTTGTATATTATACACCTATAAATACATACGTTACTCACACTATTGAGGTACTGAGAATTGTGAAAATTATATTTAGTATAATACTTTGCTTTATGATTCAATAAGTCCATATTAAAAAATACTGATTTTGTTTTGAATACTTATAATGTTCAAACATGTCGATCACTTAGTCAAATCATGGGTGTATGTGTTGCTAACAGAAAATCCAATCAAGCTAAATATAAAAAGATACCAATCAAGTATAGTTCAAATATACAATACAATTTTTTTTTAATGGAATTTGCATGATGAATTGCTAGTGCTGATTGTCGAATAGTCGTTCTCAGTTTACCAATTGTGTGTATAAACGTAACGTTTTAGTTAGATAGCTACTGGAGCTTTTAAGGAAGGCAAGGCAGCCAATGTGTCATCTTCAACCTTCCGTATATATTTGTAATAATTATAGCATTTCTGGTACCAACTTTGGAACACATTCAGAAACTTCTGTTTGAGTAATAAGACTACAAATATGGTTGGAATTACTATCACTACTACTAATGATGCAGAAATGATCCTCCGCCTCATTTTTGTGATTCCTTATAAACCTTCTGTTTTGTATCGCATAATTTACGCGATAACATGAATATTTATGATGCTAGCATCCAAGGGCGGAGGCAGGAACTAATTATAGGGTGGGTCAAATACAAACAAAAAATTAAGTTTTTAAATTAAGGTGGGCCAAATAATGTAGATTTACAAAATTTTAATGAAATATGTAATTTCAATCTATCCTTCTTCTAAAAACTTAAAGGTAAAATTAACATTTAAAAATAATTCGGGCTGGTCAAGGCCTACTCTCGCCCACACATAGCTCCGCCCGCTAGTGACCGAATACCCATGACAAATTTCAACATGTGCGCTGCATTAAATGATGCATAAATTTCAATACAAGCCAAATTTATCAAGGAGGCATCTCACAAGATAAATGATATTCTCTGGGATTCTAAGGATTTTGTATAAAAAATTGCTTAATATTTATATTTTGTTAAATGGTTTGATCTTTTAAACCAATCGACAATATAAATGGAGACAAAGCTGCAATGCAAGACAATATAAACCACGACATATTATTATATTAAAGTTACGTCTTAAAAGCAATTGAATAAAATATAATTCAGAACAATATAAATTAAATCGTCTCGAATACTTTTGCATATATGGAACAAATGATCTCCTTCAATATTAACATACAGATAGATGAGATAATATCTGAAGAGATTTCAATTCTGAAAATTGAGTGAACTTTATTTATCATTCACCAGCTAGCTAGCATAACAGCTTAACAAGGACACTAATTTAACTTCTTTCGTTCACATGGAACAATTGAAAAATATGGACTTCTGGTCACAAGAAGCAAATACAATTATGGTCTTAAAATTTTTCATGAAATGGTCCATGTATTTTTGGGTAGGGAACAAGACCATACATATAAACATCTTCTTGATGAATTTTCACTATCTAACTTTCTCAAAACTAATAAATGGTTGGTGTCACGGTTGTAAGTTGATGGTCCATGCCCTAAAGACACCATCATACTCTACTTTTCAGTATATATAATTTTTAAATAGGATTATAGAGTTATAGTGGGGGTTACTTGCATTTAATCATTATAATTTATACATCAAATTTTGTCACAGTTGGCATGTTTTATGACATGCTATTATCACTGTTTTATGGTGTAGCAGACTAGCAGTGTATCTTGTATTTATGATGGGTTACGCCATCTTTTATTATTACTAATAATATATATTACGTGGAACGCACGCTGATAAAAACGAATAATAAGATGTAATATTTAATATACATAATTGTAACATCATCCCGAAGTCGGCTACTTTGGAGGTTAGACTCGTTTAGTAGAAATGGATAAATCTTAGTCGCCTTCAACTACGATATAAAAATAAAAAGCATGATTTAAAAACAGCTTAAAGAAGTAGTGTTAGAATAAGCCATACGTTAACGTAATATTTCATTTAAACCTAAATCTAACATCACATATTCGATATACATAAGAAAGTTACATTAAAAAAACAGGAGTGTTCAATAATACATCAATAATATAAATCACCAACCGGAGTAAACAATTACTCAAAACTCGATACATTTAAATAAATGATCGGCCGAGATCCCCTAACCACCACGCCACCACCTTAAAGGATAACAACGAAATTCAAGAAGGTCAATGGCCCGCCCCATAAAGAATCCACTAACCTCGAAGTTTAGAGGGGTCACTAAACCGCGTGAAAACTTATCACCGAAAGGGTGACTCCATTACACCCGAACGGTCAAGAAGGTGTAACCCACCCAGAATATATATATATATATAAAACTGGGGCAGCTCGGGTCAATAAGAAAATACTAAATGGCTTCCACAACGCCACCCTACTCAAGAGATAGATGCTTTATATTAATAGCACAATAAAACGTAAGATCTAAATATAGTGAATACAGGACTTGAAAGTAACATGTAAGTCCAAACAGTTCATCAATATGGCAAAAGTAAATCTCACACCCTTTTCATATTACACAAGCCCCACGACCCGAAGGTCCACAAAATCAACACAAGCAATAATACCAAAACACTCGATCCGAACATCCCCAACATGTATCACAACAATGCCCACATACAAATGCAATGGCCCGACATATGCTATAACAACCCAAAAAGGTCACATATGCCCAATAAATTTCGCTTATAACGAATCTCAAGTAGTCACACACATATAAAGTATCCCAATCATCCATACATAAAGATCCATCGGCCCATGTGTACACTCCTTAAATCGTCTATAATGGATCGGGATTGTTCTCTCTCACGCGACCGACTCAACCCCTAACACACAATTCAAGTGCCCCCCATACGAGACCACACACGACACCACCAAAAGTTCAACGTAAAGACAGCCACATGTCACAATTAACTACGTATGTTCCACAACAATAAATCACATGTCATGTTTACAATGGCCCTTACATATTATAATCAAAATATTTCGTAGAGTCATCACCAAGATCCTCAACTAAAGATATCGTCCCTACGATATCATCTACCAACAATTTCAAATAAATAATCACTACTAGTAATGCTATTACCACAAATAAATATAACACTTCATAAATGTGCATCTTACAATCCAGCAACATGCAAATGTGTAAGAAACCAACACAAAGGAGATAACTCCACATGCTTAGTACCACTGGGGCCAGTTACCAACACACATCTAATAAACAAACCTCCCATTCAAAGCCCAACTCCTAAAATAATATAATAAAGATTACATTTTCCATCAATACTTTAGAGTCATACCTTTAATTATATTTCTCGTGATCTATTTAATCAAACTAGCTGTTCCTTACTTTTAAATGTATCTTAATTATTCCGTGAACTATCAAGTAGCTAACTATTTAAAGTTTTAATTTTCAATACTTTTTATAAAAAATCAAGTAAATATCATAATAGTCCGAAAATTCTAATATTTTTATCATAGGTCCAAAATATACTATAGTTTAATAAAATCAGTTTTATATTTTTTATGTATAAAAATATGATTTATTTCAATTAACTCCCAAAAGTAGTCATTTACTCATCAATAATTCAAAATAAATACCAAATGAATTCCAAAAATTCTAATATTTGATTTATAGTCTAACCATATCCCATATAAAAATATTAAAATTCAGTTTCTAAATCACAATCATAAAAATTTTACCTTTTTATTAAAATCTCCATTCTAGTTAATAAATAAACAAAAATAGTAAACATTTTCCAAAAATTCCAAGATTATTATATGTTGGTTGAAATCCAGTAATAAACACAATAAAAATATGATTTTTATTTTAAAAGTCAAAATTATAATTTATTTCTATTTTCTACCAAAAATCCGAAATTATAATATAAAATTAATTAAAATCCAAAAATAACTATTTTCTCATGAATATATTACTGGAAAAACTCTATTATTATATCTATAATCATAAACATCTCAAATCTAAACATATCTAACATAAAATTGAATTTTTAATTAATTATATAAAATTTCGAAATAAATTGTTAAAATTAACAAAAATTCAATTCTTTTCCATCGACAAATCCACCAATCTAGAGTTTCGCATTCATAATTTAACAATTTGAAGTTATTAAATTCGAAACCCTTAAATTTTCAAATTTTCGAAATTCTCCAAAACTCAAAAAAATAAAGACTTTCATACCTTAAAACGACGTACATTTGGTAGAGTAAGATCTGTGATATATTTCCGAATTTTAGAGCTGCCGACGTATTTATCAAAGAAAAGAAAAAAATTCTTTCAAAGGGGAAGCGGGCAGCGCCTGTTTGAAGGGTTCAGGTAATTTTTTTTCTCTTGTCCGATAAAATAGATTTATGAACCCATAAAATGTTTTATTAATAAAATGCTCGTTAACGAACATAATTCTTTTAAACCGCACGTAAAATCGTAATCAACTTTTCTCAATTAACTTTTTACCTTATAAGTAATTTAAGTTCGCTATTTGATAACAATTACGTTCTCGAATCACGCTTTTATTATATTACGTCGAATTACCAATTACTCGATTTTTAATTAATTAAAACCGGCTGGTTATTTCATTAATATTATGAAGTAATAAATTTATGTATTAGTTTACTAATATATTTATGATTAGCTATTTACTTCAAATAAGTAAATTATAAATATTCTAATATTAAGGTTATTTTAAATTAGAATAAACATAAATTTTCTACTAAGGCAAGGGTTTAAAAAACATAAATTTTTCTACTTCTATTTGTATGTACATTTCAACAAATATATTTTTAGACTCAAATCACAAAAATAGATATAATATAATGTTTGAATTTCATTTTATCTTCATTAAGGAGATATATAACGGATCAATAATAGAACGGAAAATATCAAAAAAATTCATATTTTAATATGGTCTTTTAGGAGTTATAAAATTATACTCCTAAAATTTAAAGTACATATTCATTCTTTATAATTTTGAATTTATCAAAATGTTTATATATACCTCTAAAGTATACAACTCAACCTTTAATAGTTTCATCTCTATCAGAAAGCGTCGTAACGTTATATAAGATATACATTCATAAATTTATTAGGATCGAACGCGATTAATCATAATTAGGATAAAACATACTAATATTCACTGATACTTATTTTAATTTTTATATTATTTAATTTATATTTAGTCATCCAATTAATCTTTATCAACTATTTTAAATTTTTTAGAATTATATCTCTATATATACATAATTGAGTAAATATTAAAAAATACTAATTAAAAAAAAAGATATAACTAACCTATTGATAATTTTTGTATATGTTCAGCCGGATAAGAAACATAGTATAGTTATTTGTATCTTCTTGGTTGAACTTATTAAACAATGCCTTTTTAATCTCAAGTTATAAATCATAGCGAAGCACGTTAATTTTAATTTCAAGTTCTATATCATATCTAAAACTATCAATAATATTTTTCTCGCCAAGAGACTCTATCTTTTTATATGTTATTACAATCACATAATCAACATATCAAATTCCATGTATAGTAGAAAAAATAAATATTACATAGAAAAATAATCAATCAAAACGTTATTTATAACAATTAGTAATTAGGTATCTTTTTCGTTCACCACATGCAAAACTCTAATTGTCTATAATTCTTGTTGGGTTTGACATTAGTGAGGAAAAGCTTACTTCTAGTGTGATATATAAACAAATATGAGAGAAATTGGTTCACTTCTTTGAGAGCACATGATGGCTTGCTAGCTAATTATATATATTTATACAATTACTTCCTTTAGAATGCATTAAGTAAGTTTAATCATAAAAAATTATTTGGTAAAAATATTACTATAGTTGTAACTTCCAAGAGTTGAGAAAATATTAATTATAGTTGTAACTTCCAAGAGTTGTATCAATAAGATTATTTAATAATAAAACTATCGAATAATTTTATTGTATTTTTTTTTATCTTAATATGAAATATAAAAAATTTGTTTACTTATATTATTTTTGGATCATTGGTAGTAATACAGAGTATTGTAATCCTCCAATTATAAATTATCTTAAAATATAATTTTAATGTGTGTTTATTATTACGACGTGAAATTCATTAATTTATTTATTTATTTTATTTTTTAAGATCAATTATGGAATAATAAGAGTATCAGAGTTTCAATCACTATAAATTGTCTAAAATATAATTTTAATGTGAAAATGCATTCATTCGACATTTATTTTATTTTTAAGAGTAATTATTATTTTATTCTAATAATAAACTCAATATTTTTTTAATAATAATAAACACAATATAAGTAAAATACTATGAAAATAAAAGATGATATTATTACATATTTATATCAATTTTTTTGAAGTTAAACTACGAAGTTACAAGTAATTTCGATTTTTATGATAACAGATATGGCTAAATATATCTTAGAAAAATTAAAATTATAATAATATTCAAAATAAATACTAATGAAATTTATAACCATAAGTATAATATAACTCATGACTTTAATGAAATTTATGTATTTTGCTTTAATGGACCACACAACTCATTAAATTTTTGTTTGTAAATCAAGGTTAAAAGGTCTCGACATTGCGACTCATTATTTTAAATTTGTGATTCTTACATGCAAGAATCACATTTTTCATAATTTTTCAATAATATAATATAACAGTATTCCATTTATTCAATAAACAACTCATGCAATATGTTCTTAATAAAAAATAAAAGAATCATTTACTTTATCACAACTTCCAAAAGATATATAAATATAGATTTTTAATCATAATCTAAATCAACATTTTTTTAATTCAAGTTCTATTTTTACATAAAGTCTAACATTATACTATTTTTATTTATTATGTCACGATGATTTCATAATATATTATTGTATTATTCAGTACGACGTTGTCAACCATAAAAAATTGTAATTATTAAATTTAATAATTATTTAACTTCATATTAAATTATTATTATTTATGAATTAATGTCTTATAAGTGACTTTACAAAAATGAAATAAACATCAATGCTTCTTCACACTTTTAGAAGGTATATAGATATAGATTATAATTATAATGAAGTAAATACATAAATATAATTATTTATTTTAATTATTCAATATTCTTTGTCTAACCCTCAAAAGGCGGAATAATGAGAGTTATGTAACTTCCCAATATTTTACTTATGATCTATAATTACAATGAAGTAAGAACATAAATATAATTACTCGTATTTATTTTAATTATACTTTAATAGAGTCATGTAATATTAATATTTAATGATTTTTAACTCACATTATTATTTAATTTTATTAAAGTTTGATAACCATTAGAGGCTTGTAATTAACTCTATTATGGAGGAGCAATATAGTCTTAATAAAAAGAAAGTAACAATCTATTGATCTACTCCTTTTTATAAGGTATATAGATACCACATCATTACATCTTCTTACGACTCTTTATTAGCTAGGAAATAAAGTGGTGTTTGCAAATTTCACATATACTGTAATTGAGAGAAATTTGGTAAAGTAACACACATTTTGAATTCATTTTAACTTCTACCAGTTTTTTTTTCATTTCAATAAGACATTTCTCGCAGAAAGACAAATTCATCTTTAAAAACTAACACCCTAACTCATCTTCTCTTCTCTCAAAGTATGAATCCGTGATTTTTATATAAGTGACAGACATTTAATACCATACTTATAAGTGAAAAGTATAAAAAATTAGGCGTGAGGCTTAACAACATAATTTTTAAAGAATAACTATAAATTTTAAAAAAATGCTTAATAAAATTAATTTTTTCAAAATTTAGGAGGATGACCTACCCCATGCCTCCCCAGCCTCCTTTTATCGATCTGCTCTCTTCTTGCACACCACCACAACCAAACCCTACCAACACCACCAATACCAACCACCATCCATACCCCCTCCCCCATTTCTTTCCCCTTACCCCACCACCACCCATTTGCCACCCCTACCCCCACCACTAACCACCACCATTTACACCCCCAATTTACAATCGCCTCTCTTTCTCCTATACCCCTACTCACTACCCCTCTCGTTTTCAGATCTCCTTCATATCCCTCTTCAAATTCACCACCAACACCCCCAATCTCAGATCCGGACGAAATCGCCACCGGGGCGGGTCGGGGTGCGGAGGCTCATGGATCAAAAGGCGGAGCACAGCGTGGTGCTGACGAGTGGTGCCAGTGCGGGGTCGCCTGGCTGCGGGTCAGCGCTAGCGCGGCAGTTAAGAGTAGCTAAGATGAAGCGGCGCCATGTTTTTTGCCAGAATTTAGTCTTTTGAATATGAACGCGCTATCGAAAGCAAAGAAATAAAAAGGTGCTAGAAGTTAAAAACGGGTTCAAAATGCGTGCTACTACTAAATTTCTCTATAATTGATTCGTAGGAGGAATGCATTAGTGGGTATCGGGTTCCATTATATCTACATCAGAAACAATAATATTAAATCTGCAAAATGACGCTCTTATTGGCTACCAACCTGGCAGAAAGTTCATGGGTGAGTTATTGGGCGAATATCTTTGGCCTTCCTCTACGGTGTGGGTTCGACCTCCTATCTCCAGAAAGAACCTCGTATGAGTTGGTTTATGAGAACTGCCAAGGCTGGCACATCCCGCGATTTACCATAATATGCGCTTATAATTCAAGAATATGAATACAAGCAGACCTTTAAGTCAGAGTTGCAACCTTTTAAAGGGATAAAATGATTATTTTATCTCTCTTATTGAAACTAGTTATTTCGGGCACGCTTAACCCTACAGAAATATTCATCCATCATCGATTTTATAATATCTTTTATAATACAAATAATGAATTAAAATTAAGTAACATACCGAAGATATGTTATAGTAAATATCATACCAACATATTATAGAGTTTTGGTAATCGAAGATACCACATGTAAAAAATAACCACAATCCTTATTTTATTCTCTTTGCTTTCCGATAATTTGTCATATGTAATCAAATATTATGCCAAGTTGAATTTTTGGGTGATTAGTTACTAAAAGCAAGAAAATGGTGACATCAAAAGCTGACTTCACCAGAACTACCAATAAAAAACCCCCTTAAACATTATATATAGTATAGATTTCTTTAATTACTATATTTAAATATTGAGTGTGGAAATAACAACTAAATCGGTAGTCCTATCCAGACTGAGCTTGAGCCATATATATGTGTCGATAACATTCCAAGTGGGCAGTCTATAATCTGGGTTTGGTTGGACTAAATTCCCAAATTTAAACCAAATTCAAGTTTATTTCATGGGCACCACACTAACATCAAATATTTTTCTTGCAATTTTCCATTTCCGTTGACACCTACCTTTAAAATGAATATTCAACACTCATGAAAGATAAAAAGCCTATACTATAAAATGCCGGAATAATTTAAGTATCAATTATTGTTGTGGTAACAAAGGGTCAAAATCTTAAAACCATGACCATAAGTTTACCTTTGTTTTAGAATCAAACATATAAAATTTACTTTTGTTCATTTTCAATGTTTTTAGTATGTACATTTGGATGCAAATTTTAATGTCCCATTTGGCTAAAAAATTATTAGATGCAAACATAATATCTCTTTTCAAAATATTGAACAATATTACGTTTGGATAAAATTGATTTTATCAGTATTTGAAATTGACATTCATATTTCCTGAGAACCTGATGCACACAAAAGATAATAGAAGATTCTTTAATCAGTGTGTTGTGAATCTCTTTAAATTGCATACATTTTCTTAAAATCATTTTCTAATACTTCTGCATCCGAATACACTGAATACTGGATGGACTTTGACATGCTACCATCAGAGTTCTTACGGAGATAATTTCTTTTATTTTTACTCGATTCCATCCGATGCATGATCACCCAATACAACATTGTACCCAACGTCGTCGCCATTATTGTTGTTCCAATGATGGTCACTCCAATTGCCATCCACCTTTCCTCCTTGCCAACAACGACGAATGACAAACGCCTAAGAATGCTACTGACACCATCACACAAGCTACCCACATTAGTTTGTTAATAATTCGCCATCATTTGCTTCTTTGCCTTGTTTAATCACCACGACTGAAGTTCACAACCAGCCAACCGGCTTGGGGAAATGAAAAGCGATTGAGTCACAAAAGAATATCAGAAACGCTGGTTTTGAAGCAATGTTTGCTTCCCCCCAAGTGAATGTCCAGGTGGGACATTCTCAGATCATCAGCATATTGCCCTGAACTGTGAAATGGCTGCAATGCAAATAGTGAAGCTATGAGTACAGCCACGACTGTTGTGGAATTGATAGCATTGTTGAGGCCTTCTATGTAAGCATTTTGTTGAGGCGTTTATGCAATGCCTGAACACGCCTCTGTTTGACGAGTGTGTTCTAATTGGTCGTGGAACTTCATGCTTAATGTCGCCACTGTCTGCTTCAGTTCTTTGTTGGATTATTTGCTTGAGGCTAAGTGTCTTTGCACTCTGAACACCATATTCCTGTAGGATTTTTGTGACATCGGATTGCGCCATTTTCTCAGCTGTGTCAAGAGCAGATTCATGGGACCTGTTAATAACTTTTGTATCAGTTTCATTCTGAGTCAGCAACAACTTCACTATCTGCAAGAAAATCACAGTTTGGTAGAAACAATTAACTCAATGTTCACAATTATGACTGATTTGGGGATATACTAAATCAAGAAAAATAACATTCAGCAAGAAAAAGTTCATATAGTTGGGTAGTTGGGCCACTACCTGAGCTCTCCCCTTTCGAGAAGCAAGGCAGCGGTGTGTTGCCTTTCTTATCCACCATGTTTATCAATCCATGGATCACCCTTAATCAGCCCTCCACCACTTCCATATTTTGTCCCTTAACTGCCATATGAAGTGCAGTCTGCCCCTTCTTGTCAGTCCGTGTTCCGATCCCTGGATCTTTACTCAAAAGCGCTTTCACAACTTCCACATGCCCATTCCTTGCAGCAGAATGTAATGCTGTTTTCCCATTGCTCTTAGCAATAGTAGCCAGACTACTCTCTACCTCTAGTAGAAAATTAACAACTCCTTTGTGTCCTTGATTTGCTGCAGTATGCAAAGCTGTTGTATTTGCACTATCAACAGTCATAGCAAGTTCTGGATGAGCATCCATTAGTATTGTTACCACATCTGCAATACACATGCATAAAGAAAAGAATCACCATTAATCCTCGCAGCCTGACTCGAGCCAGTACCAGCCCTAATGACGATCAATACAGTAGATAAAAATATTCCAAAAAAAGTACAATAATACCTACCCAAATCCCCTTGTTTGGCAGCAATATGAAGAGCATCAAAACCATTTTTTGCTTTGATTCCAGCAGTCACAAGATCATAATACGATCATTTCCCCTAACCACCCAAAGTAGCCATATTCTGCAGCAACATATAAAGGTGCTTTCAGTTGAATTTCTGCTTTGCTAGCATCTCTCTGCCAGCTTTTCCTCCCTCTTGTATTATTATTCAAGACCTCCTTATGGAATTGATATTCCCAGCTCTCGTCCACGAATGCAAGTCGGTGTCCTCCCGTTTGCCGGTCAACTGCTTGGTCATCTTCTTCCGGGGCGTTGACACGGTCGCTGTCTGTGCCTCCATCTTATACCAACAAATTCTAGTTCTTAAAATGTCCCCCCTTTCCTCTGTTCTATACCCCTAATAATATCTACTATAAAAGCCTTTTCTTCCTTCCCTCAAATACCCAAATCAACAATGGCATTTTTAATTACAAACATATCAACAAAAACAGTAACAAATAAATGCTAATGATAAAACAGGTTATTCATTTATCATTTGCTCCATAAAAAACCAAATACTTGGAATATGATCTTCTTTCCATCTCATATCTTAACTCCAACAATATTCCCTAATCAAGAAAACAAAACAAACAAGAAAATGAAACAAACCCTATTTCAGATTTTTTGCCATGCATGAACAAGAATATATTCATAATCTTCAACCTTCTTAAAAAATGGTTCTTTTTTCAATGTTTTGCATTCAATATTTGATATGTAAGGTAATGATCATCTCAAAAACATAACAAACAAAAAAGGAAAAGGAAATAAGATTCCCTTGGTATGAAGAAAACTAAAACTTTAGCAATTGAGCATAAATATGTATATATATTGTGCACAACCCTTAAATCCTATTAGGCCTATGGCTATGAGGTAAATACAATTTGATCAAAAGTGACCACCAAAGGTTTTGGCACAAATAGTTTATTGGGGTGAAGAAAGTTGGGAAAGAAAAAGATGAAATGCTAGAGGTTGAGGAAAAGGACATCAACTGGGGCACATGCATACAACATACAATAAAAATGACATAAAACTAAACAAGAATAATAGAGCTGACCTTTTCACAAAAGTTGGTGATGTATTGTTTAAAAAATTAAAAATTAATTATGCAATTTGATGAATAATTTATTATTATTTTTTTAAGTTCATTATGGGACAAGTACCAACGACATTAACGGAAAGTAGTTTGTGTATATCATGTAGTCTATGCGTTACATCACGCGGGAATTAAGAGCCCTTCAACTATAATCTCAATTGTTCCATTTGGACAATTATGGTGCACCATGTTAGGCCACCAAATAAATTGATTCTGATTGAGCAATTTGTTTGAATAAGCTAACATTAGTTTGTGGCAGGAGTCTCCATGATGTAAACATAACTTAAAATATAATCAGTTAACAACTAAACAAATATATGAACTAAATTAGTATTAGTATTGAACTAACATAAAAATTGAATTAAAATATGAATTAATCAATTATTATATAATTAATTAAAAATAATTCAAAACAAACTAGATCTATTGATTAAAATAAAAAATCATAATTTAATAATGGAGCCTAAACCCATAATAACCGTATTTCTAGGATTTGACACATCATCGTCCATTGAATATTACACCAAATATACGTCACCGTCTCACCGATTGAAACAAACAAATCGAGGCATAAATCTAAAAAAATAAGGAAATAAAAATTCAAGACCTCAAATGAGAGAGCCCGCACAGACATAACCTAGTGATAAAGATACCAAACCCCAATAAATTGGACTCCAAAAAATCCATGTTCGAAGCTTGAGAGCCGTATTATGGGACGTCTAAGGGGTACACAACTTCTTTTGAATCCCAAAAAACTCAAATGAGAGACATTTTGTTAAATTTCAATTAGATATCAATAAATCACAATACCATTGGTCATGGATTCAAATTTCTGAGTATCATAAGTTTTATCGTTGCATTTAACCATTTCTTAATTGGGCAATCACTCTGGACTTGCTTCCACTTTCTATTAAGTCAATAGGTTACATCCATGTACTCAACATTGACTTCTAGATTGACTCACATGATGGATGATAATCAATTCTTCTTGATTATATCATTTGTCGCTTTAATAAAATAGATTGGTGTATATATGTAGCACGGAGTATGTGATAGACAACTGATGCACTCTAATATCTTCTCGAGTTAGTCATGTCTATGTATAGGAGAAAAAAAAGGTTAATTCAGATTTTCACTCCTATATTATAAACAGATATTTTACGCGATTCCTAAATTATCAATTCTTTGCCGATTCTCCTAAGCCTTTTATCGCTTTCGCAATGGCCCAAGTCTTTTTATCATTTCGTAGATGGCCTCTAACCTCAAGCATAAATTAAACATATTTTGGTATAAAATGACTATTTTACCCAACACTAAATTAAAGTATAGAGTATATTTTACATAACGAAATATAACCCTGCATATTTCTTTTATTTAAGCATACCCCACCCCACAACCCTTACCCCCACCCTCGACCCCTACCCCTCACACCACCACCCTCTCTCAAACTTTCAACAACATCCCACCCCTCCTCCTCCACCGCAACCACCACCACCCTTTCGACAAACTTGAAAACCTTTACCAAATGATTCATTGGAAAAAATTTCATTTTGACTTGAAAATTTCTAATTTTGAGTTTGACCACCAAAAAGACTCTGCCTTTTATTACCTCCAATTAGCTCATCTTCATCAAAAAAAATCTGAACAGTTGCTTTTTGATGAAGAAAACAGAGTAAAATGAGGAAGGGAGGGGGAGGGTTGAAATCGGAAGAGATGCACCCATAAACAGTACCACATAGCAATGTTAAGAACAGGTCCAACAGGGAGCAACAATTCCCACCCCCTGAAATCGACCAAACCAACATGAACAATATTCAAAATCAACAAATGGATCAAAGTCAACAACAAATGCAACAAAGTCAAAGACAAAATGGTTCATCTCCAGCTCGGCCCTACCACTTTCACACCACACTTATAAATAGGGGGGCAAAATAGTCATTTAACCCCAAACACTTACTATTTTGGTGCGCTCAGCACTTTCACCCTGCTAGACCCTCTATCATCGACCTCTTCTATACCTACTTAGGCTTAAGTACTACTCAATAATATTTAATTAATTTACTATATTTGTCCCAAAATGATTGTCCACTTTGTCACAAAAAGATAGTCCAGTTTGTCCCAAAAAAATTGTCCAGTTTCATTATAAGTTTGTAGTCAAAATTGTTGATTTGATGCAAAGTTGCCATGTGGATATATATTATAAAATACCAATAAAAATGAATTATCGCAATACGTAACTGAACGAAGTAATACTGT